>BSBK01006796.1:0-455855 GCA_027943335.1 Chamaecyparis obtusa
AATATATATATATATATATATATGTATATATATATTTATATATATATATATATATATGTATATATATATGTATATATATATTTATATATATATATATATATGTATATATCTATATATATGTATATATATATGTATATATATATTTATATATATATATATATATATGTATATATCTATATATATATGTTATTAGAATTTCGTAAGTTGTCTTTACGTCTGTAATGATACAACCATTTACAAATATAAAAATGAACAATTACTACCTTGCATATATATATATATATATATATATATATATATTGTATTATATATATATATATATGTATGTATGTATGTATGTATGTATGTATGTATACATATATATATATATATATATATATATATATATACATATATAATACATATATATATACATATATATATATATATACATATATATACAATATACATATGTATGTATGTATATATATATATGTTATTAGAATTTCGTAAGTTGTCTTTACGTCTGTAAAGATACAATCGTTTACAAATATAATAAATGAACAATTACTACCTTGCATAATATATATATATATATATAAATATGTATGTATGTATGTATGTATGTATGTATGCATGCATGTATAGATATATATATATACATATATATATATATATATATATATATTATACATATATATATATATATATATATATAGACATACATACATACATACATACATACATATATGTATGTATGTATGTATGTATGTATGTTGATGAAGGGTGCTCCCCTTAGTACCACAAACACATAACAGAAATAGAGAAACAACAACAATAATATGCAAGAACAGAAAATTGGCTTCTTATTATCTCCACAAATGTGGAATTACAAACTTTCAGAATTACAATATGCAAAGCCACATGGGCATTCCTTACAATATTCTGTAGGAAAATTCTCGAATCAATACCCAGATCTACTACCCAGAACTGCCCTAGACAACACTACGGGCCTTCTTTATATAAGCAATTTCCACCGCCCGAGAAGGTTCCAGAAATTTAGCCCTAAGGGCCGACCCAACTTAGAATTATTTTATTTTTCAATTTATTACATCAAAGTCGGCTCAAAATAACTTTTGAAACCTGAACAGAAATTTTGAAGGAAAATTTTTTTCCGCCATTTCAGGTGGCCTGACTTCCGGAGACCATAAGTCATCACCAGTTGACCCGATTGACTATTATAACCCCATTTTGGAAATGCCACAAACCGCTCTGCAGGCTTGACTGGCGCAAAGCGCGTGTTACCTAATTTTTCGACCTCATCCGAGGCCTCTAAAGCCTTCAAAACTGAGTTCAAAGTTTCTATACCCGCTGCCAATACCAAAAATCTTCAATATCTTCAAACTAGACCTGATCTAGCCATAAAACTTTGCTGGCAGGCTGATATGACTGAGATGAACCTTCACATGTAAAATCAAAACATTCTGAGATCGTAAGGCCAACTTACTAAAAATAGCAAGTTTCCATAAATAGCAACTCTACACAAGATAGCCCTTATTGAATACAAAAATAGAAATATTTTTTGGGTGATGCAAGATTGCCTTACACCCAGGATGCTCCTGCATCAGACACCCAGGGTAATTTGAGAAGTGACCCTGTCACGACTCAGGTGTGCAGAGGAAAACCAAGATGGTTAACCTCCTCCTTTGTTAGCCATGATGAATCTTTTACAGGTCGTCCTTTCCATTTGACCAAATACTCTTCATATGTCCTGTTCCTTGTGCTTCTGCCAACACGACTGTCCAGTATGTCTTCAATCTCCTTGATATCTGAACTGGTTGCTGGAATACTCCACTGTGCTGCTGCAACCTCATCTTCAACACCTCCTTCATGATACTCTATCAAATTTGAAATGTTAAACACTGGTGAAATATTCAGCTCAGTAGGCAATTCTACCTCATATGCATTTCCTGAATCATGCTTCTTCAGTAACGTACATGGTCCAAACTTCTTCATTTTTAACTTGTTATATGTACCAACCGAAAATTGCTCCTTCCGCAAATGAACCATAACTTCATCCCCAACCTGAAATTCCTTATGCCTTCTTTTCTCATTTGCCTTAGTCTTATACTGCACATTCATCTTGGTAATATGCTTCCTCACCTCTTCATGGATGCTCTTCAAGTGTTCTGCAAAATCCTCAGCTTCAGCACTACTTATTTCTCCTTTATCTATCTTTCTCAACTCAGATGCATTTCTTGGACTACTTCCATATATAATCTAGAATGGTGATTTACCAGTGCTCCTATTGATAGAATTATTGTATGCAAATTCTGCCTATGGTAAAATTGAATCCCATCCTGTTGGCTTATCTCCAACCAAACATCTCAGCAAATCTCCCAAACTTGTATTCACCACCTCTGTCTGTCCATCAGTCTATGGATGATGTGATGAACTGAACTTCAAATCTGTCTTCAACTTCTTCCACAATGTACGCCAGAAATATCCAACAAACTTAGTGTCTCTATCTGAAACTATGGTCTTTGGCAAACCATGTAATCTCACTACTTGTCTGAAAAATAATTCGGCTACATGAACAACATCATTAGTCTTCTTGCAGGGAATGAAATTTGTCATCTTTGAAAATCTGTCAACTACTATAAAAATTGAATCGTGTCCCTACCGAGTCCTCAGTAAACCAAGAACAAAGTCCATACTGATATCCTCCCAAGGCTTCTCTGGTGCAGGTAATGGCTGATATAATCTTGTATTCTGTTTCACTCCCTTCGCCATCTGACATACTCTGCAAGTCTGTACAAACTTCTTCACATCTTGCTGCAACTGTGGCCAATAATAATTCTCACCAACCAAAGCAAGGGTTTTATCATGACCAAAATGTCCAGTCAATCCTCCACTATGCTTCTCTTTGATGAGATTCTCCCTCATAGAACTTTGTGGAATGCACAACTGACTCCCTCTAAATAGCATATCATCTTGGATGATAAAATTCAGCCATTTCATCCTATCTAGAGTAACAGGTTCTTTACAAGCTTTCCAAGCTCCACCAAAATCAGGATCCTATGTATACAAATTCTTGAGTTCCTTGAACCCAACCACCTCAATTTGCATCTCTATCAGCAATAGTTTCCTTCTACTAAGAGCATCTGCAACCCTGTTAGACTTTCCACTTCTGTGTTTCAAAATAAATGTATAACTCTACAAAAACTCAACCCATTTCAAATGCCTTTGATTTAACTTTTCTTGACTATTCAAATATTGCAAAGCTTGATGATCAGTATACAAAAAAAAACTCCTTAGGAAGTAGATAGTGTCTCCACTTCTTCAATGCTTGAACTATAGCATAAAATTCTTGATCATAAACAGAATACTTCCTATTGACATCATTTAACTTCTCACTGAAATAAGCAACAGGTTTACCTTCTTGGCTCATAACAGCTCCTATTGCGGTACCACTAGCATCACAATCTACTTGAAACACCTTATTAAAATCTAGAAGTGTTAAAATAGGTTGTTCTGTAACTTTTTATTTCAACAATTGAAAACTCTTTTCTGCCCCATTAGTCCATTTAAACTCTTTTCTATCTCTTCTCATTATTTTAGTCAAGGGACCACAAATACTACTAAAATTTCTGATAAAATTTCTGTAAAAGCTAGCCAAACCATGAAAAGATCTTACCTCAGTAGCACTTTTTGGAGTAGGCCATTCAAGGATAGCCTGTACCTTCTCTGGGTCCATTTTTAGACCTTCTGCTGAAACTACAAATCCCAAATACACTAACTCTTTCTTCACAAAACTGCACTTCTTCAAATTAATCAACAATTTCTCATCTCTTAGCTTCTCAAACACCATACGAATATGCATCATATGCTCCTCCAATGTCTTGCTAAAGATCAAAATATCATCTAGGTAAACAATGCAAACTTACCCAGAAATTCCTTCAGAACCTCGTTCATGAGCCGCATGAAAGTGCTTGGTGCATTGGTTAGCCTAAAAGGCATGACTAACCACTCATACAGTCCTTCCTCTATCTTGAAGGTAGTCTTCCATTCATCTCCTTCTCTGATCCGAATCTGGTGATATCCACTCTTCAGATCTATCTTTGAGAAATACACAGCTCCACTCAAACAGTCCATAATATCATTCATTCATGGCAATGGAAACCTATACTTGATTGTGATCTTGTTTATTGCTCTAGAATCTGTACAGATCCTTATTTCTCCATTCTTCTTTGGCGCTAATACCGTTGGTACAGCATAGGGACTCAGACTCTCTCGAATCAACCCCTTCTGCAATAACTCGTGTACTTGTCTGTTCAACTCTTCACTTTCTACTGGGTGTCATTCTATGTGCTGCCTTGTTTGGGAAAACTGGCTCCTGAAATCAAATCCATCTGATGACTGATCTTCTTTACCGGTGGTAATCCATCAGGCACATTATCAGAGACAAATATCCTGAAACTCATTCAACAAATTTGCAACCTCTACAAGTACATCCTCTACTTCCTCTTTACCAGCTTTTGGAATTAAAGAAAAACACACATGCTCATGCCTCATACCATCTAAAAATTTTCTTCCATCACAAAAGTTATTCTTGCATTACCACATACCTTTTCTTTGGTCTCCTTCAATGGCTTTAGCTTATGTCGCACTCCATCCTTTGTCAGGGAATAGGTATTCACATGACCATCATGTACAGCACATCTGTCAAACTGCCACAATCTACCCAACAACATATGACATGCATCCATAGATATTATATCACATAGTACCTCATCTTGGTACCCGTCGATCTTGAACTTTACCAGGCACTGTTCACTGACCATGACCTTGTGGTCATCCTACACCCAGGAAATCCAATATGGATGTGGGTTTTTCTATCTCTTGAGCTTCAACTTTGTCACCATCTCTTCTGACACCAAATTGTTAGTGCTTCCACTATCGATAATCACATCACAACATTTACCTTCACACTTTCATCTAGTGCGAAACAAGCTCCTCTTTTGTTCAGGTTCATTCTCACCACTCAGTAGGACTCTTATGTTAATTAGCATTTCTCCTCTTTTAGCATCTTTAGAATTTGATGATCTGGCATCTTCATCTACATGTGCAACTCTGGCTTGGCCTTCATTTCTCTTGTCTGTTCTACCTTGGCACTGAGGACATTCAAATGCCCTATGACCTTCTTCTCCATAGTGAAAACATGTTCCACGAAAGCCTCCTCTTCCAGATCCTTGTCCTCTTCCTCTTCCTCTCTGATCTCTATTATTCTGATCTTGGAAACGATTGGAATTATTTCCTCTCTGATTCTGGCTACTACTGGCCTCATCCTTCTTTTTTGGATCTTCATTTCGGCCACCATATGACCGTCCAAAAGATCTTCCACCATGACCTCTTCCATTTTGTCTGCTCTCAAACTTCTTGTTCAACTTTTCCTCTACTTTTAGGGAAAACTAGTATGCCTCCTCAATACTATTCATTCAAACTAGATTCAACTCCTCCTGAATACTTGGCCTTAACCCATAAAGGTATCAGGAAACTTTCTCCTTATCAGCTTCCGCATGGCCTGTTCTGATGAGGAGTCAATAGAGCTCCTCTGTATACTCCTGAACAGATCTTCCTGCTTGCTTCAAACTTTGCATTTTCTTTAGTAGGTCAAGCTCATAATCAACAGGAATGAACTGTCGCTTCAATTTATCCACCATCCGATCCCATCTTGTGATTTTATCTTTCCCTCTTCTATTTCACTCCAATTGAATCTCTTGCCACCAGATCTTTGCATGACCTTTCAGTCTAGCCACTAATACATTTGGGGTGAAATTCCGACGGCAATTTGCGACGGCAGGCAAATGTCATGCGGTTTTGGCTTTTTTTTTTCAAATATAGCCCAACACCGTCGCAATTGTGATGACAATACATTTGGCAACGTCGCCATTGCAACGTTGTCAGGATATAAGGGCAAAAAAAAAAAGGAACGTTGTCATTTGTGTTTTCAACAGCGTCGTAACCCTCCGTGAAATCACATCGGGATATAAGGGCAAAAAAAACAAAAACATTCTCATTTGTGTTTTCAATAGCACCGTAACCCTCCGTGAAATCACATCAGGATATAAGGGCAAAAAAAACAAGAATGTTGTCATTTGTGTTTTCAACAGCGCCGTAACCCTCCGCGAAATCACAGCTACAATTTCTGAGTACGTTGGGTTTATTTTTCTTTTGTCATTATTATGTAATCTGGTATTCAGCTGTTAGAGAGCTAAAATACCCAGAAATGAGGACATATCTGTGTTGAATTTATTGTTAGCGGCTTTGGTTATTTAGAAGTTTAATTTTATTTGTTCATCTTTCAAGCACAAACATTTTGTGGACCGTAACATCTTCATTGTTTCGGGTATGCAGTGAAACAGCCCTAACTTGCAATTGCGACGTTGTCGGGATATAAGGGCCAAAAAAAAAAAGGAACGTTGTCATTTGTGTTTTCAACAGCGCTGTAACCCTCCGCGAAATCACATCGGGATATAAGGGAAAAAAAAACAAGAACGTTGTCATTTGTGTTTTCAATAGCGCCGAGAGAGATTCCCTCCGCAAAATCACAGCTACAATTTCTGAGTACGTTGGGTTTATTTTTCTTTTGTCATTATTATGTAATCTGGTATTCAGCTGTTAGAGAGCTAAAATACCCAGAAATGAGGACATATCTGTGTTGAATTTATTGTTAGCGGCTTTGGTTATTTAGAAGTTTAATTTTATTTGTTCATCTTTCAAGCACAAACATTTTGTGGACCGTAACGTCTTCATTGTTTCGAGTATGCAATGAAACAGCCCTAACTTGTGACTACCTTCACGGTACTTGTGTACATTATCATGTTGTCTTTACAGTGACTGTCCTCATTCAAGTGGCAATTACACAAGGGACAGTCACTGTGAGATGTCCTCATTTGTGACAAGGACAGTCACACTTAGGACATCTCACAGTGATATTCCCTTGTGTAATTGCCACTTGAATGTATTGCTATTGAACCACATTAATGCTTTTCTTCTTCAACAAATGAGGACAGTCACTCTAAAGACAACATGATAATGTACACAATTACCAAAAAATGATCTTGTTAATTGATGTAACACTTTGTCTTGCTCACTCCCTATCCTTCACTAGGGTCTCTTTAGGCCAATGTTTTGACTTGATAAGGTACTTAACTATCCCTACACTCTTTAGGTATCTCTACACAAGATCCCACTCCTTCAACTAGTGCACACCAACAAGAAATACAACGAACTCTGCTCAATACCAATCTAGCTACTAGGACACTCCTAGTCTTGTCTTCACAAATTGAAACACATTCAACTAGAACTTTACTCCATGGAGAGGCTGGCCATTAGGACCTCTATTGGTTTCAATATTACTTCTTCACCTATACTTTTCATCAGTACTTCAATCCGGTTCATCAAACCATGCCAATTGCACCCAAAAATAGGCTGCTAGCAATTAGGCCTTTGTCAAGCCTTTTTGTTTATATTAAGCCACCTAAAGGGCTTAGGATTCAGATGCCCTTTATTGAGAACTCCAAGATATCTAAGGTCTTCTCCTCCTAGATTTTTTGTACACCAACTCCTACAGCCATGCCTGAAAACAAGTATTTTGACACAACTTGGACAGTCTGACTAAGAGTTTGTTTTCTTAGCAACCAAAGAAACTCACCCAATCTTCTAATTTGACTTGGGGCTTCTTTAGATGTGTGTCTACCTCTCCATGAGATTTTAGTTGAAGCAACCAATGCATTCAACTTGTTGTAATCTTCTTGTAATGATTTGTCATCCCTAACTGTGCTCAACTGACTCACCTAGGACATCATTGCAAACATAGAAAATGAGCTTCCCAGGGCCCCTCCTTCCAAACATATAGTACATGGAGTCTCCTCACCCATTCCAAGAGCCCGTACAAAATTGACAATGGAATGATGAGCTAAGACTCCATTTGTTCAACCTGCCTGGTTCAAACCAACGATAGGGTACTTAACAAAAGAATTAACAAACTAGTTGGAATGCTTCAAAACTCAAAAAAAACACAATACAGAATAACAAAACAACTTGTACTAACTTTTCCAATAGACACTGCGAGCTATCTAATCCATTAATCAACTGACAACAAAGAAACAAAAAAACTCAAGAATTCACTAAAACCGTATTACTCTACAAATCTTCTTAATTCCAAATGTTTTTCCCCCCAACCTTTTGCACAGATCGATGGAGGCCTCTTATAGTTGATCTGATGCATAATTCAATGGTTTCATATAGTTACATAACCATCTTACTCGAAAATGCTCCCTTGCACAAATGTTGTCAATGTTGTGAATGACAACATTAACAACTTGTTACAACCTTTGGGATTTTGGTTCAAAACTTATTGTTCAAACACCATAAGACCCTAACCATGACTTAGTTATGCTATTTAGACCTCACATAGGCCACTTCTACACTTCTTTTCCCAATTTGACCCCTAAATGCTTCATTCCCACTTTTGCCACAATATTGGTAACTCGGGTACAAATTGGCACTTGCCTTCACAAAGGTCACACATGAGGACATCTCACAGTGATCGATTGTCCCTTGTGTAATTGCCACTTGAATGTATTGCTATTGAACCACATTAATGCTTTTCTTCTTCAACAAATGAGGACAGTCACTCTAAAGACAACATGATAATGTACACTCACTGTAAGGACAGTCACAAATGAGGACATCTCACAGTGACTGTCCCTTGTGTAATTGTCACTTGAATGTATTGCTATTGAACCACATTAATGCTTTTCTTCTTCAACAAATGAGGACAGTCACTCTAAAGACAACATGATAATGTACACTCACTGTAAGGATAGTCACAAATGAGGACATCTCACAGTGACTGTCCCTTGTGTAATTGCCGCTTGAATTACACAAGGGACAGTCATTGTGAGATGTCCTCATTTGTGACAAGGACAGTCACACATGAGGACATCTCACAGTGATTGTCCCTTGTGTAATTTCCACTTGAATGTATTGCTATTGAACCACATTAATGCTTTTCTTCTTCAACAAATGAGGATAGTCACTCTAAAGACAACATGATAATGTACACTCACTGTAAGGACAGTCACAAATGAGGACATCTCACAGTGACTGTCCCTTGTGTAATTGCTGCTTGAATTACACAAGGGACAGTCATTGTGAGATGTCCTCATTTGTGACAAGGATAGTCACACATGAGGACATCTCACAGTGATTGTCCCTTGTGTAATTGCCACTTGAATGTATTGCTATTGAACCACATTAATGCTTTTCTTCTTCAACAAATGAGGACAGTCACTCTAAAGACAACATGATAATGTACACTCACTGTAAGGATAGTCACAAATGAGGACATCTGACAGTGACTGTCCCTTGTATAATTGCCGCTTGAATTACACAAGGGACAGTCATTGTGAGATGTCCTCATTTGTGACAAGGACAGTCACACATGAGGACATCTCACAGTGATTGTCTGTAATGTCCCCTTTTTGGCTAACTTGGAAAATAGGAACAATTACTCCACTTCTCAGACTTACTCTATCAGATACTTACAATTAAACTAAGTAATGGAGGTTACTTAAGATATCAACCGCTATTTCAGATTCAATCACAATATGTGTGCAAGATAATATTGATACCAATATGTTTAATAGCACTGTCGGATATAATGATATGAAATATGCTATGAATATGATGTTTCCTATCACTTATAGTGATAGTATAATGATGCTATGTCTAATATAAACAATATCGATATACAATCAATAAGTATTGCTTGCAGCAATGTATTTGCTGTGTCTGATATGATGATGTAATTATGCAAATGTGTAATATCGCTATGAGTGATATGTTGCTATTTCAGATTTTGAATTATATGCTTGCAACTTCAAATATTGATGTTGTTTCTGACTATCCTTTCTATCTGTGCAATCATGGTGCTGTCTCTGATCTGCAATGATAAACTTGAAACCAAATTGCCAAAGGCAGATGCTCTATTGAGTATATCCAAATATGGATAAGTAAATAAAGTTCCAATGATGCCTTGAGTGACTGACGAGAATGCATTCTTATATTGTCTTTAACAAATGAAGAGATGCTATGAATGAGACGTGTCTTGTTTCTTCCTCCATGTCCCTTTGTTAATCACACCTTTCCATAATCCAACAGTTCGCATAATATTATTTCATTATTTTCTGATCATAGATAACTCCCAGATTGACTCAATATCAAATCTTTTTATGAAGGTAATCTTCCCTAATTGGTAGTGCAACCAGTAGTTAACATCCACTGTGTTTGTATTAGTTTGGTCTAACTATCATTAGTATTTAGTCAATCAATATTAACTCTTGCCTTATCCCATATTGTTATGATTATATCCAATCTTTCTACTTTGATATAAGTCCATATCATTTTCTGATAATTGTCCATTTATTGGTTGATTGCTGGTAATGGAGTTTGATCTTCAAATTGACTTCCATTCCTGTTAATACTTAAGGATACATTGTACTTATTATCCGTGACTGATGCCTCATTCATCGATAGCTTGTGATATAATCACTGATGCTTTTGTGTTTCTACAAGATGTGGTTTATCTCAGACAATCGATAATCTTTCAATCCTTTAGTCGATATCCTCCTATGTGGTGTCTATTGATATAGATAGTAGAATTCAATCTAGTTTCTGTTATTGTCATGATAACATAGGAAGTGATGGTGCATATTTGCTAGCGGGTCTTCATGTTTGATATTGCTTTATCGGATATGTCATTGTCTAAACTTGTGCAATTAATGATTATTTATAATATATGAATGGTTATCCTTCTTGCTTATCAATACATCTTCTGAAACACATAGCGACCTATCCCTTATTCATATCATGTTGATCTTGACTTCATAGTATTCGGTTCATTAATCATCCTCTCATGGTATCGATGTGTAATGAGTAGTGATTGTTGTATCACTTCTTCATTCCTCATCGTGATAGATAATGCAGATGTTTAACGTAGATGTATATCGATTACAGATATTCAATATTGCTTTAAACGTTATTATTATTATTATTATTATTAATGTTATTGTTATTATTAAATATTATAATTAATGATGTTAGTAATATTAATAATATTATAATAAATATTATTATAGTGATAACATATTGTTTTATATTGAGAGGTTTATTAATATTATTTATATATTAAAATTATTATATCAATAATTGATTTAATATTATTACTTAATATATTATTATAATATAATATATATAATTTATTAATAATTATTTATTATTAATTTATATTATAATTATAATCATAATTATATTACTTATTAATATTTTAATATTATTTAATTAACATATTACTTATTATGCTAACTATATATTATTATTATCTGTTGATAATAATTATATATTATTGTTATATACCGTTAATAATAGATTATTATATATCATCTAATCATTTTATTATTATACTAAGTTCAATATGTCATGGCTCATGACATTGTCCCTTGTGTAATTGCCACTTGAATGTATTGCTATTGAACCACATTAATGCTTTTCTTCTTCAACAAATGAGGACAGTCACTCTAAAGAAAACGTGATAATGTACACTCACTGTAAGGATAGTCACAAATGAGGACATCTCATAGTGACTGTCCCTTGTGTAATTGCCGCTTGAATTACACAAGGGACAGTCATTGTGAGATGTCCTCATTTGTGACAAGGACAGTCACACATGAGGACATCTCACAGTGATTGTCCCTTGTGTAATTGTCACTTGAATGTATTGCTATTGAACCACATTAATGCTTTTCTTTTTCAACAAATGAGGACAGTCACTCTAAAGACAACATGATAATGTACACTCACTGTAAGGACAGTCACAAATGAGGACATCTCATAGTGACTGTCCCTTGTGTAATTGCCACTTGAATGTATTGCTATTCAGCCACATTAATGCTTTTCTTCTTCAACAAATGAGGATAGTCACTCTAAAGACAACATGATAATGTACACTCACTGTAAGTGTACATTATCATGTTGTCTTTACAGTGACTGTCCTCCTTCAAGTGGCAATTACACAAGGGACAGTCACTGTAAAGATAACATGATAATGTAGAGAAACGTTGTCATTTGTATTTTCAACAGCACCAAGAGAGATTCCCTCCGCGAAATCACAGCTACAATTTTTGAGTACGTTGGGTTTATTTTTCTTTTGTCATTATTATGTAATCTGGTATTCAGCTGTTAGAAAGCTAAAATACCCAGAAATGAGGACATATCTGTGTTGAATTTATTGTTAGCGGCTTTGGTTATTTAGAAGTTTAATTTTATTTGTTCATCTTTCATTCACAAACATTTTGTGGACCGTAACGTCTTCATTGTTTTGGGTATGCAATGAAACAGCCCTAACTTGCGACTACCTTCACGGTACTTGTGTACATTATCATGTTGTCTTTACAATGACTGTCCTCATTCAAGTGGCAATTACACAAGGGACAGTCACTGTGAGATGTCCTCATTTGTGACAAGGACAGTCACACATGAGGACATCTCACAGTGACTGTCCCTTGTGTAATTTCCACTTGAATGTATTGTTATTCAACCGCATTTATGGGCCCGTTTGGAGCACGACACACAGTAGCACGACACATAGTAGCATCTACAGAGAAGAAGTTTGGTATGCAATGGTCTTGAAACCTCCTGAGAAATTCTTGGTATGCATTTGTGTGGTGCAAAAGCTTCGTTGAAAGAGAAAAAGAAGAAAAGAATAGAAATGATTTTTTTCTTTTTATGTCATATACTGTAACCAGCTACTTATAACTTGCAAAAATTATTATAACCATTTGAAATTGAAACTTGGTTTAATGTGAAACTGAGAACTGCTTTATTAGAGCTTTCTGTGATTTAGATTCAGACATCAAGAACATTGTTTGCCTAATATTGTGATTAATGCTTATTTATTAATATCTCATACTAACAAACAATTGATAATTGTAGGGAAAACATCATTGGGGGTCTTTGAGGATCCACCAGAAGCCAAGGAGAAAATGTATTCAAATGCTAAAGATGGTGTAACAGTCCTTACAGCTGTTGAACCTTGCTGTGTAGATCATCTCTGATTCTCCAAGTTCAACAGTACTATGGTATTCCTTTGGATACTTCTAATGGTAAATTTCAGACATCAAGTTCTTTTCGTATGAAACTACTACATTTGTAATCTGTAGTTTTAAACTTTTAGTTTATAAATGTTCATCAGCTTTAGTTCGTATGCTGCCATTTCAAGTATGATTAATGAAGTTACCTTTATCACAGGATGAAAGTGAGCAGTTAGCATACTGGTACGGAGCTGGCAGCATTGATACGGTGACTAGGACATCGTTTAATGGTGGTATTGTGTTTTCCCGTGTTTAGGGCATCGACCTTTTGAAGCATTGCCTTCATCTTTCTTAAGTCTAAGTTTTAAGTTTGTTTATCTCTCTTGGCGCTGTTGAAAATACAAATGACAATGTTCTTGTTTGTTTTGCCCTTATATCCCAATGTGATTTCACAGAGGGTTACGGCGCTATTGAAAACACAAATGAAAACACAAATCCCTTGTGTAATTGCCACTTGAAGGAGGACAGTCACCGTAAAGACAACATGATAATGTACACTTACAGTGAGTGTACATTATCATGTTGTCTTTAGAGTGACTATCCTCATTTGTTGAAGAAGAAAAGCATTAATGTGGCTGAATAGCAATACATTCAAGTGGCAATCACACAAGGGACAGTCACTGTGAGATGTCCTCATTTGTGACTGTCCTTACAGTGAGTGTACATTATCATGTTGTCTTTAGAGTGACTGTCCTCATTTGTTGAAGAAGAAAAGCATTAATGTGGTTCAATAGCAATACATTCAAGTGGCAATTACACAAGGGACAATCGATCACTGTGAGATGTCCTCATGTGTGACTATCCTTGTCACAAATGAGGACATCTCACAATGACTGTCCCTTCTGTAATTGCCACTTGAATGAGGACAGTCACTGTAAAGACAACATGATAATGTACACATACAATGAGTGTACATTATCATGTTGTCTTTACAGTGGCTGCCCTCATATTGTATATTCTTCTCTGTAGATGCTACTATGTGCTAGGGAACTTCTTAGAACCGTTGGTATATTCTTACAACTTGTTACACCTCGGATATTCTTCTCTGTAGATGCTATTGTGTGCCATGGTCCAAACAGGCCCATAAATGTGGTTGAATAGCAATACATTCAAGTGGTAATTACACAAGGGACAGTCACTGTGAGATGTCCTCATGTGTGACTGTCCTTGTCACAAATGAGGACATCTCATAGTGACTGTCCCTTGTGTAATTGCCACTTGAAGGAAAAAAGCATTAATGTGGTTCAATAGTAATGTATTCAAGCGGCAATTACACAAGGAATAATCACTCTGAGATTTCCTCATTTGTGACTATCCTTACAGTGAGTGTACATTATCATGTTGTCTTTACAGTGACTGTCCTCATTTGTTGAAGGAAAAAAGCATTAATGTGGTTCAATAGTGATGCAGAGTAGTCAGCAAGAAACTTGGATCTATGTCCCAACCCACTTCAAGACACCAAAATGACTCAACCAATCAATTAGGCTCTGATTTCTATAGGTTAATGTTTAAACTCTGCAAAGTAATGAATTTGAAGGTTTCAAGGATCACACAACAACTTATGGACTCAATCCCATTCAATAACAAATTTCCTTTTAGGGACAAGTTCCCTGATTTTCTATCAAAAGAGACTTTTAAGGTTCTAGATCTTACTTCCTGCAGAAAAACTTAGAAAACCCTTAGATATCATCTAAATAACAAGAATCATGCATTGGTTGTGATCTAAACAACCCAAGACATCAAAATAACAAACTGACCTAGTGACCCTAGTAGGTCTCCCAAACCTGCTCTGCAGCCATAACTCTGCAACTTGCCAAAGGACTCTAACAAGTTATATGTTTTCTGAGTACCCTTTTTGGATTTCTAACAGACCACCAACTCCCAGACCCTGACTCCACTCCAGCATATCAATGTCTTCATTGAGTCCGCAGACCTAATGCATGCTTTTAGGTGTGGGTTCCAAAACAAAGCATTGAAAATGGGTGTATGAAACCAAGATCAGAGTTTTGGAGTGTTCTCCTGATCTAGATAAACAAGAATGCACAAGTTTTCAAGTCCTCAATACGATGCAAGCTTCTGATTTTATTCTGATTACCATCTTCCCAACCAAAAACATGGTAGTTTTTGATCTAGGGCTCGCTCTCAACAAATGCAGATGCAACCCCCTGCCTCAGGGCTTTTAGAATATACAAATATACATCCTTAACTCTCATTCCACCAAGGAAGAAGGAATTCCAATGGTTGAAACGTGAGTTAAGGTCTTTACATCAGTCAAACCCTGAAAATGAGGGTTTGTAAACAATGCACAAAAAATTTGAAATAACTTAGATATAAAACAAAGAGAATCAATCAAACCAACTTCCAAAGCATCAGATGTCACTATTACAACTTCCAGGAAAATTTTATCATCCAACCACCATCCGTACAGCCATACAGAGTTCATTTTTCACCAGAAATGCACTAAAACAGGGTTATTTTTATTTTTTATGAAAGCAAAATGATTACAATACTAGTTCTCTGTCTATCTTCGACCATTTGAAGCCTAAAATAGGCTCTCCAAATGTTGGTTCAACCATCTAGGTGGTTAGAACAGTTTATCCAACAAATGTCAACTTTGCTAAGCAACTTTTAAAGTTGCATTACAACTTTGCAAACAACTTTGCCGAGAAGGTTAAAAATGTGTTGTGAAACTTTAGGAACCTTATTAAAGTTATTTTGGACCTTCAAACTTCTTAACAACATCTAAAAGACACCTAATAAACACTTACTATGCTCATTTCATCCAAGGACTCAAAAGATGCCCAAGGTTTATAAGTCACCAAGGGGTCTTGTGTCCAACAAGTGGATGTTTATAAGGAGATAAAATCAATCCTTAATATTTATTACAAACCAAGAAAACATCTAAAACTCCTATTCTAATTTATTGTCATTCAAAAAGACTCTGATTTGTCATTCAAAAAGACTTTGATTTGTCAATCAAAAGGACCTTTCACCAGTCAATCCTTCAAAGCTCCAAGGTGAAAATCTTATGTTCCAATTGATAGGATTTGACTCCTTGGCTTCATGGCAACTTCCTTCAATCATGGTGTCTTTGGCTTGCATTAGGGATGCCCCTGCATCAAATAGCAATGCATTCAAGTGGCAATTACACAAGGGACAGTACATGCCCATTAAAGTTGGTGTTTTGTTATCCAACATGACAATGGAGACAACATACTCTGTGTCAATTTTACTGATCAAATTTCCCTCCGCCAGGCAAAGCAACAATTTGGGTATGATAAGGTGAAATTTTGTAGTCCTTTTGGGTATGATAACAGTTCCAGTTTCCAATAAGATGGTTCATTTTTATAATCTAGCTTCAATTTCTCTTGTGAAAATCTTTTTTTCATTTTATGGGTGGTAAAATATAATTATTATGCTAGAGGTGTGTACTTATGGATGATAATGAAACAAAATGATAAGATTTAAGACTCTTGTTTTTTATTTAAATAGCAATTTAAGTTTCCTTCTATTATAAATTACTGTTTTTCTATTTTTTAATGTATCTTTCCAGATCTTTTATATCAATTTTATTTATGAAATATAAATATATTAATAATGTTTTAGTGTTTTTAGGATTAGTTTATATCAATTCTATGTATCATCATTCGTCATTCAATTGTCAGTATTATTAATTTAGACTGTGCAATTGTAGAACTACTCGAATATGGGTTGGATGGATACTCAAGCAGGGGAACCCTCCTCAAATATCTCAAGCAGTGAACTTGGAAAAATGTGTCCTGAAGGAACCCTTTCCATCAGAGAGATAAAAGTACAAACAAGTAAAAGAAGCAGGCTCTGCAAATATGTTTTTGAGAAGAAAAATGATAGATTATTCGAGTATGGTTCATGAGGTATATCTAAAAAGACATTTTTTTTCTTATTATAATAAAAGAGGAAGTTGTGAATGTCAAAGTTGAGTGAAACAAAAATTATTTTCATCAAATTTTGTTAGGCTTGCTTTTGGGAATAGTTTCTTACAATATTGCTATTAAGATTTTTATTGTGTAGTTTTTAGATTAGGTTTATAAAATTATATTTCATGAGTAGTGATTCATATTAATCAATTAACGATACTTTTGGAAGGTATTTTCAATGTGTCAAATTTTGATATTTTTACAAGAATTAGATTGTGTAATTTTTTTAATTAAAGTCATTGACTCATATTTCATAAATAATAGTTCTCATGAATCCATCTCTTATAAGATTGAATAGTCTATTTAGGAAGTATTTCTGATAGTATGTCAAATTATGATATTACTATTACCATTAGATTGAATGGCTTTGAAGTCAACCTCGTTGACCCATATTCTTCTCTGTAGATGCTACTATGTGCTAGGGAACTTCTTAGAACTGTTGGTATATTCTTACAACTTGTTACACCTGGGATATTCTTCTCTGTAGATGCTACTATGTGCCGCGGTCCAAATGGGCCCATAAATGTGGTTGAATAGCAATACATTCAAGTGGAAATTACACAAGGGACAGTCACTGTGAGATGTCCTCATGTGTGACTATCCTTGTCACAAATGAGGACATCTCACAGTGACTGTCCCTTGTGTAATTTCCACTTGAATGAGGACAGTCACTGTAAAGACAACATGATAATGTACACATACAATGAGTGTACATTATCATGTTGTCTTTACAGTGGCTGCCCTCATGTTTTATATTCTTCTCTGTAGATGCTACTATGTGCTAGGGAACTTCTTAGAACTGTTGGTATATTCTTACAACTTGTTACACCTGGGATATTCTTCTCTGTAGATGCTACTGTGTGCTGTGGTCCAAATGGGCCCATAAATGTGGTTGAATAGCAATACATTCAAGTGGCAATTACACAAGGGACAGTCACTGTGAGATGTCCTCATGTGTGACTGTCCTTGTCACAAATGAGGACATCTCACAGTGACTGCTTTATGTAAATTACTTTTGAGTAAGTAAAAGGCAATACAATTTTTTGAAGTGTGCAAGGATTTTTATGATATACAGGTGTACGAAGAAATGAATCTGTGTTGTTTTGTATCAATATCAAACATCTCTGATATATTTTCATGTTTTTATAATCTATTTTGCAGATGGAAAGTTGAAATGCCAGCTATCCTAGAGCAGTCAATAAGAATATTGTCTGATGCTGGTCTTGGTATGGCCATGTTCAGTCTGGGTATGTTTTGAATTCTTCTCTATCTCTCTGATTGAGGAGTACTCGATATATGCATGTGCTTTTTTCTTCTTTGATGGTTGTGAAGCTCTTTTTGTTCTAAATACCACCGTATTGCAATTGTATTAGTTTCATTATTTTCTCTAAAGTCACTGTATTTTTTCTTATTATAATAAAAGAGGAAGTTGTGAATGTCAAAGTTGAGTGAAAAAAAATTATTTTCATCAAATTTTGTTACTGTCACAAGGGACAGTAACAAAGCCCTAGCTTTTCCTCTGATATAGCCTTCTCCCATACCTCATCCTGAGATTCTTTGTCTTCTGTGTCATCTGATCCTCCTATACAAGTTGCAAATGAAATTTATCGTTCATGTATAGACTGAGATAATATAATGCACTCGATATTTGAATCATCGTACATGTATAGAATGACAGAATATAATGCATTCAATATTTGTATTATCGTTCATGTATAGATTGAGATAATATGATGCATTCGATATTTGAAAAAAGTGATCGGATACCTTCTTTCTTGCCAAACGTGTTTTTACAACCTTCACATCTGCAGCCATCTGAGCAGCCAACCCCTGCCTAAAATAAAAGATACGAGCACTAATCAGAATACACATAAACTACTCTCCAGCCTTTAACCTTAAATTAAGCAATCAATTGAAGATATCTACCTGATAGCATTCACAGTATTTCTTCAGACACATTGATTTCTTACAATTGCAGCCTCTTTTGTGCCTTGCCAATGTTGGAGTCTCGGTGCACTCTCTCTATTGAAGTAAGATAGCGAGAAAGATAAGAACTCTCCATAGATAGTTAAGTAATAGTGATACTATAAAAAGAAAACACCAGAACAAAGGAAAACCTCTCAGTATTTTCTCACCCCATTAGTTGGTGGAGAGTCAGCACCATGAACAATTTTAGGAGAAAAAGCAAGTGGATTGTGTGATTCTATCTGCTGGCGTGTGCCAACAACCATATCTGTATACTCAGGTTTGTTAAAGCACTCTTGACATGTGCAGGACTCAACGCAGTATACTCCTGCTGCAAAACACTCACAATACCTGCAAGAGTACTAGTAAGAATTTCATTTAAATTAAAACTATAAATCTAGTCATGTCAATACATGAATTGAAATGCAAAAATCAAAAAACATCTATTTATTTAATTATCTGATCTGCTGCATCTAAGAGGTACGTAGAATGTTCTGGATTGCAATTTGCTTTTCTTAAGTGCTAACACATAGACCTTCATAGCAATGTTCAAGTTCTGAGACAAATAGAAAAGACATAGGAACCAAATAATAAACCCACTCTAGTGCACAAAGACACACAATTTAAGGCATTTTGACTTTTTACAATTGCAACATTTGCAGCCTTCTTTATCCCTAGTCGTGGCAGACTTTCTTCTGGGCATTCAAAGAAAAAGTCAAAGCTAAAGAAAAGGATGCAAAAGTGAATTCAAAATTATCCAGACAACAAAGCATTACAAATGAAGACAAATCTCTGTAAAGTTGATAAAATCCTACAATTACCTTTTCTTCTTAGGACTGCTCTGATTATACTCTTCCCCTATATCAAATCCAGGTTGTCGAGAAATATCTTGTAGCGCTAGCCTCTTCTTGTCAAGTGGACTTGAGTTCATATATTCAATTTTAAAAGGTTGCCTACATTGCAATGGCTTTATGCCAACTGTTAGGGATCGAAAACATGTAGTGGACTTTTTGACTCCAATCTGTGTGTTTCCAGAAGACTGCACCTCCTGTTGATCAATTCTAGTCTTTTCCACAACTGACACAAGCATTCCAGGAGCCATGCTTGTATTTGTTGATACTGAAATATTTCCACCTGAGCTTACAGGAAGTAAAGAACTTGTTTGACTGTCACCGGGAGCCTCCTTCACTCCAGACGAAGTCAGCATTCCCTGCATGCCAGAAGCTCCCTTTGAAGTTGTTAGCAGCCCAGTTCCACAATTTAATGACATTGAAGAGGCAAGGCTATTTAAATGCAAACCAATCCCAGTTGGCATACCCACTGACATAGAAGAATGCCCATTATTTCTAAGTGAGCTATCAGACTTGTCTGAGTTACCCTCAGATGTTTTATAAGAGCAAGATGAAAACTGTCCAACAGATAAAGATTGGGAACTTCTCCCAGCATCTGTACCTGCATCTCTCTTATATGCTACAAGTTGCTTGCCATCAGAAATTGCAATTCCCTCACGTGACATTAATGGTGAAGTATTCTTTTCAGAACCATCATCTGTGGTTACCAATGCTCCTATTTTAGGCAATAAGTTTGTTGCATTCCATGAGCCATTGGTCAAGTTTCTTCTACGAGCTTCTGATGCCTCAAAATCTAAGCAGTGCCTACGCATGCCTCATTGTGGTTGATTATCATTCTGTACATGAATTATAATGAGTAATCAGTTTTGGGCCTTGGAATCTTGTATGTAACATGCACAGGCATTTCATGGCTAAATGAATCTATTTTAAAAGCATCAACTTTTCTTACATGATGCTGGATACATAAGTAGAACAAGCGTATATCAAATTGGAAGCAATCAGAACTCCACAATGACATATTATTTAGAGTACTCTTCAGTTTAAGTAATAATGCATATATTGACACTGTAAAGACAACATGATAATGTACACTCACTGTAAGGATAGTCACAAATGAGGACATCTCATAGTGACTGTCCCTAGTGTAATTGCCACTTGAATGTATTGTTATTCAGCCACATTAATGCTTTTCTTCTTCAACAAATGAGGATAGTCACTCTAAAGAGAACATGATAATGTACACTCACTGTGAGTGTACATTATCATGTTGTCTTTAGAGTGACTATCCTCATTTGTTGAAGAATAAAAGCATTAATGTGGCTGAATAGCAATACATTCAAGTGGCAATTACACAAGGGACAGTCACTGTGAGATGTCCTCATTTGTGACTGTCCTTACAGTGAGTGTACATTATCATGTTGTCTTTACAGTGACTGTCCTCATTTGTTGAAAGAAAAAAGCATTAATGTGGTTCATTAGCAATGTATTAAATAATTTATTTTTTTTATCCACCCACAGGCATCGCAATTGCAACGGGTGCCTGTCGCAATTGCTTGGGAGGCCCGTCGCAATTGCGACGGCCCTCCGAAGCCATGCAACAGGGGGGCGATGCCCATGCCGCTAACAAATCTTAGTGACATTACGATGGGAGGGCGTCGTAATTGCGACGGCTACCCATAGATGTCGTAATTTATGACTAAAAAATTGCGACGTCTATGGGTGTCGCTATTGTGACACATAGCCATCGCAATTGAGACACATAGCTATCGCAAAATGCCCCCAAATGTATTAGTGAGCCTTCACAAATTTGACCCTATCAGGATCCTCAACATCTTCATACTCAAAATATTCCTCACATTCATTGATCCAGTCGATCAATTCCTCTAGGTTAAGATTTCCAGAAAATGTAGGAACCTCAATCTTAGGTCTTTTCCCAATCTTGGAAATCACCTGAAAAAGTCTTTCTTCCTCCTGATTCACAACTTCAACTTCTCCTTCTTGATATTTTTCTTCGGCTTCATCCTCGCTTTCATCTCTGACATTAAGATTCATTCCTTTGTGAATCTCTTCTTGCAATGCTCGCACTTGTCTCTGCAGCTCTCTAACCTCAGGTGTCACAGCACCAGCTCTTCCACCACGTTCTCTTCGTGGAGGCATTTTTGCGATGCGCACTGAAACCCTAACCACAGTCCTAGTGCAAACTGCCTCACAGTCGGCGATCTGTTTACACACTCAAGAACTCCTGCTTTGATACCACTTAATGAAGGGTGCTCCCCTTAGTACCACAAACACATAACAAAAATAGAGAAACAACAATAATAATATGTAAGAATAGAAAATTGGCTTCTTATTATCTCCATAAATGTGGAATTACAAACTTTCAGAATTACAATATGCAAAGCCACATGGGCATTCCCTTACAATATTCTGTAGGAAAAATCCTCAAATCAATACCCAGATCTACTACCCAGAACTTCCCTAGACAACACTACGAGCCTTCTTTATATAGGCAATTTCCACTGCCTGAGAAGGTTCTAGAAATTTAGCTCTAAGGGCCGACCCAACTTAGAATTATTTTATTTTTCAATTTATTACATCAAAGTCGGCTCAAAATAACTTTTGAAACCCAAACAGAAATTTTGAAGGAAAATTATTTTTCGCCATTTCAGGTGGCCTAACTTCCGGAGACCATAAGTCATCACCAGTTGACCCGATTGACTATTATAACCCCATTTCAGAAACACCACAAAGTGCTCTACAGGCTTGACCGGTGCAAAGTGCTTGTCACCCAATTTTTTGACCTCATTCGGGGCCTCTAAAGCATTCAAAACTGAGTTCAAAGTTTCTATACCCTGTTGCCAATACCAAAAATCTTCAATATCTTCAAAACTAGACCTGATCTAGCCATGAAACTTTGCTGGCAGGATGATATGACTGAGATGAACCTCCACATGTAAAATCAGAACATTCCGAGATCGTAAGGCCAACTTACTAAAAATAGCAAGTTTCCATAAATAGCAGCTCTGCACAAGATAGCCCTTATTGAATACAAAAACAAAAATATTTTTGGGTGATGCAAGATTGTCCTTACACCCAGGATGCTCCTGCATCATATATGTATGTATGTATGTATGTATGTATGTATGTATGTATTTGTGTGTATATATATATATACACACACACACACACACACACACACATATATATACATACATACATATATATATATATGTATATATATGTGTGTGTGTGTGTGTGTGTGTACACACACACACACACAGATATATATATATATACACACACACAGATATATATATATATATATATATATATATATATATATATATATATATATATATATATATATATATATATATATATATATATATATATATATAACAATATTAAATATAAATTGATGATGTAACTATATATAATTTTCAACATCCATTTTATAACTATGATAGAAACCTTGGTAGCTATAATTTTGATAGTTGAAAACATCTGTTATATATATTTTATGTTTCATGAAGAAAAGCCTAAAAAATATGAAAAACTAGTTGATATGCACACAATTTTTTTAGAGGTCTATATAATAGAATTATATCTTAACAAGGATTAATTGGTACAATTAAATTATAGTAAACAAACATGGATTAAAGGAAAATAGAAAAAAATTGAAATTAAACTAAAATGTATTGCTCAAATTTTAACTTATACACCATACTATTGTATAGTAAAAAAGGCTCATTCTAAAAATGCGTACATTACATGATTTGGATTCTTAGCTAGGGGTATATCTGTCATCTTAATAGTAATTATATACGACAATTTAAACCATGATATAAATGTAAACCTAACCATTATATTAACCATTATCTTAACCCCAAACCCTAACCCCACTAGTAATACTAATTGTATATTTATATTTTAATAGTATTTGTATTTTAATAGTACTTGTAATATACCTATTTTAAATTTTATGAACAAAGAAGCAACTCACAGAAAAGACACAAAAGAAAGAAATAAATAAAAATCACTCAAATTATAACTTGTGCAGCATATTGTTCTACCTAATAAAGTGACTCATTAAATAAATGCATACATGAGGTGGATAGGGATCTAATAAGGGGTTTATCTGTCATGTTAATAGTAATTGTAACACCAAGCATGATAGGAACATCACATTACAACTTACCCTAACAATAATCCTAACCTCTACTCACTCCTAATCGTAACTCTGACCAAAATAGTAACCGTAGTGATACTACTGTCTACCTAACCCTAACCATCATGCTAACCATATTCATAATCTTAAACCATGAATACTAATAAAAATGGAAAACCCTTACTCTAATCCTAATAGTGTTCATAATCATAAAAAATATCATAACCTAATTATTGAATCCTAACAGTAATCCCAATCAAAACTCTAAATCCTAACAATAATACTAACTGCGATGTAGAGTCTTACCCTTACTCTAATCATAATCCTTACCTTCAACTCATTCCTATTCCTAAAGATAATAGTAAATTCATGATCTAAACTCTTACCATATAAGGAATGATCACATATAACGTAACCATATAAGGAATGGTCATTGGTAGGGATAGGATAACAACTAACTCGAATGGTTAGCATATTACTGTAACTATAATGATAACGATAATATATTAGAGTTAGGAATAAGGTTACGATAATCATTTTTGTTAATTTAATGTTGTGCTATGGGTTAAGATATAATTTTATTTTAGTTTTCATTTAAGATTTACTTTTAATTGATTATTTTATATAGTTAAAGGTTTTGGTATATATAGTTGTTTAACATTGATTAGGGATAGGTTAGAAGTAGGAATGGATAAGATGTTCTCTATAATTAATTCCTCACATTTATTTGGCACATCCATCGAAGGAATACATATTTGAAAAATAGAGCTCAATGAAACATGTTACAAAATGTTTCAAGTATAGGGGTAATCATGGTGGGAATAGCCAAAACTATTTATTTTTATCTTATTCATGAAACTTACATAGATGAAAAGGGAAATAGAAGTCCCAATACAACTATTTAGATAATTAAGAAGGTTGAAAGCCAAGATAAGAACGATCTAAATCAATTATTCTTCAATGATAAAGTTTCTATTGCGATCCTTATCTGTACAATGATCGTGCTAGAGTTGTCTCATTATTGATGGAAATGCATCCACTTTTGCATATGTCTCGTGTACAAATTTTGCAACATCTACCATTTGCATTATATCTAGTTCATCAACATAATCGACTAATAATGCTGCATTCTCCACAACTTTGATTATAGTTGCACACGAGTCTACAATGATTCATGTATACTTGTCAAATTCAGTCTCAAAGACATCATTCGAGGTCACCGAAGTAGTACAGGGGCTTGTAATAGTGATGTTTGACTCTCTATCAGATGCAGCCATACATGGGATGGTGTCCTACAAAGTTTTAAACAAACATTAGTATATACAATTAATTAGAATAACCAGTTTGAATTGCCATTTTGAACTTTGCATGTTAATTACAGTGGAATAATATATATTATTTGTGGACTTTTTTTATATTTAAATTAACAAAAAGTTAGGTTTGGAAACACGATATAGTTTATATTGTTTTTAATATTAAATGTTAGCAATAATTCAAATATTTCAATAATTAAGAAATTCCATGTATGCTTAATCTAATTTTTAAAAAAACTATCAAGATTAATAGAATACAAATTTCATTAATATTCCGGCATTGCCATCCATAATATTAATAAAAAAAATTTATGATAATCATGTAAAAAAAGTAAATTATTAAAATATAAATGTAAAAGAAAATATTTTTTTTAAAAGTAACATTTAAGAAACAAAATAAATTAAACTAATGTATACTTAATACTTTCCAATTTTAAGTAAGGAAGAAGAAATATTGTTCAACATTTTAAACCATTGCAAATGAATAATCTAAATAATCTAAATCTAAAGCAATGTTGTGGCATTGCCTTCCATATTTAAATTTAAATCTAAATATTCAATTAAATCAAGATCAAATATAATTTTATTTTTTTATTTTATTTTCTAAAATGTAAATCTAAATATAAAATGCAAACTATTTAAAATACAAATATGGATCTAAAATGAAAACTATTTATAATGCAAATCTATATGTAAAAAGCTAACTATTTAAAATGCAAATCTAAATGAAACATGGAATTCAAAATGAAAGATGCAATTCAAAATGAAACATGCGAATCAAACATGCTATTGATGTAATTTGCATGTTTGATTTTGATTTTGAATGCAAATCAAATTTTTTTTTTATATAATTTTTAAACTTATTCTTCATCCATGTAGTGCCCCTCGTTTCCTATTATTTCAGGCCCTATTATTTCGGCCTTGCCATTTTTCTTCTTATTATTTTGGCCTTGCTATTTGTCTTCCTATTATTTCGGCCACCTATTATTTCACCTAGCTATTAATATTTGTATAAATTATTCATTTAATCTAATACTTTTTATTGACAAGGAATCTTTTTGGCATATTCTTGTGCTGGTATTCCCATTTGTGCTCCCATTGTATAGGTACGCCTCTCTTAGTAATTAAGATAATATGATTAGCATAGAAAGAGGAAAATATATCTCTATCATTGTCTTAGCCATAATTTTCACACCTTTAAGAAAATTTTGAAAATTGTCTTAGCTTGGGAAATAGATCTTTTGTTCTTCGTAAGGTTTCATAAATTTGTTTTGCCTATGTTAAAAACACTACCTAAGGTCTATTTGTGTGTTACTTTTTTGTGTCCCTTAAATCTCCTATATAGCACATGGCAATTGTTTCCCTTCATTCTCCGACACTCGAGAAGTCCAAGAGTTAAGTATATCAATCTGAACATCGGGTGACTCAGTAATGTTTCACGTGTGTACAATCCTATAATAAACACAAACCCTATTCATAATAGTAAACCAATTTAAACCATAACCTTAAAACTATTTCAACATTTAACCAAATTGAGCCATAATCATTAACTAAGTTATACCTTGTCCCAAAAATGAACCAAATTTTAACCCTAACCCAACCTCAAACTTAACACTATAGCGAATTTAACCCTAACCACGTACCAAATTTAAACTAAAGACCGAAAAAACAAAGGACTTGATCAAAATTGGATTGAGAAGAACACGCTTTTATATCCCAAATTAAGCTAAAAATTTCATACAGATAAAAAATGTTGTCATTTTTTATTCACGTTTGCGAAAATCTACCATGTATTAGGTAATTTTGAATTTCCAAAAATCCACTGTGATTACCATTTGTTCAATTTCGGTCAATCAAAAATGTTGTCATTTTTTATTCACATTTCCAAAAACCTAGCATGTATTGGTTATTTTTGAATTTGCAAAAATCCTCTGTGATTACCGTTTGTTCAATTTCGATCATCGAGTATACCGGCGGAAATGGGTGTCAAAAACACACAATGTTTTCTATTTAAACATTGATCCTTTTGGGATTAATCGATGGCTCATATCATCTCACAATTAGGGAATAAAAATAAAGGTAAGGTCAACCCCGTGGGTGGGCCATGATGATGAAACTTCATATTTGAAAAAGGATGCAACTATCTTCCAGATAGAATGCACCATTGACCAAATTTGAAAAATCCAAAAACACAACAGATTTTTGTGAAAATTTCACCATCTGTTCTTCATGATCTGGTTCTTACGAATCGAAAATAACAAAAACAAATCGAAAAAGAACTCTATATTTTTTCAGATCTGAAATTTTATTTTATTTTGTTAATGGTGCATTCTATCGAGAAGATAGCCGCCGCCTTTGAAAAATCTAAAAAACACAACCAAAATGTTCAACATCTGTTATTCATGATCTGCATGTTTTCAATTGAAAAGAAAAAAAAAATTCCAAAAAAATAGTGCCTTTTCACAGATCTGGAAAAAAAAAATATGTAGTGCATTTTTTATCAAGAACTTAGCCATCGTCCCTTCAGCTGCGTGTAAACTTAGGAGTCCATCTGGGACTGCTTCTCATCATGAGTCCATGAGTGGGTCCCTTGCAAACCATCTTGACTGACATCAACAGCTGCCAAGTCGTCGCCTTTACACGATTAAAGAAGAGGTGCACAAATAGTACAAAAATGATGGTCCAATAAGATTTAACGAGTCATCAAATTTGTAGCATTGTTGAACCATCAACCCTATCAAATAATTGTAATCATGAAGCAGAAGGAAGGACATTGTGATCCAAATTCATATCCCGATGAGATAACAAGATAGTTACCAAGGTCACATGGAATCCAAAAAAGAGCAACCCGTAATACTCACCCTGAAGATTTCTTAATCAACACCCACGTAGGATACAAAGACCCTTTTCTAGGACATGGCATGATAGGTTTTGCCTTGTGGAGAAGAAATTACAATAAGAGAAAGGTGGAAAAACCTGTCAGGAAGATATGGGATTCCAATTTAGCTAGGATCATTGTCCCAAATGTTTTTGTTAATGCGGATTTGATACTTGAAAATGCAAATAGGTACGTCCCTAACACCAGACAGGTATTGACCCATGATAACAAGGAAATTATCAAGATAACAAGAGAAAGTATAGAGGACACATACATGCTAGAGACAGACAAAGACTGGTGGCCACTTGATACAAATATGATGGGCCATGATTTTCAAAAGTTACATAATCTATATAGAAGCAAGATTTATCTTCATAGGCCAAGGCACTTGACTAGGGCAGAGAGGGCATTGAGTCCCAAAGAAAATCCTTCATATCATGTAGATTTTTTTGCTCCATGCGTGAAAGATACATACTATGCTTTATGTTAGTGGCATGGTGAGGATGCAACATTTAATATCCCCAATTGGATGTTGTTCATGTACTTGGATATACTGGGAAATGAATCCCATAGATATTTTGATTATGCGGGAACATTAGAAGATGACATCCATAAGGCCTTGATTAGTATAAAGCAAGGGAAGAGTAGTAAGTTTAGATTCTACTCCATCTTAATGCACATGATTCTATGGAGTGGACTCAACATTTGGGATCCAAACCTTAGAGTCAAAGCTACTATTGATGGGGAGATGGCCCTAGTCCAAGAGTGGACTTACATTTGGGACAAGGATGATAGCGCATCATCCTATATTTTGTTTGAGAATCATTTTGTCAGGCCTCTAATGACTTATTTCAGAGGGAGTGTCCCATGGGGGCTGTCTGATAGAGTGAAGTCATTCCTTAGACCAAAGGATTTAAACCTAGAGGCAGGAATCAATCACAATTGGGGGTCATGGTTTTACTACAAGGACCATATAGTCATCAGAGTTTTTAGATGTCAAGTACCGCTCAAGGCACTGCCGATCACAATCACTAATAGAATTGCATTCTATGAAGTCACCAGGCAGCTTGAATTTGCATAAAGATATGCTCTAAGAGAGACAAATAGAAAGAGAGGTTCTTTCTTCCCTTCCCAGGTGGCCATAAAAGGTCTTCTGCACTTCCTATCAAGAAAGGGATTTGAGGTGATACCTAGAAAAATGAAAGACTATAACATGAGCGATGAGAATTATAGATTTTATGACCCAGAGGGATTCATAAAGGCAATATACCCAAGATGTAAAACTCACCAAGATGATGAGCTAGAAGATTAGATACATAATTGTACAGACTATGATGATGTACTTAGGAAAAGGGAGAGGTGGTACAAGATACAACATTTAGAGCACTAGAGGAAAAGAGAAGGTAACTATGAACCTGACTATAAACTGGCTCATAATGTTGAGACAAAAATGAATATGCTTGCAACCTTGTACATTGATGTTGATAGCATGCCATTGCCCAATGAAATCAATAGTGAGGGTAAAGAGTGTAGGCCCACCCAAATGGAAATAGACTCTGACTCTTCACCTACTTTGATTGGATCCCCAATTGGGTCTCAACCTCCCACTCCATCTAATTCAACTTCAGCCATGGAGGGGACTTCATCACTAGGCCCAGGGCCATCTCCTGTTGTGTAGAAGCTTTTCCCCATTTTTCCACTTTGAACACTCTCTCCTAATCATAAAATCCCATACACTCCATATGAGGCCTTTCAGACCCCAACTCGTCCACTTCCACCTCCTACACGCTTTGACATTGTAAACGAAATTCAATTGGAGCCACCATCCAATTAAAGAACACTTCCTGATCTTAAGTTAGGTGGAGGGTTGAGTGAAGCTATACGAATGGAGGAAAGTAGGGACTTAACTGGTGATGATAAATTCATAAAAAAGAGAGAGTTCAAACAATTTGTTCTCCAATAAAAGGCCATCAACCTAGTTGCTAGCAGGGGTCTAAATTTTCAATCTTTGAGTGAAGAGGAGCAGTCAAAAGTAAAGTATGAGGTACTCAAAAGGGTATAAGAATTGATGGCAATAATGACTCCAGAATAGGGGAGAGAAATTATAGCACAAAGTGGTATTCTTCCTTTGGAAGGTTGTGATATTTTGTTTGCCATTGCATTTAATAGCCTCATGAGGAGGCAGAATCTTGATCTCTCTAACCTCTCGCCAGATGAAGAACAAAGGCTCGTATTTGGTTCTGCATTTGATGACAACCTTGATGTACTTTCTATTCCATCATTGTGTCCCAATACCAATAAGACATAGATAATTTCATTTCAGGATAAATATTATGGACAATTGCTTATGAGAAAGTCTTCTAAATTTTTCAGGTGTACAAGCAACTAGTTTGGTTGTTAATGTGGCAAAGATGTTGCACGCAGTTGCATCAAGGGAAGAGGATAGGATTGCAACATTGGAGGCTATGATTAAGAGGCTTCAAGAAAAATTGCATGCAACATGTGGACTTCCTAATGGAGGGATTCATCATGAGGAGATCGATAAATTGAAGACTACAATTGCAACATTAAATGTTGAGAATCAGAGATTGCAAGCCAATTAAAAAAAGGCCATTACATATGCTCAGACCAATGATGCTATTAAACATGCACTATGCAGTGTCATTCATTGCAAGACAAACATCCTTACAAATAATGCACAAGAAACATGGAATTTTTTTGTAGAGTTTGTCAAGTTTCAGAATAAACATCTGCAGCGGCAGTGCTTTTTGGCATGCTCCCTATTAAAGTTTAACAAGTTGATAAGGGACTTTAAATTCTATTTTGCATAGTTTCCACCATGTGTTCTTTCTAATCTTGTGGTTTATTTTGAGTGGAAGTTCACTATTTTATCCCAATAGTTCTCCAAGCATCAGTTATACACCTAGATGATGAGGAGAGAACTTACAAATTTTTATAGTCTAACTGATTGCAGGATGCCCTCCATTTACGCCAACCACAAAGAGGGAGACAAGGTAACAAAAATTCTAAAGACATTATTTGATTGGCAGGCTAAAGTACATAGAAGGCAAGATACTGCCCTTCTATCATTGACATCCAATGAAGATAGAAAAATGAATATAGTTGATAATCAAATTGAGGACCTTGTTAGAATCTAGCAATGATGGGTTAGACTCAGCAAACAAGATCCACCATCTCAGATCCATGCATGATTTCAAAGAGCGAGAGCTAATCAATCAAACAAGACATCTAGAGGATCGTTTCAATATCTGATTTGAAACGGCCTCCACATTGTTACAAAAAAGGTATGGTGAGTTTATCGAGTGGGCTAAAACATTTTGGGAGTTCCATTCAAAAAATGTGAAAGCTATTAAAGATGCTAAAATAATTGGATGTAGGCTTCGAGAGAAGTTGAAAGAATATGAGAGCAGACGACCACGTATCGATAAAGACGCACAAGAGGCTAGGATAGTGATACATAAACATAAAGGATTCCTCAAGTCTCTCAAATTAGAGATGAACGAGTTCAACTGTCTTTCAGATGGGTGCTTGCCCAACCTTTACAAAGAGATTGGACACATGAGAGGTGGGACTGAGTGGGTGGAAGACTGTAGGACAATGGTGGACGATGACTTCAAACAAGCAAAGACTTTCGATCCCACACTTCAGAAGATCCATTGTCTCATGGATAAGTTCATTACCATTCAAATGGCTATAAGGGAAAGCATCATTCATGCTGTGACATACAAATTTGATGAATATATGGAACATTTATCTGTGGTCGAATCATGGGTTCGCAAGGCCTAATCTTTATAATGTTCTTAGTTTGAAAGTTTTGTTAAAGGTATTAATTATTTTCAAATGACATTAGCAAAACACAACAGCCTTTCTCTGAAGGTTCATATACAAATCATGTGTGTAAATGTGAAATAGAGAATGAATCGATTGCAAAAAATATAATTTAGGTTCTCTATACTTCATATTGTCGTTGAAAGAGGCTTTCTTATGATACCATTTTGTGTAAGATTTTAGTTGAAGAAGGTGAAGAGTATTTCTATGGTTTTACATGAAAAGTCCTTATGCACATAAATGGACTCATCAATTGTGTATTCGCATAATTAGAGAAATTACAATTCTTGTTATAACTTATGTATTTGAGTCTATCAAATAATGGTTGAACTCGACTGAGTAAATTTTGATATTAACCTTTCCTTTTCCTTCTCTGTTTTCTTATGTTTTTTGTTTTCCTCGCTTTCTTTATGTGGTCCTGCGCCATGATTTTCCATGGCCGGTGATGTTGTGTTTCATCGCATTATGGTTTTAGAGCATTCATTTTTTGGATTGGTTGTGGCCTATTCATTTGTATTAGCTCTTCAAATGAGCCCCACTAGTTTTTAAGATTCTAAATCTACTTGATGCACTTTGATGGCTTGTTGGGTAGGCTAAGTTGTTTATTTAGATGAAAATTTTGTATGTATTTGTTTATGACTCTTAATACTCATATATGTGAGGCTTTGGTGGCATATGTCTATTTATATATGTGGCAGGTTTTATACAATTTTTATAGAACAAAGTTGTGTGACCAAGCCAATTTCCCTTAATATAGACTACACATGTGCAGTACAAGAAAATCTATGGTTTAATGTGATGAATAATTGCATTTCTGAATATATATTGAAGCAAATACATATTTAGACATACATAGAGCATACACCTCACACATACTAATGTGTCCAGATATTACTTTTCTTTTTCTCTATTTATTCAAAGTGATGGATAATTAAATTATTACATCTTGAATTCTGTTTGTATTTAGGAAGGATTTATGTGGATGATGAATTTTTGGTAAATAGTAATGTGTAGCTAGGATACACGATGCTTGTTTAAATACAGGTTTTATTAGGATAAGGCAGATGAGGAAAATGGACACAAAGTCAACACTTGTGATAAGGAAATGATAATTGTATGTCATCTAATTTGGACAGTTTGTAATGTAACAACCTACATAACATAGACTGTCGGTTTAGAATTGTTATATACCATACTATAACAGCATAAATGACCTGTACTGCATATGAATGGGATGGGATATGTATTGCCCTTTGTAAACTATATGATTTATTTCTAAAATTTTGGAAAGTAACCTGAACCTTATGTACCTAAGTATTACACATGTATACTACAAGAAAATATTTGTAATGATATGGACTGCACTTGTCCCGGGCTACACTGGAGGTCTTTGTAACTCTATTCTTTCCTACCAATTCCCACACTGAATGGAGTTTTTACTTTTCAATTTATAAAAATAAAATAAAATTTATGGCTCTCACCTCTTAGTTTATGAAAATAAATTATTTTCATTGCTTTAGATTTTGTTCATGTTTATGAGCCTCTGCAAGGACCCTGATATGTGGGTAAAAGAAAAATAAGTTTCCACCTTTTTACAAAGGAAAAGGCTAACAAAATCAAAGTTGTTCAACTTCAATAGTATAAAAATCATATTCATGTTTGGAATTTGAAGTTGATGTAAACTAATTAAATGTGATAAAAGAGATGAAGTTTATGATTAATATTTTTAATAATTTTTTTGAATAATAATTGATATTTTTTTTAATTTTTAAAGATGATTTTTCTATTGTTGAAAAATGCTGAAAATTAGGAGTCTAGTTCCCACCAAAAAATTCTATGTAAATAAACATTTTTTCCCCTAATTTCAAAATATGTCATAGATGACATATATGTTGGAGATTTTCCAGTAGGCCAGTACTGACTGTATATTTGTCATTGATGAAAACATATGGAAAGTAGCATGTGTGGAAGTCTTATGCAGTAAGCTTTCTGTATATGTAGCATGGACATGATATCAGCATGATATCATGGGTGCAGAGGTTAACTGTTAGTACAAATAGTTATAACGTAGCTTATGTCAGCAATGTTCTGTGTATGGTTGTCCGTATAGTTATCATGGAGCCTTGCGCGCTTGGATTTATGTTGAAGACATGTTAGTGATGTTTCAGTTATGGACGCATAGTCTGTTGATGAATAGAAGTGAAGTTATGCAGTCGCTATTCGCTAGCAACAGTTTCCTATGTTTATTCAGAAGAGCCGGTAGATATTTTATTAGTTATGTAGTTGCGCCTATCTTGTGGGTATGCACCCTTGGATTTAAGCTTAGAGGAGAGTTATTGATGTTTTTTTAAGAGTGCATGAGTTAATTTAGCTTGAGGTGGAAGATCTAATTGTTTTGGTAGAGCCGACAGTGTGTAGCATGCATCTACAATTATCTTATTAAACAGGTCCCAGAATGTGTTACGTGCATAGTAGAGCCAACATAATGTTTGTTAGAGTCTGTTATGGTTTCTCTAATATGATTTCAAGGTGATTCTGATAGGTTGACTTGATTATATCATTTAGAAGAAACATATTTATAGGCAGTCATCTGTGATTGCTGAAGTGTGGTTCATAGTTGATTAAGCAGAGCAGAGCAGAGTGTGTGAAGTTTTGAGCCATCAAAAGAAGATCTATGTGACCAAGTAAAGTACTTGTGCTATTCATTATAACTGATCCAGATAGCAGTTCAAAGCACAATTTACCAAGATCCAGATCTAGTGTGTATATGTTATTCAGAAGGTTGTATCCTTCACCCATTTGAGCAGTGAGCTCTCAGACAGTGTGTCCTCTCCACTAATAGGGACAATTGTAAAAGACTCCTAATAGGGTCCAACCCTTGACCAAGTCTAATATACTAAATATATTGTAAAGAAACTCCTAACAGGGTTAAAGATCTTCTAACAAGGATCATAACACTCTAGTGCAGAATATTAGTGGGTGTCAATTCCCACCGAGGTTTTTACCTATTTCAGTTTCTCCATAACCAAAATATTGGTGTTGTGTTCTTCTTTCATTATTTTTATGCTTTATGTTTAAGTATACTTAATTGGATAAATAATTGAATCCTGTAGATAACTGATTCACCCCCCCCCCCCCCTCTCAATTATCTCTTGGCACTATTCCTAACAATTGGTATCAGAGCCAAGTGCCTCAGAGAGAAAGTTTAATAGCTTGAGGTTGATCAAATAGCACACTTTAGGAAAGAAAGTCCTAAGTTTTATGGAGAGAATTATCTTGATTGGAAGAACAAGATGGTGACCCATTTGTAGTGCATTGGTTTTGAAGTTTTTGATGTGACTATCAAATCAGCTAAGATACCTACCTTAGAAGACCTTACACAAGAAGATGCTACTGATAGACAAAAGGAATTATTTCATTAGAATGCTATTGCTAAAGAATCCCTTATCAACGCCCTATCTGATGGTGAATTTTTAGAAATAAAAAAGGTGGATACAGTCCGCAAAATATGGAAGCACCTAGAAGACATATTTGAAGGAGACAAACAAGAAAAGGATACACACAGAAAGACATGGAAGAAAAGATACAATGCATTAGAAATTTTTCTTGAAGAAAACATCAGAGCTTATAATCAGAGGATAAATGAAGCAGTTGCTAGAATAAAAAACAATGGTTGAGAGATTTTAGAGGAGGACATTATGGACAAGTTGATGACTACTCTCACTTCTGAATATGAAAGCAATATCAAAATCATTGATGAGACCATGTAGCTTACATCTAATTTCAAGAGAGAGACTTTGATCAGAAAAATCTCAACTTTTGAGATCTCAAGATTGAAGACAAAACCAAAGAGTGAAATAGCCTTCAAAGCAATAGTTCATGGTAAGAAATCTGCAAATGCTTCTGGTAATTTTGATGATGATGATGAAGAGAAAACACTAGAGGATTTCATTGCTATGATTGCTAAAAGAGAAAAGAAAGGAAAAGGAAAATATGAAGGTCAATTACCATTTAAGTGTTTTTCATGTAATAAGATCGGTCACTTTGCATGTAAGTGTTCTACTAGAGCTAGAAAGTTCAAAAAGGATTACAAGACTAAGTATTCTAAGGAATGCTACTATGCTAGAGATGGAGTATTAGATGATGAATCTAGTGAAGAAGAAATTGGATTCATTGTTATTATAGAAAAAATAAATAATAAGACAGCTCATGAAGATAAGAAAGGAAATCAAGAGCTTGCATTGATTTCACAAGCTGACATAAGGCAAAACTGGATTATAGACAGTGGTTGTTCACATCACATGACAGGTGATAAAGGTAGGTTTGTTCATTTGGACAAATAGAATGGAGGTATGGTCAGATTTGGAGACAACACTCCTAAACCAATAGTTGGTAGAGGAGCCATCACTTTGGATAGAAGGAATAGTACTGATGATGTTCTTTATGTTGATGGTCTAAAACATAACCTTCTCGGTGTTGGATAGTTACTTGGAAAAGGATATCAGTTGGAGTTCAAAGATGACAAATGCATCATTAACAAAAAAGAAGGTGTTATGATTGCATCATGCTCAAAGACAAGAGGTAATGTTTTTCAACTCAATTTAGAAGCAAGTTGTTTTGTTGCTAAAGTTGATGACAGTTGGTTGTGGCATAAAAGACTATGTCATATCAATTTTGATAACATAGTAAAGATAAGCAATGTAAAAGCAGTAAGAGATATACCTAGCATAGAAAAGCTAGTTGATATTGTATAGAGGGAATGTGTGATGAGGAAGCATGTGAGAAATTCATTCAAGAGCAAGCAGAATTCAGCAGAGAACAAGTTGGATCTGATTCATACAGACCTATGTGGTCCAACTGAAACAAGATCATACTATGGTGAAAGGTATTTCAGTTTGTTTGTTGATGATTATACTAGAATGATGTGGGTTGCGTTCTTGAAAGATAAGTCAGAAGCATTTGAGAAGTTCAAAATATTCAAAGCTAAGGTTGAGAATGAATCTAGACTAAAGATAAAATGTTTGAGATCGGATAGAGGAGGAGAATTCACCTCTGACAAATTCTATGAGTACTGCGAAGAACATAGCATAAAGAGATAATTAAGTGCACCTATAACCCCTCAATAGAATGGAATTGTAGAGAGAAGGAATAGGATCATCCTTGATACAACGTGCACCATTATGATAGAAGTAAAAGTTGCACACACCTATTGGAGAGATGCGGTCAATACAACAATCTATCCCATCAATAGAATTCAATTCAGGCTAGGTGCTGAGAAAACACCTTATGAGTTATGGTTTGGTAATATTCCCATAATAAAATACTTTAGAATCTTTGGAAGCAAGTGCTACATCAAGAGGGATGAAGTAGTAGGCAAGTTTGATGCAAGAAGTGATGAAGGTATTTTTCTTGGTTAGTCTACTAAAAGTAAAGGTTATAGATGTTTCAATTTAAGATTGAAAAATATCATAGAAAGTGCTCACATTAAGATTGATGAAAATTTTATGATTCAAGAAAGATATCATGATTACTCACCCATGATTGAAGAAGAACCTAGACCCTCCACTAGTGAGACAGTTATTGAAGAAATGTTTGACAGTATTGATGTATTATTCAATGACCTTGAGACAAGTGAAGAAGAAACTCCTAAGGCTGATAAGTCATCATCACCTAAAGTTCCAAAGTTTACATCAAGAAATCATTCCAAGATAGACATCATTGGAGATTAGAGCACCAAAGTCTTAACAAGGTCACAAGCAAAGAACTCATCTAGCAATGAAGCGATATGTTTACTATCTTAGATTGAACCTTTAAGTGTTGAAGATGCACGTAATGATTTAGATTAGCATGATGTTATGAAAGAAGAACTTGATCAGATTGTTAAGAATGACACTTGGGAACTGGTCCCAAGACCTAGTGATAAGAATGTGATTGGAAAAAAGTGGATATTCAAAAACAAGATGAATGAAGATGGTACAGTAGTAAGAAATAAAGCAAGGTTAGTATGTAAATGATATGCACAAAGAGAATGCATTGATTATTCTGACACATTTGCACCTGTAAGTAGATTAGAAGCTATTAAGTTATTTCTAGCTTATGCTATAGTCAAAAACTTCAAAGTTTATCAGATGGATGTCAAGTTAGTATTCCTAAATGGAGATTTGAAAGAAGTATACAATGAGCAGCCGAAAGGATTCATCTTATCAGACAGACCTAATATGGTATACAGATTGAAGAAGGCCCTCTATGGACTTAAACAAGCCCCTAGAGCATGGTATAAGAGACTAGATGGATACTTAACAAAGATTGGATTCAAGAAAGGAGCAGCAGATTGTAATCTATTCATTAGAGAGACATCTGAAGGTTTACTACTTGTAGCTATATTTGTTGATGACATTATCTTTGGAGGTAATGAAAAACTCAGTGTTGAATTTGCCAAAGAAATGTAGAATGAGTTTGAGATGAGTATGATTGGTCCTATTAAATACTTTTTGGGACTAAATGTGCAGCAGACAGAAAAAGGAATTTTTATCAATCAGTCAAAATATGTGAAAGAGATACTAAAGAAATTCAAGATGGAATATTGCAAGCCAATAGGAACCCCTATGATCATTGGATGAAAACTTACAAAAGAAGATGACTCAATAGTAGTAGATATAACATTGTATAAGTCTATGATTGGTAAACTTATATATCTTACTTAACTAGACTTGATATTTCAAATGCAGTTGGCATAGTTGGAAGATTTGTAGTAGAACCTAAACAAAGTCACCTCATGGCAGTAAAAAGAATATCCAAATACTTACAAGGCACTATAGAGTATGGTCTATGGTATCCTAATTCATAAAATGTTGAGCTTCATGTGTACACTAATGCAGATTGGGCGAGATGTGTTTATGATAGAAAGAGTACTTCAGGAGGAGTAGTGTTTCTTGGTGATAGACTTGTCACTTGAACAAGCAAGAAACAAAATTGTATTTCTCAGTCAATAGCAGAAGCAGAGTATGTTGCAGCAGCCTTGAATTGTTCTACAATTGTTTGGATCAAGTAGATGATAAAGGATTTTGGAATTTAGATTGATTATCCTATTGTTATTCACTGTGATAACACTAGCACTATCAATATGTCAAATAACCCTGTGATGCATGCAAAGACAAAGCACATTGAGATCAAGTATCACTTCCTAAGAGAGAAAGTGGTAGAGAAAGAAGTCAAGTTGGACTATGTGAGTACTAAAGATCAGTTGGTAGATATATTCACAAAGCCCTTGCCTAAGGATACTTTTGAGTATCTCAGGGAGAAGTTGGGAGTCATTCCCTTCCCTGATTCTACTTAGAAGAAAAAAGGAAAGGCATATATCCTCAGGGACTAGTGGAAGGTTGACTACTCTACCTCAGGAGTAGTATCGGTGCTTAAAATGAATGGTGCCCTTTTCCATTGATGTCAAAGGGGGATTAATATAAAAATTCATGAAAAATAGAAGTAAAAAGAGGAGTAATATACTAAGGGGGAGAAGCATTCAGATATGACAGCAGTTCAGTTGAGGAAATGGAGAATATTAGAAAATATTGCAGCAGATGAAGGATTCATATTTGGGGGAGTTTTGAAGAGGAAATGGAGAATGTTATAAAAGAAATTTTCATTTGGGTTGGTGGTGGTTTTGCATTCCACATATTTCCATCAATGCCAAAGGGGGATATTGTTGGAGATTTTCGAGCAGGCCAGTACTGACTGTATGTTTGTCATTGATGACAACATATGGAAAGTAGCATGTGTGAAAGTATTATGTAGTAAGATTTCTGTATATGTAGCATGTACATGATATCAGCATGATATCATGGGTGCAGAGGTTAACTGCTAGTACAGATAGTTATATAGCAATTTGTCTCAGAAGTGTCCCTGACAGAGTTAGAGGCAGTGTTCTATGTATGGTTGTCCATACAATTATCATGGAGCCTTGCACGCTTGGATTTATGTTGAAGTCATGCTAGTGATGTTTTAGTTACAGACGTATAGTTTGTTGATGAATAGAAGTGAAGTTATGCAGTCACTATTCACTAGCAGTAGTTTCCTGTGTTTATTCAGAAGAGCCGCCAGAGATTTTATTGGATATGTAGTTGCACCTATCCTATGGGTATGCACCCTTGGATTTAAGCTTAGAGGAGAGTTATTGATGTTTTATTAAGAGCACATGAGTTAATTTAGCTTGAGGAGAAAGATATAGTTGTTTTGGTAGAGCCGACAGTGTGTAGAGTGTGTCTACAATTATCTTATTTAATAGTTCCTAGAATGTGTTGCATGCATAGTAGAGCTGACAAAATATTTGTTAGAGTTTGTTATGGTTTCTCTAATATGATTTAAAGGTGGTTCTAATAGGCTGACTTGATTATATAATTTAGAGGAAAGATATTTATAGGCAGTCATTTGTGATTGTTGAAGTGTGGTTCATAGTTGATTAAGCAGAGCAGAGCAGAGTGTGTGAAGTGTTGAGCCATCAAAAGAAGGTCTATGTCATGAAGTAAAGTACTTGTGCTACTCATTGCAACTGATCTAGATAGTAGGTCAAAGTGTAGCTCACCAAGATCTAGATATAGTGTGTATCTATTATTCAGAAGGTTGTAGGCTTCGCCCATTTGAGCAGTGAGCTCTCGGATAGTGCATCCTCTCCCCTAACAGGGACAATTGTAAAAGAATCCTTACAGGGTCCGACCCTTGACCAGGTCTACTATACTAAATATATTTTAAAAAAACTCCTAATAGGGTTAAGAATCTTCTAACAAGGATCATAATACTCTAGTGTAGAATATTAGTGGATGTCAATTCCCACCAGGGTTTTTACCTATTTGGGTTTCCCCATAGCCAAAAGATTGGTGTTGTGTTCTTGTGTTCTTTCATTGTGTTTATGCTTTATGTTTAAGTATACTTAATTGGATAAAGAATTGAATCTTGTAGATAAGTGATTCACCCCCCCCGCCCCCCACACTCAGTTATCTCTTGGGACATATTCCAATAAGCAATAACAATTCAAATTCCAACTCATCGAAATCAACAGTTTTCATCTTGCGACATATTTTTCATAACAAATCTATCTCAATCAAAAAAAGAAATATATATTCTTGAAGAGGACTCTCTCCTCTAGTGCACCATATGTTTTTCAAATTTATTTAATATAATTTACTATTTTTTTCTTTGTCTGAATCAACATCTCATTGACTGTTAAAATACCTACTTGCAATATTTTTTAATTATAATAAACCATGTCTAATTAAAATACTATAAAATCTATATGAGGATATTCTTGACTCTGATCTCTACAAAAGGGTATTTTTTTATTTTCAAAAGTATATCATTAAAAATATTAAGAGTTATTGAAATGCCACTTTTTTGAAATAATTTTATTTTTATGGTAATTGGACCCAAAGTGGTATAAAACGTGTATTTAATAGATATTTCCAATTGGAAAAGTTAACGAACTTATCTAACTTAGCTAGAATGAATCTAGCTAGACCATATGTTTGACAAAAAATAATTTTTAGTTAGAAATACTAAAATTCAGCTGTGTTGATATGTTAGCCTAAAAGGTGACACCTGATTGTACTTTTACCCATGTGCAAACCAAATTTCTTGGATAAAAAGAAAATAAATGCAATACTGAAGAATTTTGACAACAACATGTTCATCTTATATTTTGAAAATAAGATATGTAAAATACATATGATATAGAAAATTGAAAAAAAAATCCCAAAGTTATTTGTCAATTTAAAATACACAAGATGCAAATCATCAATATGAAAAATAAACATGTTCGTGAAAATCCATTGTGATAAAATCAATTGTCTGGGCTTGGCGATCACAACATGATCCTTCAGATTCTCGAAGGCGGACTCTAACTTCATCGTGTCCTGAACCCTTCCATGTAGTCCAGCCCAATGAGATTTGTTGGAAAAAGGGTACATATGACGGAGACGAAGTCGCTGGGAAACAGGTGTTGGACCTCTCACCTGCTTCCAGTCTCTACCCTACTACATAACATTACAATCCTAGGCAAACGTCTCAGACAGTACATAATCGTAGACTAAATTATCCTTGCCTCGATCACCATAGCATGTCGGTCAACCACATACATAAGATAAAACCTCCATGCATGTATTGCGATTGACAAATGATGGTTGCCTGTGCCATCTAAACAAATAGTCATCTCGACCCCCCTCCACACAGAGTCTGCATCAATGAAACACTCCACAATCATCTCATGCATCTCAACCGGGAGTTCTATAAATCTATGAACTGGCGGAAACTCTCGAACATGGAAGTCCATAACTCTGCATATATAGTGAGTAAAATAGTCAACCGCATTTAAGGATGTGCATAGCGAAAAAGCAAATAATTGAAATGATCAACAGAAACATACATATGTTTATAAAGTATAAACAACCATTAAGGTATTATGGCTGGAAGACAATACCTCATACATTGTACTTCTGTTAAGGTGTTCATGTCTAACTAGTAGAAGTGAGCAATAGTTGAATCGAAGAGTTTCTGCACTTGCCAAAAATGAACAAGTATGTTACAAAAAACACGTTAATTTTCAATAGATATATAAAAAATGTACCATAGAAAAGGTCATCAAATATTGATAATTCAATGTGAAGACAAAAAATAGACAGAAATAATATTATTAGATTTCAAGGGTCATTTTATTTTGTATTTTATATAAGGATTTAGCTAGGTTTAAAATCAAGGTTGTATATATTAAGCTTGTGAAAGGTAGAAAGTTACACCAATAATTATTTTCTTTTTGTTCTTGTTTCCATTGAAACTTGTGTACCGCATGGGTCATTACCAATTAAAAACCTTGGCAAAGAATAAGTAAACATGATCTTCTGCATGCGAACTAATTAACACCGCCATGGGAAATTTCACCACCATTGGAACCATCATAAGGCAATCTCTGTCGACGATTCCTTGAGGAAGCTACTGGTGGTGGTTGCAAATCATAAGAAACAATTGGTGATTAAGTTTGGAGACTGCCAATAAAAATGAAAACCAAAATAAAAAGATCCAATGCTGTCAACCACTCCCAAAGAATGTGTTTTTCACAAAATTAAGTGCTCACCAATGATTGTTGGAGTAGATGAAGCTGACCCACCATGTTCTGCAAAATGTAAGGGATCCTTCTTAGACCTCCCCCTCCTAGTGCCACCAGTGGGAAACACAAATGAATGTGAGGGATAAAATTCATTCAATTGGTCATGGTTAGAACCACACGTGCATTGTCACCTCCGAGGGACGAGAACCCTACTAGCTCTAAACCATGGATGCATCCAAACTATGTGCATTGTAGATGGATCTCTGTTGGGAGTCAAGCTAAATGGCACAGCCCCAGACTAGTCTAGATCGATAAGAAAATGGCTGATGCATTCTAAGAATGCCTTCTCTTGTTCATGTGTCTATGGCTTCTTTTTCATCACTGACTTCAACAACCTGATCAATTCATTCCACTAATCCATTGTCTGGAAAGGCGATTGAACATCAACTACCCTTTCGGGGCAATCTGAATTGCATGCACCCTAGTGTGCATTCTCAATGCCCATATGAGGTGGAGAACTCTCTGTCTCTAATGTGATGAAATCATTCTCTGTGTGGATATCGCCTGGATTCAAAAATTCATTTTACAGGCAATCAATCAATGCAAAAATCCATACCAAAATTACATCTTTCGAATAAAGAGTAAATGGCCACAAAACATTCACTTGCCACTAACGCCTCCCGTAGTCATGGTTGAAACCTTCAACATGTGCTTGCATGTATTTCCCTGTAGGGCCCAAGGACAATCACACACATAACCATGATCACCACAAGGTCTAACCATATAAAAAGTACATGATGTATGGCTTCTCACAAAGTATAATCCTAGTCTACTTTCATCAAGAAAGCAATCATCATCAGGAATTGCCTTTTCCTTCTCTATACTTTTCTCCAAACTTTGCACCCTATAGTTCCTGATGAAACCAGCATCTTGTAACTTTTCCTTTTTCCTGTACAATGGTTCCATCTTGTAAACAAGGGTGAAGTATAGATGATCCATCCAACGTGTACATTTATTTTGATGGCCGCAAAGGTACCACATCTTCAACGTGGAATGGTATGATTCTATGGCGGCATTTGTGTCCTGATTTTCATGTGGGAAGACTCTAGAGCTTTTCGCCCACATTTTTGTGTGTACAACATGTGAATAGCTTTAAAGGAAATACATTGTAATAAATAGAACAAGTATTGCAAAATAAAAAATGGTTGCACAAAAAGACAAAGATCTCTTTACCTATACGGTCATCCCCTTGAGACCATGTCCTATACAAATAGTCTAGAAATTGTGGCTGATCAGAAAAATCAACAAAAAAATCATATAATAACCTATGGGTGATTTCCTCAATCTCACCCATTGTCTTCATTATTGTGCCGAGGTGTTGAAACATTGCCTTCACTCGATCTTTCGATGCATACTTCTGCACATTCTTCAGCCATGCCCAATGCACATGCCAAGTGCATATAATGACATGACATTGAAAAGATTCCCTAGTGCACATGAATAGGAGCATGGCTAGGTTTGGTGATAAAAAATTGGGTAAACATAATAAACATAATTCCATATGGAGTTGAAATGCTAGTTGAAATGTCTGGTCAAACTAAGAGATAAAGAACTTACTGAATGGTCTGTATCTCAGCGTTGGCATCATCAGTTAAGAAAGCATTCACCATCCACCTATTTCTAGCCTCCTTTCCTTATCTACAAATAATGGATAGCCACCCTTCAATGTCCTCAATCATGTTACAAGAGGACACAACCCATGTGATAGGAACCCCAGATTGTTGCTTGTCAAACACGACTAGTGAGTAAAGCTGATATTGCACATGGAAAATGTCAAATCCATGGAGATTATAGATTTGTGTGAGTGTTGAACCATCATATCAAGCATCCATGGGGTTTGGATACCCATAATGAAAGGTGTCCCATCATTCTGTGGCTGCTGCCAATAGAATAAATTATTCTGATCTAATTGTTTCCATTTAAGGATACTAGTGGGGTCATGAACATGTCTTTGGGCTTGACTAGACTTCACTCTTCTCCATGCATTCATTACATCTTTCCGCGTCAGGAAGGTATCTCTCATCTGCAACATATGCAAAAAATATGGATTGGTCAGATGTCTGTCCATGACAACATCCACACTGACATCCATTGCCAATAGGTGCTCTATGCAAACTCAGAACATGGCTCATTGCTCAGATCATTTACACCATGACAATCTATACCATCCGCATCTACGTGAAACATTTCAATGAAACTTAAAATAGCCATGTCCGGTCTACCAAACATAACCTTAACATTGAAGTGGCACTGACAACCCTTTTTCCTTATTAAGTGATGGACGCATTTCTCTGTCAGTGCATTGTTCCTCTTATCATCTGGCCCAAATGAACACCAATAACTGCACATAAAGAGAGTCTTGATGTAAACCATAAATGAATTACAACAATTTATGATCACAATTATAATTATGATTGTTTCTACTCATGCAAAAAATATCTTGATTGTGTTTTATCTATACTCTTCATGCTTGTGCTCTATATGCTTCACACAAACAAATTCACATTCCATGCCTTCCCTCTTTGACTCCCCTGTGACAAAAGCCTCAATTCTGTTGACTAGAATTGCCGCACACAAGTCCCTCACCTCATCATCTTCCACACCAATTGGACTCCAATCAATTTCATTAGATGAGAAAGGATGCACACCACCACCCCCATCTTGCACTTCAAGTTGCGCAAGCAGGTGCCACTTGCATTTTCTCCCCATCACCACAAAGTGCTAATAAAAACTATCAAAAAAAAATTCTATGGTTCATTGACAACATTAAGGGGTTATCAAAAAACATAACAGACACGTCTAAGCTCCTTACAAAATGCAACATTGACAAAAATTCAAAAAAAATGAAAACAAAATCCATTTTCACAAAAGTTGCACCAACATTGTGTTTTCACAAATCTGATCAAAAAAAATTTATCATTTTTTTTTTGTCTTTGGTGCATTTTGTATGGACATTAGCAGCCACTTGCGTGATTCAACTTAAGATGCACAAATTTTTAAGTGTGCAAACATGTGTTGGAAAACATCAACTGTTTTCTATATTGTACATTGCAAATACTTTCTTTACAAGAAGTTTATCCAGCAATCATCTCTTTGAAGATCAAAAACAAAATTTTCATAGAAACTATTATGTGTTTTCGCCATCTGCATACCTCACGTCCTCGATGTAAGCTTTACGACCAATCCCGATGGCCAATGTTACACACATGACTTATATCAGGATAAAATTACTTATACTATACCGATGCTTAAAGTGTTGTGTTCTTTCGCTATCGACATAACTTAGGTCATCACTGTAACATTTGGCATTTTGGGCCCATCCCCATGGGCAATGTTATGCCCATAATTTCTATCAGCATAACTTTATTTTTTCCTGTGCCTCTGCATAAGCTATTGTATGTTTTCGCCATTGGCATAACTCAGGGCATCACAGTAATAATTTGGCCCCAACCCGATGGGAAATGCTATGCCAATAGGTTCTATCAATGAGAACTATGATGTTTTCACTATCATCATAACTCAACTATTAAATGTAAGATTTTTTACCCTTGATGATGGCCAATTTTATACTGATAAATGATAACTTCTATCGGTGTACCTTTCTTTTGCTATACCACTGAATAAAGTGTCCTAGGTTTTTCACATTTGTCAAGCAGATGGAAAACATCCTGACATTGCACAATCGACATAACTAGCCTCTTCACTGCGATAAATTACGGACACAAATTACACCCTATTTTCTCTACTGTGAGTCCCACTTACCTATGTTGCTAAAGATTTAAGGTTTAATGAGCGGTAATATTTGTCAACATCAAACGCTTCTTTTATATCACACTTGTATGATTAAATATATGTTTGTGAAGTTTAAGGTTTAATTGGCGGTAATATTTCTGCCATATTTATCAAGATGGATGAAAGGGTAAGTGCACAGGTGTGGGCTATTCTCTGTTTTAGCTATTCGAATCACTGATACGAGAAATTATCGCTTTTCACTACTTACCTATGTTGGCATACAAACGTTGGTTTTCAATCGCACAACCACAACTAAAAATAACATGGACGAAAGGGTAAGTGCACAGGGCTGCGCACTATTCTCTATTTTCACCATTCCAATTGCTTTTTTTTTTCTATGCCTGACTAAATATGGAAACTACTGAGTATTTTCGAACATTTTGTCATTTCGTTGTGTGTTTTTTGCATGCTCATTGAAGGAGCAGCCATACCCTACACATTCACAGCCATAATGGTTTTTTTTTTTCCATGGACACCCAATGCCTATAACTACAATTTTTGGTGCTCCTTGTGAATCTACAACCCAACCCAATCAAAACCCAAATCCATTAACTATTAAAACAATAATTCTATAGTAATGTCACATGAATACAGGCTAATGTTCAAAACCCAAAACAAATCATATTTTTTAAACTATTGAGACAAACTACTGTAAGGACCTACTATAACACAAAAAATTCACACAAATACAAATAAATATAAATGCTATTTTTAAAAATTTATATATACAACACACGTGTTCTAGGCTTCTCTGTTATTCTAGACCCAAAAACTCAAATTGTTCTATGTTTACCCTCCAACTCTTCCCCAAAAATACGCAATGTTTTCTATCTCCAAGTGAAGCCCTCTTCACAACAAATGCAAACTATTGTCAAACGGACAAATTGCTATTAACTTCACAACAAATGCATAGTGCTTTCAAATGGACAAACTACTATTAAATTCACATCAAACGTAGAGTGCTTTCAAATGGACAAACTACTATTAACTTCATAGAAAATGCAAAGTACTTTCAAACAGACAAACTACTATAAATAGTGGTAACTTACTTAAAAGTGAAGTAAATTATAATAAACTTCGACAAGACTTGAATTAATGGCTAAATTAAAGGCAAAAAAAGGTGCACGACAAGTGAGTTGGTCACCATTAATTCCCTCTTCCTTTTCCTGTGACAATTTTCCTTTTTCATTTGATGCGGAACTGTTCATGTCCGGTCATGTTTTCCTTTGTATGTGCACAAGTCCGCGGTCAAAAACATCAAGTATTTTCTGTGAAGTCGGTTCCACTTATAGGATGGTCGAAATGTTAAGTGCATAGGAGCGAATGGGGAAATGTTATGTGTTTTCGACAATCGGTATACCAAGTGCACAAGTGCGATGTCAAAAAAATTATCTATTTTCTGTGTTGTCGGTTAGAGTTTCAGCTCAAAGGAATCAAGACACGCGTCAAATAGGCGTGATCCTACGAAGGTTGAAAGATCTTCAGTAAGAACTTCATGGGATAACGCCTGAATGCCACCTATCCAAAGTTGTTAGTGGAACCACATAGCATGTGTTAAGCCACCCGATTATATTTGCAGAATAGGAAACTGTTATTTGTTTGGTCCCACTTGAGCGAATCGATTGATATAGCTTGTGTGATTACATTTATGATTCCCTAATGCAAGTCTGCATATGCGATGTGCTATTGTACGTACAGTTGTGCTATTGTACATACCCAAGCATGTGTTCAGCTACCCGGTTAATGTTATTTAGGTAGTCAATCAAATGACGGACCGATGGTGGTGATAGGCGAAGTACCTTAAGTGAAAATTATTTATTTATATCTTGACTGTTAGATCATTTTTGATCTCACGGTTGGCGCTATCCCTTAGTCCTCAAGGTGAACATCTATTATCTTAACAGGATCGTGCTTGATTGCCACATGTCCACAGTTATCGGTGGGACCACATAGCATCTATTAAACCACTCAGTGAAGGTTATTTGGGTGGTTAATATCAGACGGGCCCAGTTACTAACTAGTGTAACATCCAGTTGGATCCAAGAAAAATCAATATCTCTACTTCAGTCGTCAAATTTCTGAATGCACCAGTATTTTCCATGCCATCATCTCTGTAGAATGTGTAATTGTTATTTGTTTGGTCCCGCTTGCGCATATCGATTGATAGAGCTTGCATGATTACATTTAAGATGTCCTATATGTAAGTGCGCAGGTGCGTTGTGCCAAGTGTTCTGTATTTTCGCAATGTCCGCATAACTGTAAATGTAATTGTCACTAACATTGTCCTATCACCACTACCAGTCGCAGTAACCCCTAACATTTTACAGCACACCTAACTGTTTGTTTCATGTCCTTTCTTCACAATCTCCATCGCACGGTTATTGTCTCCTTATGCAGTTAGATTTTTCAGTGCATTGGACTGAACGGTTTAATTTTTTCCAGTCTAATTAACCTTTCATGAACTTTACTACACGTCTCATCATCGATCGAAAGTAAGAACCTCTGTCCTTTCTTTTTTGGGATCCCATGGTGTCGTTTATGTAGTTTTATGCATGTCACAATGTCCAAATTCTGTATGATGGTGCATTCCTTCAGGAGGATAGCCGCGTCCATTTATATATAGGTGCATAGTCAATAATAAGGAGGGGTGGCAGGACCAAACCCTTCCCCCATATTAATTTATTATTTAATTTAAATTTTACTTAATATTAAATTTTAAATAATATTAACTTATATTAATATATATTAATTAATATTATTATTAACATTGATTTATTTAATTAATATATATTATTAATTAAATATTAATATTTATTAATCAATATTATTAGTTTATATTAATATTTAATAATTGAATATTATTTATTAGTTTAAGAATTTAGTTATATGTATGTATGTATGTATGTATATTTTTTTATTTCAGTGCAACTTGTGATCAATTATACGAAAGTAGATACTTATACCAAAAATAAAGTTCATGTGTAATGCATTCAAAAGGGTGTATTCTATGATTATTCATAACCATAAATATTATAATTTATTATAGAAATTATTAACCTAGTAATATATATTTTTAATTATACATTTATATTAAAGTTCAACATCAAATGGATTTGATACTTGAAATCTAGTGTCAATTATACAATATTTTCACAAGATATGGAATCCAACATTTAGTTAAAAGTGGTAACACATGTTATTTTAAATTAAAACACCAATAAAGTGCAGTGTCCAAACAATATTGGAAAAAAACTTAGAATTCCAGTTACGATGTCCTTATGGGGAATTGAACTTAGGCCTCCACAATGAGATCCCAAAAATTTAATAGATTAAGCTCAATCCCTTGGACAACTATACAATAAATTTCTACTTTGGCATTTAGATGATGCCAACACTAATCTTTTTTAAACTTGACAAGATTAAGTCTTCCATTCATCCATTTTAAACAAGATTGACTATTCCATTCTTCCAGCTATTGATAAATTGTTTTGACAAGTCCTTTTCCCTTCCCTTAATGTTTTCCAAGAAGCAGGTTATACCATCTTCGTAAAAGAATTCCCAAGTCATGTCATCCTTTCTTCTACACTTCATCTTCTAGATAGAGGTGATGTGCCATGCATGAGCCATCATCAATATTAACTTTGAAACTTAGCCTTGTTTTGCATTATTGACCAACTCTTCATAGCCATCATCAATAGTAACTTCAACTTAGCCTTTGTCAAGAAAATATTGCTAATCTATAATTTCATCCTAATTTGAGGTCTTGTTGAAGAGAATATTATCAATCTAGAACTTTATCTTAATTAAGAAAAAATGGATATTATTTTCACAAATACTATGAGTCTTGAACAATATTAAACTAAAATTTTGTGTTAATAAAGAATAAAAATAGCCTATATATTCACCAATACTATGGCAAAAGTCCTTTTCTTGAATCGTGAAGAATACTTAACATGACAGAGGTGAACACTCAAGGTGGATAGATGTATAGTTTTCCCTTCCTTATACATTATGAATATTGACCTAGCCAATCTCAAAGAAGGATTTTATGAAATATTTTATTTCAGTGCAACTTGTGACCAACTATACCAAAGTAGATATTCATACAAAAAATGTTCTTCCTGGATGGAATGCACTCAGAAAGGTGTATTATGTGATTATTCATAACCATAAATATTACAGTTTATTATAGAAATTATTAACCTAGTAGTATATCTTAAATTATGTTTATATAAAACTTCAGCATCAGATGGATTTGATAATTGAAATCTAATGTCAATTATGCAATATGTTCATAAGATATGGAATCCAACATTTATTTAAAAGGTGTAATGCATGCTACTTTAAATTAAAACACCAATAAAGTGTAGTGTCGAGAGAATATTAGAAAAAAATGAGTAGAAATACAGTTATTTTTTTATGGAATTGAATAAGATTTGATGAGAAAAACACATTAGAGTAAACCTATGGAAGACTGAGAGTCAACTCTTTTAAACCCATTTTTATGTAGAAACCACCCCCACATTAGAAGCCAGCCATAAAAGACCGAGAGTCACAAGTTAGAATTCCAGTTACGATGTCGCTATGAGGAATTGAATTTGGGCCTCCACAATTGGATCCCAAAATTTTAATAGTTTAAGCTCAACACATTGGACAACTGTACAATAAATTTCTACTTTAGCATTCAAATGATGACAACACTACTCTTTTATAAACTTTAACTAGATAACAGTGATGGACCATGCAAGAGCATGATTAACCAACCCTTCATAGCCATTATCAACATTAACTTGAACTTAGCCTTGCTCAAAGAAACATTGCTAATCTATAATTTTGTCCTAATTTGTGACCTTGTTCAGGAAAACATTATTAATCTAGAACTTTATCTCAATTAAGAAAAAATAGCTATTATTTTGACCAATATTATGAATCGTGAACAATATTAATCTAAAGTTTTATGTTAAGATGGAATAAATAGCCTCTATATTCACCAATACTATCACAAAAGTCATTTTCTTGAATTGTGAAGAATACTTAACATGACAGCTCAGTGAACACTGAAGGTGCTTTCCGTTCCTTATACATCACGGATGTTGACGTAGCCAATCTCAAAAAAGGATTTTAAGAAATACTTTATTTCACTACAACTTGTGACCAACTATACCAAAGTAGATATTCATACCGAAAATAAAGCTCATGTGTGGAATGCATTCAAAAGGGTGTATTCTATGATTATTCATGTAACCATAAATATTACAATTTATTATAGAAATTATTAACCTAGTAATATATTTTAAATTATGTTTATATTAAACTTCAAAATCAGATGGATTTGATACTTGAAATTTGGTGCCAATTATACAATATTTTTATAAGATATGGAATCCAACGTTTAGTTAAAAGTGGTAATGCATGCTATTTTAAATTTATACACGAATAAAGTGCAATGTCTAGAGAATATTGGAAAAAAGGAGTAGAAATATACTGATTTCTTTTTCCAATTGAATATGAATTATGAGAAAAAAACATTAGAATAAACATGCGGAAGACCGAGAGTCAACTCTTTGAAATCAACTTTTATTTAGAAACCATCCCCACATTAGAAGCCAACCATGGAAGACTGGGAGTCACAACTTAGAATTCGAGTTAAGATGTCCTTATGGGGAATTGAACTTGAGCCTTCACAATGAAATCCCAAAATTTTAATAGATTAAGCTCAACCCCTTGGACAACTGTACAATAAATTTCTACTTTGGCATTCAAATGATGGCAACACTACTCTTTTTTAAACTTTAACTAGATCAAAAAGAACTTTGAATGCTCTTTGCTTGACTCCCATATCATGATATGAAAAGCCATCTCCAAATTCATAAAAGCTTTGAACTCCTCTCCCAAGATTGAAGTAAAAATCATCCCATTTGGGTAACACTTCATTGGGATTCAAATATTCCCCTGTTAATTCTATAAGAAGTTGGTCAAAAAGGCTACTGATATGAGCTACTGCCTCTTCTTCTGAACATTCAGGATGATCCTTCATATAAGAAGAAATTGCCGATGCTGTTTGTCCATGGAGCTTGTCATCCTTCATATGCATAAAACATGTCAATATTGTAACCATGATTAAAAATTATCTGTATCTAATCATCAATTTCAAACGGAAGGAAACAAACCTCGAAGTCATGAATATCATCAACTAAGCGTCTCGTCAGCCATACGAGCTCGTATAATCTTGATTTATTGAGAAATATTTTTTCAATAGCATCATCTTCCAAATTAGGAATTGCAAGGAGGATAGGGTGCAATGATAATAGTCCACTTGCTCCAGTTGTTAAGGCAACCTTTATGTACTCATTATAGCTTGGAACATATTGACCTTCTTTCCATTGCGCTGTCTTCAAACTAGCTTCAGCATATTCGGCCCACTGAAACACAATATTATCAAGTCTTTAAAACTCATTCCATGATTTTACTTCATCACCGAAATACTTAGTTTGACCTATCAAAATTACCACAATAGATTTATTGACAAAATCTTGCATATAAAAGATCACAAATATATCTCTTATTTTTTGTAACGAGAAGGTTAAGAAATAGCTGTAAGTCAAGTATATTAAAACTCGTTTATTTGTTTTCATAGTATTATAAATGCACTTTCTAGAAGAATTTAATCAGAAAACACTTGATATAAATATTCATATTTAGGATGGAACTTAAAAGAATGTTTTTTTTTTTCTGTAATACTACTACATTTCTATATAACATATGAGTTAAGATAAGATTATAGTTTCAACTAAAATTACTTAGGGCATGTATACATACTGCTTTTGTAATGAACTTCATCATGTCACGTCCTTAGATTTGAGTTACCTCACTTGTCAATTCATGTAATGTCTTGAAAATAAATTTCATAATTTTCTTATAATTGTCTGGAATATTTTTTATAATAGAAATGTTCCAATCTTGAACAATAGCCTTTGTAACAAGTTCAACTTGTTCAAGTGTCAAGTAATCATCAAAAAGATCATCTAACAGAAAGACGAGAGTTGCTGCTTTGGCCAAAGCTATTCTGCTGTTTATGTGGAAATGAATTGGGATCCAAGTCTTATCATGAAAGAGTCTGTCAATTCTGCTAATAACTAATAAGTTATTATATTTCTTTGATTGGAATGAAATTGGCTTATCTTGTTGTCTCTTAAGATACTCCTGACTGAAATGCATATAGTCGTACTCGTAACAATATAAAGGGAATGTTGTCAGTTATCTACTATCATTTTTTTAGTTTCATCCCTAATTTAGGTAATGATCATGGTAAGGAGAAGTCTAAAATCCTGCTGCAGCTGTGTAAGCCCTTCCATTGTGCCACAAATTAGCTTTGATAAGTTATTAGTGTGTACATAATGATAGTAACTTATTACATTTTTAGTTTTAACTTTTACCATTTGCCTTCTCATTGTTGGACCCCAATAACTAAAATCTAAGTTGCCGATTCGGGTGTGGATGCGGATGTGGGTGCGAGAATGGGTATGCGGATGCGCAATTTTTTTTTTGGGGATTTTGGATGTGTGCGCGTGCATGTGTATGTGTGTGTGTGTATAAATATATATATATATTCAAAGAAATGCAAGAAATATACAAAATTAAATCATTTGATAGTATGATACTTCATCATTGTTTAAATATTAAATCAGTTTGCAAATTTGTCCTTATGCAATGAATTCAACCTTATGAGTGAACCTGACAGTGCAATGAATAACCAAGCGCTGTTACAGATTCAAGTTGACTTTCTCATGACAAATTTAATACAACTTCCAATTAGCAAGGCAGACTTCGAGCAAGGAGGCGATTGATTTGAGGTCTGGGCAGCTTGGGTGAGCAAGTGGTGAATTCCAGAGATGGAATGATAAAATCTGGACTCATGAGCGAATTTTCCACGCAATCAAGGATTTCTGTCCAAGTATTAGATATATTTTTCAAACACAAGACCCGAACAATTGACCTTTTAAAAGCAAAATTTAAGTGAGGAAATGGAAATCTGGGCAATTTATTGAGAAAATCCAAATGTTTGACATCTAATTTGAAATCTGATGTGCCCTGGAGGCGCCCAGGAAGCGCATCCACAGGGCATCCACAGCACTGTGATGCGCTTCCTTGATGCCTCCAGGGCGCCTCCGCCTCTGCCTCCGGACACATCAGAATCCGCATCCGGGGTGGGGGGAGAGAATCAGTAACTTAGACTAAAATATGAACGCTAGCATATACAGTTCCATTGGTGGTTCATTTGGTTGCTTATACATAGAAAATCCCTACCCTGACTAGAAGGAAAAATGTAAACTTTCCTATAGTTTCAAGAAATTTAATATCACCATTCTAGTTTCTCTGATCCACACTATCTCAAAAAATGCAAAAAATTTGGACTTGCCTGGTACTTTTGGACTTGGAGGGGACATCCTTTTTTTCAAGGATGAACAGCTGCTTCATTCGGTACATATTAATGAAAAAATAACTTTAAAAGTTAAAAATGCTTAAGATCCCTAAAAAGCTAGAATGTGAAGGATTGTCATTGCAAATTCAGCATGCAGTATTGCTTTTTTCAAATTCAGCTATTTTTGAGTTATTTAAAATTTTATTTAATAAATGTCCCCTGCCATACCCACAATTTGTGCAAGTTTTTCCCATTCCCAAAAACATCTATCCATGTCCCTACATACCTGTCCTGGACATGGAGAAACAATGTTGGCAACTGAATAAATCATGTTCAGAAGTAGTTTTCCTACTAATCATTCCAGTTTTATGTGAATAGAAAGGAATTTTCAATTTTAATGTTTTAGTTGTGGATTGATCAGGTAGCAGGGTTTTAATAGGCTGAATTATATGCACATCCTTGCAGGTCAAGTTGTTCTTATATCCTTGGCATTTATATATGCTGTTTGAAATTCACAAAGGGTATTTCTGATTTATTTTAACATTGGAGGGGTAGTATAGGACTGCTTCTTGAGTCAGGAGCGTTAGTATTACCTAATACTGATAGAGAAGATGGAATATTCTGAAGGTTTGGAGCCAAGTGGCCAATGCATAGTGATTCTTGCCATTCTTGTCATACCCAGGGCATGTTAAAATGTCCTTGCGTAACAATAGCTGTGCTAATAATGTTCAATGATCATCCAATTCGATAAAATGCATTTTATGATTATTACTGTTTACAAATTGATGGTTGCAAAATATAGATGCTATTACAATTATCAGACATGGTTGGAAACCATATACAGACTAGTCACTAGTTCCAGTCTTGGATTTTTGTTGCCCATTAGTCAAAATAGATTATTTTTATTGAACATCTCTGTTCAGCATGAGCATAGGGTTCCTAGAGAGTTCAATGGTGCAAACCTCACATTACATTTCAGAGATTAACATCCTGGATGTGGGAGGGTGCATTCCAACCATATAGTTACAAAAAAGTCTAGAAGCCAAAGCATGAAAGTGAAAGAAATATCTTAAATGTGAACACTTTAGATGTTTGGACTTTGTACTTGTATAATCCAGATGAAAACATCAAATGTAAATCTTTGGTGAAGTACATTAACTTGGGTATGCTTTTACACAAAAGACAAATGTGTAGCCTTGTAGAGCATGCCACAAGACATATAAGGGTGGTGATGAACACAAAGTCTCGCCTGTTCAAAGTGTAGGGAACTATCACTTAGGTAATGAATAATAGGCTAATACAAGTTATCACAATATTAGACATTGAGAATAACCACTAGCAAAAGGATCTTGAAACAAATAAGGCAGAACCAAAAGTGACAAACTACTGCTCTTGTAAAAAGCCTAGTTTCACAAAACTTGTGTCTGAGTTCAAATCTAACAACTTACCAATTTTAGTGACCATCATCTCATTATTGTCAATGTAAAAGAACTTGTATACTACATATGAGGATTGACTAACATATAAGAAGAAAATAATTAAGATTGAAATAATTTTGATCAATTTGATATTCTAACACCTTTATGGTTTTACCTTAGGGGTTTGATTCCTTACATCATGTCTAATTTTTATTATTATAATTTATGTTTTAGACTTGATTAAGTTTTGGACTTTTCTTCATTTGCACTTTATTCATTTATATATATTTTAATTGATAGTAGATTACCAAAATAAAAGCCCAGATTATAGTTGCTAGTTCATTGTCATTATATTGTTAAAGCATCTTGCCATGTAAGGCCACCACAAAACAAGAATAAAGTAAAGAGACAACTTGAAATTTAAAGCTTTCACTATAACCGTCAACATTACTCCAGCCAATAGGAGGATTGATCTTTGAGACATCTTTATTAGATCTCACTACGTCTCACACAAAATATCCATCTTGTAAAATCTGCTTGTCTTTGGAACTCGAGTCCTCAAGCAACATCTCATGTGAATATTTTTTGTTGTATCTTTTTTGAGACTCTTGGTAGTTCCTCAAGGATTCCTTATTATCCTTCGTAACAAAAGGCCAATGTTTGGCATGTTTAACCTTTGATCTATTGAACGTGGCCTGACCTGTATCCAAAAGCTCTTAAAACTTTTCTTTGGAGATTTCCATGGTAATAGCGACTTGCACAACAATAGAGTAGAAAATGATTCTTCTAGAAGACTTAGTAAGCAATATTCTATTACCTTGAAACCAGTCTTTTTCTAGTTTTCCAAAACCAAAAAATTTCAGTAGTTAAAATTGATATCTCTATTTGAGCATTAATGAATTGTCATTAGTATCAACAAGTTATTCAGTCGGTAAAGGATGGTATAAGGAAATAAACAAGTCAGTCGGTCAAGCAGACAAAGCCTTTACATCGAGCAAAGACAAGGCAAAACTTCAAGTTAACCGAATACAAGTTTGACCGAGGACACTTATCAAGTGTAAGGATCTTACCGAGTACTGAGCTAGTGATCACTGAGCATTCATACACACCGAGCATCAGTAATTTACTGAGCAGTGAATGCACTGATTACTGAGTTATTCAAGAAACAACATAGCAATCAGGAATGACACATATATCTATGCAAACGGTTTACACCGATCATATAAACGGTTTACCAAGATTGAGATATTTAATATAGATGTAATCATTAACTTTTGTGATGATTCCTATGTAATGGTAGATCTAGGTTATTTTTGTATACAATTGATCTTAGGTTTTTCTAAGATGATGTAAGCCCTAATTAGGGCAAGATTGTTCGATATAAAATTGTAAGAGATGTCATTATGATCATGTATCATGAAGCAGTAGCCACACTAAGGACATCAGGAGATCAGACACAAGAGTTTATGACAGAAGGTTTATCAGAGACCTAATCAATTTTATCAGAACACATACAAGGCTACCGAGTAGGACATAAGGACATATACATCACATTGAGGTGATATCTATTTCTTAATTCACAGATCTGAATCAAACAAGTAATAATTGTCATTTTGCAGATACTTTACTGTTATCAATTTAACCATAGTAGCAGATCAAAATCTCTTAACAGAGTGGACTTAATAGTCTTTATTGTAAATCTCTTAACTGAGTGCACACTTGATTGTGTTGCTAATATCCTTTGACTAGGTAGATCTAGTCAATCTTTTGTTACTCCTAACGTGGTAAGATCATCAAAAGTGATAAACAATTGTAGCCTTTGCCAACATACTTTATTTACTGCAGTAGTGAAGAATTTGTGGGTGTCATCCCCATCGCAGTTTTTACCTTCTAACAAGGGTTTCTGCGTAACCAAAATATCTGAGTCATGAGTAAAGATTTTCATGTATGATTTATTGTTTTGTTTACATACATTTTACATTTTCAGTTATATGAATGTATGTTACAAACAATGGAATCAGTCGGTTAAAAGATATCTACTATTGCAAAGTGTTAAGTGTTAAAAGTTTTTGAGGGTACTAATTCACCCCTCCCCTCTTAGTACTTTATCTTTCCAATCCCAACAATTCGTATCAGAGCTAGATCTCTTATTAAGGAAGTTTAACCACTGAAGAGGTAAAGATCTAAGGATGGAAAGATATAGGTTGGACAAGACTATTGAGAATCAAATGATACAAATGAAAATCTTCATTGAACAATTCAAGCAAGCCAAAGATGAACTGAAAAAGTTATCGATTCAAAGGAAGGATATGACAATTCGGTATAGTGAAACTAATTATCATGAAGAAGAGATAGATGACCTTTTTGAGAACACTAGATCTGCAATATCTAATTTATGTGAAAAGAATCTACATCTTACTGAACAAGTCAAAGCCCTGCAGATCGGTCAAGAGACACAAATGGTTAGGATGATTGATGTCATGAACAATGCTAGGCAAGTAGAACAAGAAATAAACTTAGCTATTGAAGATAGGAGACAAATGACTGAGAAACTACAAGAAAATGAATCTGAGATACTGAGACTCACCAAGCATCATTTTGAAATCTCCAATCAGATGGTTTCATAAGTTAGGAGGTCAACCGAGTAAACAGTGAACTTACAAGGAAACTAGAATACATCGGTGAACTAAGAGAAGAAAATGAAAGATTGAAAAATGAAGTCAAAATGTAACAACAACATAATGAGATGATCAAGAAAACTGAGGATAGTACCAAGAAGATAGATGAATTTCTGATTAGTCAAAGAGGACTTGGTAGCACTACTAGTTTAGGCTACACCGAGCAGGGAGAGTCATCAAGACAAGCTGAAAAGAACAATGCCTACTCTAACCAAAGGCCAAAGAAGCTATCATGTTATCATTGTGGAAAACCTGGCCACACAAAAAAAATTTGCAAGAGAAAAGAAAAAGGTATTCCTAAATCCACTCCTAAGTTTAATGGTTATTGCTATAATTGTAACAAGTTTAAACATTAGGCACATGAGTGCAGATCTAAGTTGAATAGGACTCCTAAGAAACCCTACATGGAGAAACATTGTCGCACTTGCAATATGCATGGACACATTGCACAAGAATGCAGGACAAAGATGAAGCAAGTCTGGACACCGAAAGAACATAACAAAACCTATCAACCAAGAAGGCAAGAAAATGCATACACTTGGGATTACAATACATGGGTTAATTGTGTAGCATGTGGAAGGTATGGACATATTGCAACAAATTGCATAAGAAAGAATTGGAGAGGTAGATCTCACAATTGGACAAGCACTAGTATGACATGTTTACATTGTCATAAAGTCGGTCACTTAAGTAAGGATTGCAGAGACCGAGCACCGAAGACACAAACATATGAAAATGGAAATACAATTGAGGAAATCATGAGGATAAGAAACACAATGTGGAGAAAAGCATCAAATGATAATGCAGAATCAAGCAATGCAGTCGGTGACACCTTGTCCATTGGATTGGGTTACATCACCACTTCCACCTAAGTCATAAAGGTACGTATGGAACTGAAATTTCTAATCGGTTATATCTAACAAACAATTCCTTATATCTAGTGACTGAATACCAAATCTACATGAAACAAGATGCACTATGGTTTTATATATTATGAGCTATCATTGTATACTATCGGTATAAGCAAGACTGAGTATGTATTTGCTAGTCGGTAACTATTGGCAAGGTTAACTGAGTTGTGGTATTAACTGAGTGAAATCTTGGTGTTAACCGAGCTTATGATCTTTTGAAGTATACACTGAGCGCAACTACTTTTACTGAGCTGTGCTAGGTCAAGCATTTAATGTGGAAAGTTTGAGTGGGAATTTGAATTTTTCTATAAATACACAATGGACTTAGTTATTTTTCACATTGTGAAAATGAAGAACAGAGCGATTTTGAGTGAAGAACTGAGTAGGAAGATTCAAGAGTAATTTGAACACAGGGTTGAGGATTTTCGAGCAGATTAGTCACAGTCACAAGTAAGTTTCATTCTCACCAAACTATATAGTTGATTTCTCTCGAAGCCCTAATTTGAAGAACAATGGCGTCCTCATCAAAAGCTGAGAAATCTAAGACTGGAATTGATAAGAGTGTTAGCCTAATCAATTCTGCAACTTGTAATGAGCTGAAGTATAAACTTCATCCAGAAGTTGCATCGCAAACTAACAAAACTGGAGCATTTTCAAGCATAGCACCTAGGGTTTTTCTGGTCAAAGACATTCACGTGTATATTCACTACAAGATTGGTGAAATCAGTGATTTTGAGCTCCAATCCACTTTTCAGGAGCTAAGTGTCGACGGGAAACTAAAAGACGAGCACACACATTTAGAGGTTAAAGGTTTGGTAAATGCCCTCTACTTCCTGAGGGTTTTTAAGAATGAATGAATAAGGGTTGTATTGAGTCGTGTGCATGATGGAAAGTTATGGTTGGATGAACCGGTTAAGATTTCAAGGGATATCATTCACACAGTCACTGGTTATCCCATAACCAACAAAGTCAAAGCACTGAGGAGTGCACCAAGGACAGAGATTGAAAAAGCAACATGAGGTGAATGGGACGATAGAGGCATGAAAATCAACACCATTGTTGATCCCGAAACTAGGTTTGGTGCATATGCCATTGGTTACAAAATATTTCAATCTAGCAGACCTAACAATGTGCCATGTGGAGCTGTGGACATCGCTTATAAAATTATGAAGAAAGGATTTCAACTAGACCTCGTCGAGTTATTATTGAAGCAGTTAGAAGAAAACATGAAAACCATCAAGCAGACGAAGTCTAACACATATAAGTTTGGATCATTGTTGTTATGCATATTTTTCTATGTTCATAACTTTTTCCCCTCAATCAGCAATGTTGATTGGAACACTGACCGACTGGTCACTTTACAAATAAATGATTATATTCAAAGTCTGGAACAAGATTTTGTCAGCATCATGGATGTTTATTTTGAGCAATTCAAGGACAGAATGAACCAGAGAAGCAGAATACCAGGACAACTGATTGAGCAGTACAAATATGACATTTTTTTCTTAGTACACACCAACAACACTTTGATAAAGGCTGTTGAACCGAGAACAACATGGCTGGCACCAATGGACTATGAAATTGACATTGATCGAGCTTCTAGGTCAATAAAGGCTTAACTGGCCGAGCCCAAAGATCCGCAGACAACTAGGTTTGGAACCTATGAAGATGCCAAACAAAGAATTAAAATGGATCTAGTTGGAGTCAAGGTGATAAATAAGTCAAAGAAAATGATGGACATATTACTAAAACAATTCGGCGATGATGCAGAAAAGAAGGCATCTAAGGATATTCCAGTTGAAGAGGCAACTGAGGAATAGTTACTCATAGGTAAGAGTAAGCATGATGAAGAGGTGAACGAGTCAGATAAAGACATTCAATCTTCACTGGTCAAGGCCATATGTAAGAGGAAGCAAGAAGAAGTACATACAAGAGCAAGGACAAGGTCTACAACAATTGCTTCTCCACCTCTGAAGAAAGGATTTGTAAAAATTTCAAGGCCCACTCCTACTAAAACTTACCAAAAGAAAAAGAGAGGTGCACAAGCCACCTCCGAGCTACCAAAGAAGAGGAGGAAGTTGATAAGGGCTAAGGATGACATTGATGAAGAAGATGAAGAGGAAGACCAAGATAAATTCAAGGTAGTTGTAAATAAGAATCCAACAGTTGATGAATTGGCTGAAACAATAAAGGAAACTCACAGTCTTAGCAACCCCAAGATGAGTCGGTGTGTACATATGTCTATCAAGGATCAACAAAAGATAGAAGAAGTTGTCATACAAATGATGATGAAGTTTAAAAAGGTACCAGTTGAATTTGCAAAATATGTATCTAAGAGTTTGTATGATAAAGTGTCAGCAAGATGGACTTATGCCTTGCACACTGAGAAAAAGATGAGGGAACACTCACTGATATTGGCAATGCCAACCCTATTAGCTCCCGAGATTGAAGACCTAATGACACAATATTCAAAGATATTTTTAGTGAAAAGTAGGGCACTTAACATTCTGGCAGGCAAACTCAAGGATGTTGATGATAATAGTCAACTCTTATGGACCACAATTCTTACTGTCTGAGAAGAAGCTGATAAGGTGGCATTGGTAGTTGTACCCGAGAAGAAAAGAAAGAAGAAAGGTAAAAGTATACACTCTGATGATGCAAACCTAGCTACCAAGGAACCCATAGAGTTATCAGATACCGAGGTACCAGACACTACCATTGCAATTGACTTTTATTCGGCAGGGTGTAGAGAAGAGTACAAGGATCCTCCCGAGAAATTGGTGATAATAGGAAAAGATGATGTACTTATAGAAGACATCACAAATGGAGATCCTAATGATATCAAGGATGATGAAGATGGTACTATTGCTGCAGATACAACTGAAGAAATTGCACCTACCGAGGCAACATCTAGTGAGATACTGGGTGACCTACCAATCTTAGTACAAGTTGTTGAAATAATATCACAGAAGGAACCCAGAGGCTCAACCCCCGAGCAACAAAAAGATACAACAAAGGATCAGGGGACAACAAAGGAACAAGGCACAACAAAAGAGGGAACAACAGAGAAGAATACTACAAATTCGCCTGAACAGATAGAGGTTGTATCACAAGTAACTGAGGAAAGTAAACCAACATAGACAAAACAAAAAGACACCACTACCGACACCCCTAGACAATCAACTAAGACACTGGTTATAGGGAAACTTAAAGAAAACCCATAAGCACATTTTGATTAGTTGTAAGTACATATTTCTATTTTGTTTTGGCATTAATTTCAAAAAGGGGAAAATCATGTATATGCCACTATGTACTTCACACCACCGAGAGCATGCACAAAGGGGGAGTTTGCGAGTTTGTAAAGAAGGAAGTCAATGTACAACTAGTAAATTTTGATTTTATATATAATTTTTGAAAGTCAGTACATATACATAAGGTTTTGATACTAATGCCAAAGGGGGAGATTGATATCTCTATTTGAGCATTAATGGATTGTCATTAGTATCAACAAGTTATTCAGTCAGTAAAGGATGGTATAAGGAAATAAACAAGTCAGTCGGTCAAGCAGACATAGCCTTTACACCGAGAAAAGACAAGGCAAAACTTCAAGTTAACCAAATATAGATTTGACCAATCACACTTACTGAGTGTCAGGAACTTACCGAGTACCGAGCTAGTGATCACCGAGCATTCATACACACCGAGCATTAGTAATTTACCGAGCAGTGAATGCAGTGATTACCGAGTTATTTAGAAAATGACAGTAATCATGAATGACACATATATCTATGCAAACGGTTTCCACCGATCATATAAACGGTTTACCAAGATCGAGACATTTTTAATATGGATGTAATCATTAACTTTTGTGATGATTCCTATGTAATGGTAGATCTAGGTTATTTTTGTATACCACTGATCTTAGGTTTTTCTAAGATGATGTAAGCCCTAATTAGGTCAAGATTGTTTGATATAAAATTGTAAGAGATGTCATTATGATCATGTATCATGAAGCAATAGCCGCACTAAGGACATCAAGACATCAAACACAAGGGTTTATGAAAGAAGGTTTATTAGAGACATAATCAATTTTATCAAAACACATGCAAGGATACCAAACAGGACAAAAGGACATATACATCACATTGAGGTGATATCTATTTGTTAATTCACAAATCTGAATCAAACAAGTAATAGTTGTCATTTTGTAGATACTTTACTGTTATCAATTTAACCATTATAGCAAATCAAATTCTCTTAACAGAGTGGACTCAACAGTCTTTATTGTAAATCTCTTAACCGAGTGCACACTTGATTGTGTTTCTAAAATCCTTTGACCAAGTAGATCTAGTCGATCTTTTGTTACTACTAACAGGGTAAGATCATCAGAAGTGATCAACAATTGTAGTGTTCACCAGCATACTTTATTTACCGCAGTAGTGAAGAATTTGTGGGTGTCATCCCCACCGTAGTTTTTACCTTCTAACAAGGGTTTATGTGTAACCAAAATATCTGAGTCATGAGAAAATATTTTCATGTATGATTTATTGTTTTGTTTACATGCACTTTACATTTTCAGTTATATGAATGTATGTTACAAACAATGGAATCAATCGGTTAAAAGATATTTACTATTGCAAAGTGTTAAGTGTTAAAAGTTTTGAGGGTTTGTTGTCCTTGCACGCTCCATTATTGTGTTGTTCATGCGTTCAGCCATTCCATTTTCTTGTGGAGTACTTGGTATAGTTTTTTGTCTATGAATACCAGTAGAAGCACAATAATCTTCAAATTCTTTGCTGCAATACTCACCACCATTATCAGATCTAAGACATTTTAATCTTTTTCTAGTCTCATTTTCAACCAAGCTTTTCCATTTCTTAAAAGTTTCAAATACATCAGATTTCTGTCTAATGAAGTATATCCATACTTTCCTAGTTGCATCATCAATGAATGTAACATAATACTAAGAGCCACCAAGGGAAGATACCTGAGCTGGACCCCATACATCTATATGCACAAGCTCTAATTTTTCATCTTTCTTTTCCTTCCCACTCTTTACAAAACTGACTCTCTTTTGCTTTCCATACACACAACTTTGACATAAATCCATATTAACACATTTCAGACCTGGTAGAGCTTTCTTTGAATGAAGTAATTTCATACCTTTTTCACTCATGTGCCCAAGTCTGTTATGCCATAGCGCTGTTTCAGAATCTCGAACTACCATCTCTTGTTCTACCTACTCAACTGCAGCAACTGTTCCTGATCCTGAACATTCATTTTTCTCTGAAATAATTAAAGTAGAGGGAACAGTATGACCTGTACAAAGATATAAGGTGCCTACTTTCACACCTTTTGCTACTACTAAGGAACCTTTTGAAACCTTCCAATTTTTATCATTAAAAGTAACTGTGCAACTCTCATCAGCGAGTTTCCCTACTAAAATTAAATTTCTACTCAGCCTTGGAACATGTCTTACCTCTTGTGGTAGCCCAATGATTCCCATTGTGCAACTTAATCTTGATTTTCCCTTTTCCAACAATTTGACAGGGTTCATTATCTCCCAAATAAACTAGCCCAAAATCCCCTTGGACATAATCAACAAAATAACTTCTATGGGGTGTAGCATGAAATGAAGCCCCTGAATATAACACCCATGAATCATCAACATTTTCTAAAGACAAAAGCAAAGCATCCTCTTCGGATTTGTTACTTACCACATTTGCCTCCTTGTTTCCATCATTTTTGTCTCCTTGATCTTTCTTCCGAGACCAACAATCTTTCTTCTTATGACCTGGTTTTCCACAGTACCAGCAATCATTTGGCCCTTTGGATTCAGACCTCTTTCCCTTTGATTTTCCTCTTGATTTCCCATGATTTCCAGAGTTTTTTCCTCTATCTCTTGTTCTGCCTCTGTTTTCTGCGTTCAATACACTACCCGATGTGGATGCCCCTGAGCTTTTCCTACGAATTTCCTTACTCAATATAACACCAACAACATCATCAAAATTTAGGGTATTTGAACTAGAAACAAAATTACTAACAGCCATTACCAAGCCATTCCAGCTTTCTAGCAAAGAACACAAAATCAAGAGAGCCCTAACATCATCATTGAAAGTAATTTTAACTGAGGTTAACTAACTTGTAACTGTATTAAACTCATTCAAATGATTAGCGACTGATCCACCTTCTACCATTTTCATATTAAATAAACACTTCATAAGAAATACCTTGTTTGAAGCTGAAGGCTTTTCATACAACTTCGCTAGGGTGTCCATCAGATCTTTAGCTTTCATTGCTCCAGTAATATTGAATGCCACCGATTGTGCTAGGCATAAATGAATACTCCCCAATGCCTTCCTATCCAAAATATCCCAATCTTCCTGAGACATTGTTGCCTCTTTCTCAGCTATTCCCTCTAATGGCTGCCATAGATCCTTCTGATAGAGATAGTCCTCCATTTGCATCTTCCATAACTAGAAGTTCTGCCCATTAAACTTATCAACCTTCAGCCTACCCTTGTCTGCCATTTCTCCCACTTAACCGAGAGACTCTCCCAATAACTTGTGAGACCTGCTTCAGAGAATAGATGAAAGAATGAATGAAATAACCTCGCTCTGATACCACTTGTTAGGATAATAAGTAGAAAAATGCAAATATTAACAAACAAGAGAGAACATAATAACACAGAATTTAATGTGGTTCACCCAATACCTGGGCTACGTCCACCAACATCGAGTCCAATATCTTTATTATTATCCAATGATTACAATCTGAAACCTGCAACTCAATACCACCACAGGAAGCTACAATAATCCCTCATACATTCAATCTCAAACCCTAAGCCCTTTTTACAAGTATTTTTGACATAACGAAATTAGGGCAAAAATACTCCAACTAATATAAAATAGATGGCCGACACTTTACAATATTATTAAGTTATTCTTAGCATCGAGGGGCACTGCCCCTTGACCCCATGGATAAGTCTGATTAGGATCCACATACATAACAAGCTTAACAGCTTAAGGTGATCTTGGAGATGGCATTCTATAGGAAGGAAAGTCCTAAGTTTGATCTTGAAAACTTTGACAAGATGCGAACACATCTTCTATGCATGGGCATAGACTACTGGATGATTGTGAAGAAGACAAAATCTCTGAAGGCTGAGAATGACTTGGAAACAACCGATGATGATGATGAAAAGAAGTTATTTTCATGCAACATGGTTGCAAGAGAAGCATTGATCAATGCACTATCTGAGGGTGAGTTTACTGAAATTAAAGATCTAGATTCGACACATGATATTTGGAATAGACTGGAGGCACTCTATGAAGGAGACAAGTATACCAAACAAGCGAAATTGCAAAACTGGAAGACAAAGATGGAGAAGCTGCAAATGAATGAAGATGAAAGCATTAGAGCCTATGTTCAAAGGGTTACATAAGCTGTAGTTGGAATAAAAAATTATGGTGGTACTTATGATGAAGATGAAGTCATTGCAAAGATTCTCATATCTCTAACTCCTACTTACAAATTCAAGGCAATGTCAATTCAAGAAACTATACCCCTAACTCCAAACTTTAGTAGAGAGATGTTGATTGCAAAATTAACTACCTTTGAAGCTACAGAATTAGGAGAAGCTGCACCTAAAGTTGAATCCACATTTAGGGCATCCGCACACAAGAAAGTATCTGCACTTTCAAGCACAAGAAAAGAAGACCTGAAACAAGATCTTGGTGAGTATGCTGAGGAATGAGAGAAGATAATGGAAGAAGAAAAGAAGATGGAAGAACTTGTTGCACTGATTGCTAGAAGAGAAAAAAGAGGTAAGGGAAAATTTGAAGGCAAGTTACCCTTGAAATGTTTTTCATGCAATAAGATAGGTCATTTTGCATCTAGATGTCCTACAAGAGTTCCTAAGTACAAACCTGATTATGCAAAGATTAGAAGAGACAAAGAATGTTATTATGCTAGTGAAGGAATCTCTGATGATGATTTAGATGATGAAGAGATTGGATTTGTTGCTATTAAAGATGAACATGTTCATGAAGAAAAAGACTTATCTCATGTTGACAAGAAAATTGAATGGATAATTGACAGTGGATGTTCTCATCACATGACTGGTGATAAGAACAAGTTTGTTAAATTAGTAAATTATGATGGAGGTGTTGTAAGGTTTGGGGACAATCTCCCAAAGTCCATCATAGGAGTTGGATCCATCACTCTGGACGGAAAGATTAATATAGACAATGTACTACTTGTTGAAGGACTGAAACATAATTTGTTGAGTGTCAGATAGTTAATGGATAAAGACTTTCAATTAAGTTTTGTTAATGGTAAATGCTTTATCAGAAGCAAGGAAGGGAAACTGATTGCTACCAGTTCAAAATCTAGAGGTAATGTATTTGAACTAAACACATTTGGAGCCTCTTGTTTTCTTGTGAAGGTAGATGATAGTTGGTTATGACATAAAAGATTTTTTCATGTTAACTTTGATAACATTGTGAAAGCAAGTATGGCTAATGCAGTAAGAGATCTACCAAAGATTGTGAAAACTTCTAATACTGTATGCAGAGAATGTGTTATGGGGAAGCAAACTAAAAGCAGTCATAAAAGAAAAACATTTACATCAAAAGGAAAGTTGGATTTGGAACATACAGATCTATGTGGGCCTACAAGAACAAAGTCATACTATGGTGAAAGGTATTTTATACTCTTTGTTGATGACTTTTCTAGAATGATGTGGATTACTTATTTAAGAGAAATAAGAAGCATTTGACAAATTCAAGTTGTTTAAAGCAAACGTAGAGAATGAATCAGGACTGATAATCAAGTGTTTAAGGTCAGAAAGAAGTGGAGAGTTTACATCGGATTTATTTAATTCATACTGTGAAGAGCATGGGATAAAAAGACAAACATCTGCTCCTAGGACTCCACAATATAATGAGATAGTAGAGCGAAGAAATAGAACTATACTCGATGCTGCTAGGACAATGCTGATTGAAGGAAATGTATCTTATGTACATTGGAGAGAGGTTGTTGGAACATCAGCGTACACATTAAATAGAATTCAAATCAGAGATGGCACAAGTAAGACTCCCTGAACTATGGTTTGATCATACTTCTACTGTATTTCAAAATTTTTGGTAGAAAATGTTATATCAAGAGGATGATGAGATAGGGAAATTTGATGCTAGAAGTGATGAAGGTATCTTCCTTGGTTACTCTGTTAAAAGAAAGGCATACAAATGTTTCAATCTGAGATTAAGGAAGATGGTTGAAAGTAACAATGTAAGAATAGATGAGAAATTTCAGATACAAGAAAGAATGTATGACATCAGTCAGATATAAGAAGCGAAAGAAACCACTACTGCTGTCGAAGAAGAAGAAATTGTTGAGGAAGAAAGTGAAAAAGAGGCTTGTGATGATACAAGCAAGACTATTGAAACTCCTAAAACTCCGAGGTATGTAAAAAACAACCATCTTGAAAATCAAATTATTGGCAATACCAGTCAGGGAGTGCTAACTAGATCTAAAGTTAGAGAAGAAATTTATTTGATTTCTCAAGTTGAGCCAAAAACTGCAGATGAAGCCGTTAAAGATGAATCTTGGATAAATGCCATGAAAGAAGAATTGGATCAGATAAAGAAAAATAATACTTGGGAATTGGTTCCTAGACCTAAAAATAAAAATGTTATAGGAATAAAATGGGTCTTTAGAAACAAAATGGATGAAGAAGGATCAGTTGTAAGGAACAAAGCAAGACTAGTGTGTAAGGGATACTCACAACAAGAAGGCATAGACTTTGAAGAAACATTTGCTCCTGTTGCTAGAATAGAGGTAGTAAGATTATTTCTATCTTATTCTGCACACAAAAACTTCAAAGTATATCAAATGGATGTTAAATCTGCATTTTTGAATGGAGATCTTGAAGAAGTATACATAGAACAACCAGATGGATTTCCTCTATGCGAAGACAAAGACATGGTGTGAAAATTGAAGAAAGCCCTATATGGGTTGAAGCAAGCTCCTAGGGCTTGGTATGCAAGGTTGGACAAGTATCTACTTGGACTTGGATTCATAAAAGGTAATGCAGACAATAATTTGTATTTAAGAACTACTGAAGATGTAATCCTGATAATAGAAGTATTTTTGGATGATATTATCTTTGGAGGTAATGATGATCTATGTAAGAAGTTCGCTAAAGAAATGGAAAGTGAATTTGAGATGTCCATGATAGGTGAAATGAAATTCTTTCTTGGACTGCAAATAACTCAGAATGAGAATGGTATTTTCATTTCTCAGACCAAGTATCTCAAAGAATTGCTTAAGAAATTTAGTATGGAAGATTGTAAACCAGTAGGAACACCTATGGTGACTGGAAACAAGCTAACAATTGATGATGAATCAAAATGTGTTTTTTAGACTTTGTATAGATCAATGGTTGGAGGGCTACAATATCTGACTCACACCAGACCAGATATTGCTAATGATGTTGGAATTGTGGCTAGATATCAGGCAAAACCCAAAGAGACTCATCTAGCTGCTATGAAGAGAATACTGAGGTACCTCAAAGGAACCATAGACTATGGTTTATGGTATGATAGGAATGATAGCTTTGAACTTCATGCTTATACTGACACTGATTGGGTAGGAAATATTGATGAAAAAAAAAGTACCAGTGGTGGTGCATTTTTCCTTGGGAAAAAGCAGGTTTCTTGGCTAAGTAAGAAACAAGATTGTATAGCACAATCTACTGCTGAATCATAATATGTTGCTGCTGTTATAAATTGCACTCAGATTGTTTGGATGAAAAAAATGCTGACAGACATTGGAATAACTTTTAATGAGCATGTGGTTATTCATTGTGATAACACCAGCACAATAAACATGTCAAAGAATCTAGTGATGCACTCTAAAACTAAACACATTTCTATCAAAGTATCACTTCTTGAGAGACAAGGTGGTAGGAAAAGAAATCAAGTTAGAATATATCAGTAAAAAAGAGAAAATTGTAGACATTTTTACAAAGTCACTACTAAAAGATACCTTTGAATATCTCAGAGGTATGCTAGGGGTTCATGCCCCTCTTAGTCAGAACTAAATGATGCAGAGATGCATCAGTCCATAAGTGTTCAGAGCCTCATCATTTTCTGGACTGGATGTCGGGATCTACTTCTCAGGGGGAGTGATCGTGGAAGAAAGTTTATATGTGAAGGCAATTGAAGGCTCATGGTACCCTTTGCCATTGTTGTCAAAGGGGGAGTGTTGCTATGATAAAATCTCTACTGTTTGGGGAGATTGTTCAGTTGAAGGACTTTGGATTGATAAAACTTTGGGATAAGATTTTCCCATATGTTGACATCAATGCCAAAGGGGGAGATTGTTGGATATTGCTAATGCATGGGTGGTGATTGAGACATGTAATATGTTTAATCACTATGTTACTGAATGAACACTCATACTGTTGTCATTTGTGTTTTGTCATTGATGTCAACATATGCTTTTATGAAGGAACCAGACTAGTAATCACAGTGTACGACTAGTGTAAGGATGTTTCAGATGCTGTGAAGCTAGATGAGAGTTTAGGTGGATGTTTTGATCTTATATTTGAGATCGCATCACTAAGTATTGCATAGTAAGAGAGTTATAGTTGTTTTGGTAAAGACTAGTCACTGGACTGTGACAGTGAGAATTGATAGAGTTAGTCTCTGAGTTTTTGATATATCTTTCAGAGGGATTGGATTCAAGGTATGCAAACTTCAAGGATGATGGAAGAGGTACTGATGGATGCTCTTTGGTCAGTGCAAGGTATGGAGTGATTGGTGACATCATCTGTGGCGTGTGCTTTGGTGATGGCTTATTCTGAAGCCGACTCAGGGAATGAAGTGTTTGCTTTGTTTGGCAAGCATAAATCAAGGATGTCGGTCCTTAATTGTTGTAATGTAATCATTGTAAAAAAAATTTAGATACCGTGTGTATCTTAGCAAGGGTTTATGCAATTGTTTGTAATTAGGAAAGCCTTATGGACCGACCTGATCTTGGTAGAATGTAATAAGGTATAAATGAAAGGTCTTTTCTTTGGAAAAGATATGGATGGAATATATGTGATATAGAGAGGTTGTGAAAGCTGCGAGCTTGTGTTTGCTACATGTAGAGAAGAGGTTAACTGGTGGACTTCATTGGAACTAATCAAGCAAAGAAAATTGTTGGCAAACAGTTCAAAAGATTGTGTATTTCTTCATATACACCTATTGCAAACTAGTGAGTTCTGAAGGTGGATTTAACCTTCTTTGGGTAGTGAGCCTTGGGAAATGAGCCCTCTTTTGTTCTTGATTCTTAACAGGGTCTGTCCTCTAACAAGGACTATGTACTGTAATGTCTCAATAAGCTCCTAACAGGGCTATATCTTCTAACAAGGATTACTATACTCTTAGTACATCGTTAGTGGGTGTTAATTCCCACTGAGGTTTTTACCTTTAACAGGGTTTCCCCATAACCAAAATATTGTGTTATTGTGTTGACATTCATTGTGTTCATAGGATCTGATATTGTTGAGCTTAAAAGTTTAAAGTTTAATATTCTGTCATACAACTGATTCACCCCCCCTCTCAATTGTATTGTGGACTGTTATTCCTAACATGTGTAACACAATTCCATCACACCATTGACATTGTTAAGCATGGCATCATTGAACTCAAACTGATCTTGATAGTGGAATATCTTGTAGCCTTAACTAGGGATTGAGTAAGTTCTCTAGTGAGATTAGGGTAGATCAGACTCTGTACTTAATGGAGTCCAATATCTCAACTGGTTGTTTTGAAGAATGCTGTTAAATTCCTTAATGCCTTTACTAAAAAAAATTTATGAGCACCCTTACACAACGAAAGTGGTTTATCCTTTTGAAAAATATTCTACCATATACATCTCAAGCATAAGTTATTATTGTCACCTGTTTAGTGTCTTTTTAGAACTTACACCGAACAATCAAATTTTTAATAATTTGTTAAGATTTTCAAATTTTTTTGAACACATCAGAACTAGAAGGGGTAGTAGAAAATAGTCATCAATGTCTTTACAAAATTCTACATGTTTTGTTGATACCATTTGAATGTTATTCCTTACCAATAATTTCCAATGTTCATTGTCTTTCAAGGCTTTTAGAATCCACTTGAAAGCCAAAGTAACAACATGCAAATTTAGGTCTTTTAGACTCAAGACCCCTTTAGTGTTGTCCTTGATCTAGTTCCACATATCCTTCAAATAATATTGATACCTTGTCCTGTGGATGTTTACAACAGTTACACAAATTAAACATTTGTAATACAAATAGCATCCTTACATAACATAATGTTTTTTTTTTAATGGCTCTCACTCAGAGGTTGGTTCTGTTAAAGATATGTAGCTTCAATCAGATTATTCTGACTGATATAATCAAATGTATAAGTGGCCTATCAGCCTTGAACATTTGATCTCTATCCTTTACCTACTAGGGATCTAATTATCAGTAAATGATATTATATTATATTATGATTATGTTTATCTCATAATCATAATATAATATTAATACTATATCGATGCTGAGTATAATAATTTATTAGTAATAATAAGCATCACTAATTATATGAATTTTTAGTAATAGCTATATTATTGAATATACATATAACTAGCAGTTGCACGCTTTTGTATGTGCAACGATGAGCCGATAGGAGTTTTGATTTTTAGAAAAGTGATTTATTTTGTACAATATGAAAAATTGCTCATAAATGGTAAATGAAACACAAAAAAGGATTTCTGAGAGCTTTAATAAGCTAATAGTAGTTTTGAGTGACATTTGAAATGAAGTTGCCCAACACCCCATTAGAGTGACCAATTCAGGTGACCCTAATAAAAGTAAAGGAAAAACATAAGTTGTCGAAGAGTTTGAGAAATAATAAATATGGGTGAAGTTGTTCAATTTGGTTAAAATTTGGTGCATATGCTCAATGAGTAAAATGAAAAAATTATACAAATAGACAGTAGAGTAATATACTCTAAATCAGGGCAGAAAAGAAGCAATAAACATTTCATTTTCTTTAATGAAATCCATCTCTGCATCCAGATCTATTTCCTTAAAAAGTAAACTAATGCAAGCACTACCAACCACACAGATGATGATTTTTTGGTGCACTATTCACTTGATGTGACATATGCATGTTTGACCACCAACACTTCATTACATTAAGGTACAAACTTCACTATTTTTTACAAAGCCATCTAACTGAAAAAAAACATAATAAAACCATTTTTTTTTTTGAAAAGTTCCCATCTAATAATTTTCAGATTGAAGATAGATGCATGCTTATTTAAGTTGTTCTAGGTTCAAGCAATAAGATACGCTTAAAACATTGTTTGACCACTGCATTTAAATAAAGTTTGATATCAATTAGGATGCATTTATCTTATACTGTTAGTTTTCTCAACACATTGGCAAAACATGTAGAAAAGAAAGATACATAAATTTCCAAACAATTACCTCCCAATGTCATAAGTATGCCCCTAATTATTTGCAGTTTTCAAGATTTAGGCTAAATTATTGAAATGCCACCTCATTAAGACAACTTACAATAATTATCATGCACACAATTTGAATTGAGAAATATTATTAGAAAAAAGGAGATTTTTCACTGTGCATTTAATTTTTCTTTCTTTTTGAGTTTCTAGTACTCCTATTAGGTAGTGCATCACCAATTATGAGATTTAGTTAGCATAAATTGATAAAATATGTTGGAGCTCAACTTCTCGAAACATTCAAAAATAAACTATATGCAAGTTTGTTCACTTGAAAAAGTTTTTTAAACTGCCAATCATACTAATTATATCAACGAACTAATAAATGGAAGTTTGCTTGTTTGTACACTTCTTTAAATCTCCAATGATATTTATTTTGAATTAACCTTCCCTTTTTCACCTTGAGAGCTATAATGTCAATGTCATAGCTTATATAATCAATACTTTGGCAAGAAAAGAATGTGCCTAGTTGTAAGAGAAATGATTCTACATGTACAATTTTCTCTAAATCACCTTTTGTCCATATGGACACATGCAATATTTTTTTTCCATTTTATAGGGGCTAAGCTTCAAACCTAATAAAATATTTTGGAACTCAACTTACCCAAAGCTAAATCGCATGCAAGTAGACTCAATTGAAAGTGTTCTTTAAATTCCCATTCATACTAATTATATCAATGACATGATAAATACAAGTTTGTTACAATTCTTTGATTCAACAATAGTATTTATTTTGAATTAACCTTCCATGTATGCACCTTGAGATCTTTAATGTCTCTAGCATATCTTATATAATCAATAATTTGGAAAGAAAAGAATGTGCCTAGTCATATAAGACATGGTTCTACTTCAATTTTTTGTAAATCATTTTTCTCCATATGGATGCATGCAGGAAAGTTTTGCCCTTTTAGGGACTACGCTTCACATTTTTCCTCTTTTACTTACACTAAAATTAACTAAATCACACTGTAATTGTAAAAACTTATTACAAGCTAGAATTCTTTATGAATCTCTAAACATCACACCTTCAACAGCTAGTTGTTTCTCCCCTTGTCTGACTCTTTGAATTTTAGAATGAATCTTTTTCTACCTCCACATTATAATCCTCAAAAATAAAAAGCTACTAAGATATTTCAATTGCACCTCCTTTCACTCCTTGAATTTCATTTATATCAAAGATTTTATGTCTATTTTATCCAATAATTACAAGACACTCTAAAAATAGATGTAGTAAAAAACTTTGGGAAATTTCAAATAAATGTAATCAACAAGTGTAGTGTAGTGTTGTGATTTCACAACCTTTGTACCTGCACAGTATAGGAAGCTTTTAGAAGAATGTGAAGATATTCATCAAAGCATTGGAGACTCGTACAGGAAGTTGCAATGAATGTAGAATGCACACAAAACACACTTGTTGAAAAGGCTTTGGAAACTTTTAAAAAATGCAAGAGCTGGGTTTTAAACTAAATCCACAATTTTTTCCCGCATTTTGAAAGAAATTACTAAAAATACTTTAGAAACTTTCAAGGTCAATAAAATTTTCATTGGGGAGAGTTTACCCTATTTTTTCGGATGTAGAAAGATTGGCCAGGGAAATCATTGCCAAGACATTAGCCTTCAGAGAAAAAAAATCTCATCGACATACGTTGTCTCTCCGATAAGAAACACAGAAACAAAGAACCCCTAAAATGTATTTGTGCAAAGAATTTATGAAAACTTTCGAGCAAGATATGTGGGAAATATTTTATTTAAATTATAGAAACTCTCAAGTCAATACACATAGCAAATCGTCCAGAGAGATACCATCTTTGTAACAAATGAAAAGATTGATGGATGCACACAAATCTGAATTTTGCAAGGAAACTCTCAAATACTTTGAATTAATGAAGTGTTATAGAGCACACTCTAATTTTATGTTGTGTTTCTAGCTGCCTGGTAAATGTATGAAGAATATAGAAACAAATAGATGAGATATAGACTGAAATTGTGAACTCACAGAATATGGGGACTGCATGGCAAACATTATTATGATTTCAAAAGGGATCTACATCTCCACCAATAACAATAACCCAAATGAGGACCGAGTGAACCAAGAATGAAGGCATTCCCCATTGGATCAATAACATAAAAAGATTAAACCCTAGTTTTAAAATCTCAAACAGTAAAAATGAATAAGAAATATATGAATGAACCAAAATCAAATTACAACCTGGTCATCCAAGAAGAAATCTTACAATGCAAGCTTCCTTTTCTAGTTTGAATGAAATAATTTGTTTTTATAAACAAAGGCCAAAAAAAGCCATAAGATTAGGAGATAAGAAACAAAGATAATAGTCAAAATTAGAAATTTAGAGATAGCTGTGAGAATTAGAAAGTACGACGAGGGAAATGAAAAAAATCACAAAAGATGGCAATAAAAATAAGATAGCTAAAAACCTAAAAATACTGTTTGAGTTTATTATCGAAAAAAAAGATAGGAGAAGGACTGACAACTTTCTAGCGAAAAAAAGTAATTTTCGAGAGCAAAGCTCCCACACAAAACCTATCGGCTTAATTATTTATGTTTAATAATTATATTGTTCCAAACTATTAATGTGTATCGATAATGATAATGCACAACAAATAGTATCGTTATTGCTAAACGATAACCCTGGTTGTCATCGCTAAACATTGTTACTAATGAGTTGCCTCATGTAGAGGCATGACTCTATGTGAGACGACATGCTTCACAACATATATGTATTGATACCGCACCATCTCATTGGTAATACAGTAAATCATAATTGCAAAAAAGTGACAACAATGAATACATACTATGTATTAATAATTGCAGATCGATACTAAATATCTCAATGATACTTTGTGGTGAAAAAATTGATAATTACCTTCAGATCAATCGAATTGTGTAGAGTTTGATATTTGATAATAATATATCTGCATAACATTAGAAAATATAAATTAAAATTCCTTAACATATAAATCTGATCCACTTTAACATGGTATTAGAGCCAGCATAAGGAAGATCTGATCAAATTTATATAGGCATAGATCATCTAACTACCATTAATATTTTCTAGAATTCTTTATATATTCTGAAGAAAAAAATGATGAATGGTGTTAGATTCGAGAACCAACTTGAAGGGGCCTCAAATTTAGTATCTTGGAAATTTAGAATCATGGTTTCCTTAAGGGAAAAAAATTTAGATCATTTGTGAAATGAGTCATACCTGAACCTAATGAAGAAAGTGAGAAACTTCAATGGACGAAAAAGAATAATAAAGACATGAAGATGTTGGTGGATACTATGAAATACCACATTGTACTAATCATCTCTAATTTGGATTCAACCTACCACATGTTCAAAACATTAGAGAGCATGTATGAAATAGATAATAAAAGCAAGGATCTTGCACTAAAACAACAACTCCACCATGTGAAAATGATCAAAGGATAATCTATCACATCCTATTTCATGAGGATAACATGACTAAGAGATCAACTATCCAAAATTGATCACACGATTGATAGAAAAGAATTAACCCTGTTGGCTCTCAATGGTCTTCCAACATCTTGGAAATCATTCATTCAAGGGATAAGTGCTCGATCTAAACTTTCAAAGTTTGATCTTTAAAGATTGATTGCATTCAAGAAGAGTCAAGGCTAGTCACAAGAGGGATTGGACAAAACCCCATAAATGAAGACATACAAGTTCTGACCTCTCATTTACACAAGAAGGGTAAGAGACGAAACTTCAAAAGAAAGAAAGACAAAGAATAAAATGGAAATTCTCATCCAAGAAAAGGAGGGGCATGTCCAAAGTATAATGTTTTAGATGTGACAAATATTGTCATTATGAAATGAAATATCCTGATAAGCCTAAACCTCAAGCCTCCATTGTCAAAGTTAGTAAGGCAGGCTTACCAAAAGGACTCAGAGAGACTTGTATTTTATTCAGCCCTATCAAGTCATGTGCCAACCAACTATAAAACTTGGGTTATTGATAGCGGGGCATCACGCCCCATCATGATATTTAGAGAACACCTAGATAGCTTGGTGGAAAATTCAGATGAGGAAGTTACCATTGGAGATGATTCTAACTATCCAGTGAAAGGAATAAAAAATTCTAGTACACACTTAAAATCAGACATCTCCCTTCAATTGACAGGTGTATTACTTGTTCCATGAGTAATCAAGCGAAACTTGGTCTCCATATCATCCTTGGAAGACAAAGGATATTGAATTACCTTCATGGATGGTAAAGTCGTAGCATGACCCAAGAAGTCAAATAAAAAGAAAGCTCACACTATAGGAGTTTGACATGGATGTTTATATAAACAAGAACATGAAGAAACTTGCAAAGGATGTGCCTTGGGAAAGAACACTAAAGACACCTTCCATAATAGTGAAAGTAGATCTAAGCACGTGTTAGAACTTATTCATTCAGACTTATGTGGGCCAATGACTATATCATCTTTAGGAGGTTTCTTATACTATTTTATTTTCATTGATGATTATTCTAAGAAAACTTGGATATATTTTTTGAAAAGTAAAGAGTCTGATGAATTACTTATGAGGTTTAAGAAATTCAAAGATATACTAGAAAATATCTTTGGGAAAATGATCAAAACCTTAAGATCAGATAATGGAGGAGAATATACCTCTAATAATTTCAAATCTTTTATAGTAATGATGAGATTAAGAGGGATTTTATTGCTTTTATAACCCCCAACAAAATTGTGTGGCTGAAAGGAAAAATAGGACCGTTGTGGAAGCAAATAGAGCCATGATGCATGACCAAAATATCCATACCTTTTTTGGGGTTGAAGCCTCTATAACTGTTGTCTAGATTCAAAATAGATGTCCTCACACCACTTTGGAAAATAAAACACCTAAAGAAGCATTTTCCAAAGTAAAACCAAATATAGGTCACTTAAGAATCTTTGGTTTCCTTGTATCCATTCACATACCCAAAGAAAAGAGATCTAAGCTAGAACCCTCAGGAAAAAAGGGAATATTTGTAGGCTAAAATGAAACCTCTAAAGCCTATAGGATTTATATCCCATGATATAATTAATGATGAAATGTTAATTCTCATTCTTTATGTTAATGACTTATTAATTACACGAGAAGACCATCTCATTACTACATGTAAACAAGAACTAGCATCTGAATTTGACATGAAGGATCTAGGTCCTTTACACTATTTCCTTGGTTTAGAAGTATTGTAGCAGGATGATGGAATCATCTTAAATCAAGGGAAATATACTATTGACATTCTGAAAAGGTTTGGAATGATGGATTGTAAATCAATGGATACACCCATGGAAACCAATAAGACAATCACATCTAGTGGCAAAAAACACATACTTAGATACTTGTGTGGTAAAATTGGATGTGTTCTAAAGTATAATAATGTATACCTAAAAATTCATGGATATACTAATTTAGATTGGGCTGGAATTGTAGTTGATTGAAAAAGCACATCAAGGTGTTGTCTCAACTTAGGTTCAGCTATGATCTCCTAGTTTAGTAGGAAGCAATCTTCAGTTGCACAAAGTTCCATAGAAGCCGAGTACATTGCAACATCTATGGGAGCTCGAGAAGCTTTATGGCTAAGGAAACTTCTTGTAGGATTTTCTAGATAATCCTTGGATTTGACTATCATTCATTGTGATAACCAGAGTTGTATAAAACTTTCAGTAAATCTTGTGTTTCATGATAGATTAAAACATATGGAAATTCCCTACGATTATGTTAGAGACATGGTGGAAAGGAATGTTATTCAATTGAGATATGTTATTACAAGTGAACAAAAGATAGACATTCTCACCAAGCCTCTCTCCAAGACAAAGGTTGAATACTTTTGACGGAAGCTTGGTACGGTAGAAAATGTAACTTTATCTGAAATTGAGTCTCATCAATGTTAAATTATTGTAATAATATATTCTAAGATGTTTAATGTGTAAAATATTTTATCTATTATAATGTCATGTGTGTGACTCTATGACTTCATGGGACCCTGTGAAAATCATTGAGAGGTGATGATCTTTCAATGATAAACACTTGTATTATTGGTTATTATTGTAAGGTGACGATTTTACAATAATCACATTATCTCTTGAGTAATATCAATTGAATGGTGGATATCATAAGACATGATATCTATGGATAATCCATGATGAATGATATTACTGAGATATTCATGGTGGATATTATGTGACTTAATATCCGTGGATATGCCATGAGTCAATATCCTTATGGTAGGTATCACGTGACTTGATACATGTGCCCATTACATAGTGATGGATACTACTCTATGAGTTTATGCTAAATATCATGTGACATGATATTCATGGACATGCCATAACTTATGATATCACGGTGAGTTGATATATTTCTCTCAGACAAAAAATGAATCTATTATGTTCTCAACAAGGATATAAAGTCTACTTCATAGTTAAGAGGGAGTGTTAAAGATATGTAACTTTAGTTGGATTACTCTGACCGATATAATTAAATGCATAAGTGGCCTATTGGCCTTGAACATTTGATCTCTATCCTTTACCTAATAGAGATTTGATTATTAATAAATGATATTATATTATGACTATGTTTATCTCATACGTTGGGATAATGGAAAGATGTGTACTGAGAGGGGAGGGGTGAATCAGTACCTTTAAAACTTTTCAAACTAAATCTTTGTAAACATGAATATCATTAATCGACCATCTTAATTGCATTTAAAATACATCCAAAATATTAATGAAATGTAAATGCATGTAATCTAATCAATAAACCATTCATGAACCTTCATACACATGACTCAAGTATTTTGGTATCATAGAAACCCTTGTTAGAAGGTAAAAATTACAGTGGGGATGACACCCACAAAGCTTCACTATTGTAGTAACAAAGTTGTCGGTTAAGGTTACAAAGATTGTGATCACTTCTTGTGATCTTATCCTGTTAGGAGTAACAATGAGATCAACTAGATCTACATGGTTAAAGGATTTTAGCAACACAATCAAGTGTGCAATCGGTTAAGAGATTTACAAAAGAACTGTTAAGTTCACTCTGTTAAGAGATTTAAAGTCTTCTACAATGGTTAAAGAGTAATAGTAGAATTGATCTGTAAATAGAAACTTAATCTTGCCTGATTCAAATCTCTAAAGTACTTATATGTTATCACCTTAATGTGATTGATCTCTTCAATGAATACTGCTCGGTAGCCTTATGTTCCTGATAAACTAAATTGTCCTTTAATGTTTTTTCAATCAAAAACCCTAAATGATCTTTAGATGTCTTTCACTGCGGTGGCTACTTCATGTGTGATACATGTCAAAATGACATCCTTACAAATTTTATATCAAACTAATTTGACCTGATTAGGGTTTAACCTCTATCTTAGAAAACCTAATATCTATGGTAGAAATGAATAACCTAGATCAATATTACATAGGAATCATAAAAAATTTAATGATTACATCCATATTAAATTCTATCTCGATCTTGGTAAACCTTTTTCTTAATCAGTGTGAATTATTTTCCTTGTAGTTTGTGCCATTCCAAACTGCTATGTCATTTCTTGTTTCACTCAGTGTACACTGCATTCATCGCTCGGTAATTTCCCAGTGCTCGGTTCATATGAATGATAAGTGACTACTGTGCTCGGTACTCAGTAATTATCTAGCTCAGTGAGAGTGCTCGGTCAAAGTTGTATTTAGTTAACTTAATAATCTACCTTGAGTTCTGCTCAGTGAAAAGACTCTTTGTATTGACCGATTGTCCTGTCTTGTCTCCTTTACCAACTATATGATTGAATGATACTAATGCCAACCATTAATGCTCTTTAGGAGTAACATTCTCCCCCTTTGACATTAGTATCAAAAACTTTATGTTATGTACCGACTTCAACATTATATGAATCTATGTGAACTCCCCCTTTGTACATGCTCTCGGTGTGAAGTACATACAAGAATATATATACATATATTTCCCCCCTTTTTTGAAATTAATGCCAAAAATGTACTCACAAATTATAAAAAATGTTCTTATGGGTTTTCTTCAATGTTGCCAAGTGGTTTTCCCATTCCTCCCTAAGATTCTCAAGAGCAATGTGCTCTAATACAACTTGTGCATGCATATCAAAAATATTTTCTAACACAGATATCTTCGGGGTGGAAACTAAGTCTTTTTCCTTATTCACATGCCTTTGCATTAGCTTGAGGTGTGGAAGTAACTCTTCCTGAAGCTTGGTTACTTGATCTCTTATTGTATCCTCTTGTTTCCTCAAGTCTGATTTTAACCACTGGAGTTCTTGAACTTTAGCATAATTCTTATAAAATGCATTCGGCTTGGTTAAATAATTATTTGCACTAACCTTTATGTCTTCATCTAGCTTAGTTATCTTTTCACTAAGCTTGATAGTGAAGTGGTCTATAATGCATAACTTATACAAAATTGTAATTACTTGTTGAATGATAGTGTCAAGCTCAGATATTACCTCTGATAACTTGACGTTATTTATTTCCACTTGTTGGCTTATTTTCTCGGCTAACTTCAACTAAATTTTTACCTCTGCTCACTCTTCCATTCTCTTCTCTTTATCTATGTCAAGAGCATTGATGTGGCCGGTTAGAGTAGCAAGTTGATCAATTATGGGAGTTGCCTCATCAACATTGATATCAAGGACTACTTGCATAAGAATCTCTCTAACATCCTCTAAGACCTACTTATGTTTACTTTCTTGTCTGAGTTTTTCTTGTGCAACCTTCCGTATGCACAATTCTCCATATCTTCTTAAGGCTTCAGGGTCTAGAGTCTTAGGGTCACATGTAGGAATTTATATGACTTCATCTAATATGACTGGACCCTTACCATGTTTCTTCTTTTTATTTTTCTCGGGTGTGGGATATTTCCCATATGATACTAGAGATTTGGCCTTCATATTTGACTTGTCTTGCTCAGTAGACACACTCTCTTCCTTACCCTTCCCTTTGACCAGTGTCTCAGTTTCATGTCCTTGGGATTCTTTCTTGGTTTTTATTGTAGACGTCTCTACATGTGTATCTTTCTCAGGTTCTTTGCTTTATGCCTCTTTACTTTCAGGCTCATTGGTGTTTTTTTGCTCTTCTACACCCTATCCTTCGGTCGTGTCCTAATTCTTAGGTGTAGTATCCTCAGGTTACCCATGTGTGGCAATCTCAATTGCTTGTACTAATATTGGAAAATTACCCGGTATAGAAACTATTGTTGCCTTAATAGGTTGATTCTCTTCGGTGGTACCTACAACTATAGTGATGTCTTCATCATCCTTTACATCATCATTAGGATCTCCATGTGTGATATCTTCAATCAAGACTTCATTTGTCTCGGTTATTACTAATTGCTTGGGAGCATCCTGTGAATCCTTTTTTGTATATCAACCCGGATAGAAATCCTCGACATATGTATCATCTTGTTGCTCAGTATTGGATATATGAATTGGTTCCTTGGTGGCTATGTCAGCATCATCCGAGTGGACTCCTTTTCCTTTTCTTTTAACTTTTTGCTCAGGTATTATAGCTAGTGCAAGTTCATCAGCTTCTACCCTTGATTCCAGAATTTTTGCCAATAGAAGCTTGTTGTTCTCAACAACTTCCTCAAGTTTACCTACCAAAATATTGAGTGCTCTACCCTTCATCAAAAATTGATTGGAATACTATTTCATTAGCTCATCAATCTCAGTAACTGTAAGAGTAGGCATTGCCAAAATTAATGAATGTTCCCTCATTTTATTTTCTCTATGCAAGGCGTATGTCCACCTTGCAGATATCTTCTCATATAATTCCTTAGGGATATATCTGTTGAACTTAATAGGTAATCTCTTGAATTTAATCATCATCTAGATGATAGCTTCTTCTATTTTCTCCTAATCCTCGGTAGACATGTACATACTGACTCATCTTTGGGTGAGTTAGACTCCCTGACTCCTTTATATTTTTAGCTAACTCATCTACCGACTGAATCTTATTTACAATAACTTTAAGCTTACTTTGATCATCTTCTTCATCATCTTTGTCTATATCATCTTTAGCTCTCATCAGTCTTCTCCTCTTCTTAGGTTTCTCGGTGGTGACTTGGGAACCTCTTTTCTTCTTCTGACAAGTCTTTGTGGGGGTAGGCCTTGTGATTTTTCTATTCCTTTCTTCAGGGGTGGAGAAGTGGTCATGAGGATCTTGTCCTTGCTTGTGTAGGTGTTTCTGCTTTCTTCCTTTTCCCTATGGATTTTTACCGGTACAGCTTGAATTTCCTTATTTGACTTGGTATCCTCCTCATGTTCATTGTTGACAATTTAAAGTTGTTCCCTAGTTGCTTCTTCAACTGGCTTAACTGTTGATTCTTCTTCTTCTTCTTCATATTCTCCAAATTGTTTCGCCAAGGTTTCCATCATCTTTTTAGATTTTTTGTTTACATTCACTCTGACTATATCCATATTTATTCTTAACTTAGCTTCCTCATAGGTTCCAAACCTAGTATCTTTTGGATCTTTGGGCTTTTCCAACAGTGCCTTTATTGACCTAGAAGCTCAGTCAATATCCATTTCATAGCCCATTGGAGGTAACCAAGTAGTCCTTGGCTCAACTGCCTTGATTAGAGCGGTGCCGATATCCACTAGAAAGCATATATCTTCTTTGTATTTTTCAACTAACTGTCCAAGAATCGTACTTCTTTTGTGAATTCTATCCTTAAATTGTCCAAAGTAATTATCCATGACAATTACAAAATTCTGACCTAGATTTTGGATAAACTCACTTATTTGCATGATAATTGGTCGGTTGACATCCCAATCAACATTACCGACAGATGAGAAGTAGTTTTGTAGGTAGAAAAATATACAGACCAGTAATGAACCAAAATTACATGTGTTTTTCTTTGCTATCTGTATGGTTCTCATGTTCTCCTATAGTTGTTTCAGTAGTAGCTCACCGAGGTCCAATTATAGACCTTTCTTAACAATCTTGTATGAAATATCTACAGCTCCACGTGGTGCGCTATTGGGCCTACTAGATTGAAATATCTTATAGCCAATGACATAGGCTCCAAACCTTGTTTCTAGATCAATGATGATATTTACTCTCATTCCTCTTCCATCCCATTCAGATCTTGTGTCCTTCTCAGTTTCTGTTCTCGATGCATTCCTTATGGTCTTAGCTTTGTCAATAGAGGGGTAACTGGTAACAACATGAATAATATCCTTGGATAGTTTCACCAATTCATCTGACCACATTTTTCCTTCATGTACACGGCTAAGAACAAGCCCAATCCATTCAGATTTGAACTCTCTCAGGAAATATAGGGCATTCATCAATCCCTTGACTTCTAAGTGTTTGTGCTCATCCTTGAGTTTTCCATTCACACTCAACTCCTGGTAACTAGATTGTAGCTCAAAATCTTTGATTTCACTAATTTTACAATGGATATATGAACGTATATCCTAAACCAATAAAACCCTAGGCAATATGTTGGAAAATTACATGCTTGATCAATAAGTGAGGCAATCTCAAGGTGCAACTTATATTTGGTTTCCTCATAAGTTGTGGACTTGATCAGTGTGACCTTCTTGTCACTCTCGGACTTGGATTTCGCAGTCTTGGATGAAGATGCCATCATTTTTCAAATTTAGGGCTTTTGCGAAATCTCAAGAAAATAACTTGGTGTCTGAGGAAATTACTTGGAATAGTGACAAACTGCTCGGGATCTGCTCAAATCTCTATTGAATTCTCAAGAAGCTCTTGCGTAAATTCACTCAAATCACTATGGTTCTTCTCATGATCGTTGTGTGATGAAATGACTGCTTCATCGCATATTTATACCTAAAATTTATTTTCCTACTCAAACTTTTGCATTAAATGCTTTACCTACCACAACTTGGTAAGCATAGTTATGCTCAGTTAATACTTCAAAGGCTTTAGATCAGTTAACACTAGATATCAATCAGTTGATACTTCAACTTGGTTAACCTTTTAAAAATTCATAGACTAACAAACATTTACTCGGTCATGCTTTTACCGAATGTACACATTCTAAGTTCAAAACATATAATACCATAGTGCATCTTATTTCATGTTGATTTGGTGTTTATTCAATAGCTATAAGGAACTGTTATAAGATATAACCAGTTTTCAATCAGTTCCATACATACTTGAATTTCTTAGGTAGATGTGGTGAGATCACCTAATCCAAAAGATGAGGTGTCACCAACTATAGTGCTTGATCTAGCATTATCATTTGTTTCTTTTCTCCACATTTGATTTCTTATCCTCATGATTTCTTCAATTGTGTTTCCATTTGTATTTGCATTTCCCTCTGGTGCTCGGTCTCTACAATCTTTTCTCAAGTGACTGACCTTGTGACAATGCAAACATGTCATTCCAGTACTTGTCCAGTTATGAGATCTTCCTCTCCAATTCTTTCTCATGTAATTTTCTACAATATGTCCATATCTGCCACATGCTATGCAATTAGTCCAAGTGTTGTAATCCTAAGTGTATGTATTTCCTTGCCTTCTTGGTTGATATGTCGGTTTTGTTCTTTTGGTGTCCAGACTTGCTTCATCTTTGTCTTTCATTCCTGTGATATGTGTCCATGCATGTTGAAAGTGCGACAATGTTTTTCCATGTAGTGCTTATTAGGTGTCCTATTCAACTTTGATTTGAACTCATGTGATTGATGTCCATACTTATTACATTTATAGAAATAACCATTGAATCTAGGAGTAGATTTAGGAATACCTTTTGCTTTTCTTCTGCAAACATTTGATGTGTGGCCTGGTTTTCCACAATGATAACATGATAGCTTCTTTGGTCTTGGATTTGCATAGGCATTCTTCTGTTCATCTTGTCTTGATGACTCTCCCTACTCGGTATAGCCTAACCCAATAGTGCTATCAAGTCTTCTTTGACTGTTCAGGAATTCATCCATTCTTTTAGTACTATCTTCAACTTTCTTGGTCATCTCATTATGTTGTTGTTGAATCTTTACTTCATTCTTCAATCTTTCATTTTCTTCTCTTAATTCACCGATGTCTTCCAATTTCCTTGTAAGCTCACTATTTACTCGGTTGACTTCTTGACATATGAAAACCATCTGATTAGAGATTTCAAAGTGATGCTCGGTGAGTCTCAATATCTCAGATTCATTTTCTTCCATCTTTTCAGTCATTTGCCTCCTATCTTCAATAGCCAAATTTCTTTCTTGTTTAGCTTGTCTTGCATTGTTCATGACATCAATCATTCTAACCATTTGTGTTTCTTGACTGATCTACAGTGCTTTCACTTGTTTAGTAAGATGTTGATTCTTTTCAGATAGATCTAATATGGTTCCTTCAGATGCATCAGATGTGCTACCAGATCCAGATGCCTCAAATGGATCATCTATCTCTTCTTCATGATTATTAGTCTCATTATACCGAAGTGCCATATCCTTCCTCTTGACTAGTAAATTTCTCAGTGTTTCTTTAGCTTCCTTGAATTGTTCAATGTAGATCTGCATATGTATTCTTTGATTCTCAATAGTCTTATCAAGCTTATACCTTTCCATCCTTAAGATATTTTCTCTTTAGTGATTAAACTTCCAAAACAAGAGAACTTGACTCTGATACCAATTGTTGGGATGATGGAAAGATATGTACTGAGAGGGGTGTTAGCTATTTTCCTTGTATCCCTCAACTCTAAAAGAGGAATATGAAAACCAGACCTGAGGATCTTTGTCTAGTTACACAATTCCACTCGTTCATACAAACTGAGGGGCAAGAAAAGACCAATTAATGAGGACTTTATCCTCCTTCTGCTTCGAGTTCCACACACTCAGGTGGGTACACCTAAAACAAGCTAAAATTTGCATACCTATAACTCACTAGCTAGAACCCTTTATGCAGATGTGACCGTGGAGAGTTCTCAGACTTATAAAACATGGGAGTCCAACTCAACCAGTCTTATACAGGATCCCGCCTACATGATCCGCTAAGAACTAGGGAAATGGTCAAGGTAACAATAAGGATAAAATCCTTCTCTTTGAGCTTTGAGCTTGAGTAGGTTAACCCATGGATTCATTTCTTCAAAGAATCACTAACAATACTTGTATCAAGGAAACACAAGACATAAACATGAATGCTCTCAAACATGAAATTAAAGATGGATTTGAATTTTAAAGGTTGACGATGAAAAATAAAAAGCAAACGAGGATCAGTGCCTTGTTCATTGGGCAACAAAGTCATACAAACATACATTCGCAGAAAACCTTAATCCCAAACCAAAAGAAACCAAGTGAAATGCCTTACAAATCACTTCTCTCACTCCAGTTCCTAGACATTGAATTCATATACAAACTTATTAATTCTCAGAATTTGAAATTAAGACTTACTCTCTCCTTGAAAGAAACTCAAATTCAAACCCACAGATACCTTATAACTGGTATACTGACATGCCTTACAAATCAATACACAAGAATTAAGATCATGCATACAAAAACATCAAACAAGAACTGAATAGGGATTCCTTCATTTTCATTAAAATTTATCTGTAACTGTACATTTGCAAAACAAAGAAACATAGAAAATGAGACCCAATAGCCTAGAAGCTGCCCTGCAGCATAAATTTCAACATCCTTGTTACAATAGAGAGAAAACCAGATATAGGAGAATGGAAGTCACCTACACCTGTTAGTCCTAAAAATATCTACAACTGATTCCACCTTTACAAACCTTTTTCCCTCCAAATTTGCAACCTCTTTCTGCAATCATTTCTCAAATTGATCTAATCCTGATTCTTGTCCTTGAAATTCGAACTCAAACTACTCTTACACACATCACTAAAACTAGAAATAAAATCCTCCATCAGATTCCTCGTTCCGAGACCTTTCTGGCGATATATAACACTTGCATGTTTTGTCAAAAAATAAACTCCCGGACAATTTTTCTGTGAACAGCTTGACCATTTAAATTTTTGAATATTTCATATAGTTTGAACTATATCATCATTTAAATCTTTTAAATCTGGCAATTTATTATATTATTTTCTGCACATGCCTTAGGAAGCACCAAGATCCGCCACTTGTCACGTTATCCACCTCACCATCGTGTCGCTTCCTGCAAAATTAACATTGGGCCCACCAGCACAAAAACTGAGGTGCTAACACAGAGGGTCGCATGCATAGCTTCCTCCAACCTTCAATCTTATTTCATATTGTGTGGATTTGCTTATATTTACTTGAAATTTCAAATTCAGGAGCAATGTGGGACATTGTTTTTAGAAGTTTTAAAGACTATTCTGCTCTTGGGCACCAAAATTGGGGGCCCCACCGCCACACAAAGAGCTCAAACCAAGCGGGCCCACCCAAGAGCCTCTGTAGTTCTTTGCTTATTAAGCAATGTGAGTGCTGGCACATATAAATAGTATGAAATCGTATCCCCTTTCAAATGTGGGATAACTGCCTAAACATAATACACAACCCACAGAGCGCCCAAATTGCCACAATTTATGCACCCATCGCCCGCCATTGCCATGCATTGGCTTGCATCCCTCACATATACTGGACTAAATAACAAGCCAGCCATGTTATTTTCCATGTTGCCAGCCTCATATATTTACATGAGCCTTCATATTAATGAAGCCTCCACCAAATTCATCTCACGCAAAATGCACTAGTCTATCGGTTTTCATTCTTTCACTCACACAAACCATCCTTTACGAACTGGTTTCCTCAATGACATAAGAAAAGTAAGCATTCCACACTGCTCTGATGTTTTGACAATCTCCTTGCGCGTGACAAAATGGGCATTTCCATTTATTGTGGGCCTCCTTTCATATGTTGTTTCAGGTGCATGAGCCCCTTTACCTCACACAGATTGCTCCTTGATGGTTTCTTTATGCTTTGGATTGCACAGGACGTGAGTGCACCTACACATTGTTTGGTTTTGCATGTTCATGAAAACAATGCGCAAGCCCCATGTCTATTACATGGCACATTGTCCCCTTGCAAACTTCAATCGCACAGCACCATTGGACAAATATGTGAAGCCTCCACCTCACAGGTTTCCCTCCTTACCAATTACATAGGGAGTCTCTTTGCCTCCTCCTTGCAATTGTGTGGGGTCCTTATGATATGCGCAGGTCTTCTTTGTCTGCTATGTGCCACCCCTTTGACACTTGCATGAATGCCCCAATCTTCATCTCATGTGGGCACATCTCTTGCTTGCATGGAGTCTCATCTTTATCATTGATTCAAATTGTTGACCATAGACGGGGAGAATTCTGAAAGAACCTACAACAACTGCAAAGTACTTCAAAAGAATTGCAAATCATATATGTTGGGAGGCATTTTAAATCATTATCACCTGAGTCGGCCATCACAATCTTCGCTCATACACATGACAATTCCTCTTTCTATCCTAAATTATCTGATGTTTTTAACTCTGGAAGCATTGAATTTTTCTGTAGCACCGATGAATTAAAAGAAAACAGCCTAAAATGCTTGTCAGCATAGGAAGACATATCCTCTTATATGTTGGATCGAGTGGCGTTTCTCTTGTTCACTCCTCAAGAGAGCAATATTGAATTGCTAAATGAATTGTTGGTAACTGATGAGGGATGAAAATCATACCCATAATTAAAGTTGGAATATCCCTTTATAGAACAAACAACCTGCATAGGTTTCATGATCGTCAGATCAATTACATATACAAGCAGCTTCCTCTCTTCTGCATGACCTGTAGTTTACACATTTTATTTGGCTTTATCTGGGAACCTTCATAATGTGTGCCATGTGTTCCTCCATCTGCTCTATACATTTTCTAGTTTTTATGTTATACATACACGCTGGTAGTCTCCTCTCTGTATTGTGTGAGCTACATTCCTATTTGCTTCTTTTAAAACTCTCGTGCAAGTCCTTGCCATTTTGTATTGACCGGAAGCCTCCATGCTTGATTTTATTTACTTCCCTTACTATACTATTTTAGCATTTGACTTAAATAAGCATCTCAAATATTCTCTATTTTTCTTTTTAAGAAATAGACCAGAGAATAGATCATTTCTATAGCTCATTCCAACTATCAATTTTCTCTTGGGATACAAAATCCACTTTGACTTCACTGGATTGGTGACTTCATTGAAATCTTGTACTATGGAGTTCTCAAATTCAAAGGACTGTTGTGGTAATGAGGATATGATTTCATTAGATATTGCTATCCCAAGTGCTCCAATTCATAGGAACCTTGTGGTGTGCTGCATTCACTATCTTGACCAGTATTGGGCTGAGGAAATAGCTGAGGGATAAAGAGACATTTCTTCCACTTGTGTCACTGTGCATGGGCCTCCAAAATTGTTATCCCACCTCACAATAGTCACCTTGTCCAAGCTATCTGAATACTACAATAGAGCACTATCAAAATCCCCACCACCTAAAAAGTATCACCATTTCTTTGCTATATTTGTTATTGAAGATTTTCAATACCACTTATGCAGTGTACTCTTAAATTGTCATATGTCTCTCCCCTCCTTAAAGACATACTGATGTAGTTGGGAGACGTCATTCCATAATTCTTACACATTCTTTGCAAAGCTTTCCAAATAACACCAACTAGCTCTTGAAAGAGGCTTTAAAAAACTGACTGAACGGTCTGACAAGAGAGTGCCACCGAGCACACATGCTAACTTCCAACATTATTACATACCGGCCAAAGGAAAGAACATGAAGAAACCTGAGCCAAAAGATATGCATGACCAAACATAGCCACATAAAAATGTTGTCTATCCACACTGCCAAAATCACTAAAGTTGCCTCCGGAACTGGCTTTGAAAATTGACCCATTGAAACTTTCAAGAGCTACAAGCCTAGGCATTGATTCACCCTCACTCAAGAAATATAGATCCATCATTAAATTCCTCTGAAAGTTGAAATGCCAATCATGATAAAATGACAAAGTCAGTCTGTTAGACATGATCAGAATTTAAAATAGTGATAATCATAGAAATCTGATTTGGAATCGAGCTGGGAAAGTGATTAGATGGATTGGCAAGGACTTGAAAATTATTAGACATTTAGTCTTCTAGGTCTATTTTATGGAACCATGCTCAATTATGCCAGACCTTGTATAGGGAACAAACTAGGATAACACAAAGTAGGGCACTTATAAAACTGGACAGTGCACACTCAGAGAATTTAAAAAATTGCAAATGGAAAGATGCTGGCAAACATGTCAAACGGGCACATGGGGGGCTAAAAATTGGCAAGATGACTCATTCCCATGCCTAAAATATGATGCCACAACTAGCATGTCATGACCAATCATAGAAAATTGACAATTAGGCACAAATGCAGATTTAGACAAGTGCTCGAAACAATACATCACCGAATGACTCAAAACTCAAATTTAACAACCTAGGATGTCTTCTAATGATAAAACAAGGGTGATGAACACTTGACATGCATGAAGAACCACATAAATTCATCTGAGAAGGCAGGCACACAAGAAACTCAAAGGGGTCAGAACACAAAATTTTAACAAGGTGCTAAAAAAACCATGCTGTATTTTTTGAGTACCAACAAGGGGAGGGGTGAATCAGTACCTTTAAAACTTTTCAAATTGAATCTTTGTAAACATTAATATCATTAACTGACTATCTCAATTGCATTTAACATACATCCAAAACATTACTGAAATGTAAATGCATGTAATCTAATCAATAAACCATTCATGAAACTTCATACACATGACTCAACTATTTTGGTATCATAGAAACCCTTGTTAGAAGGTAAAACCTATGGTGGGGATGACACCAACAAAGCTTCACTACTGCAGTAACAATGTTTCCAGTTAAGGCTACAAAGATTGCAATCACTTCTAGTGATCTTACCCTATTAGGAGTAACAATGAGATTAGCTAGATCTACTTGGTTAGAGGATTTTACCAACACAATCAAGTGTGCACTCGGTTAAGAGATCTACAAAAGAACTATTAAGTTCACTCTATTAAGAGATTTAAAGTATGCTACAATGGTTAAAGAGTAACAATAGAATTGATCTATAAATAGAAACTTAATCTTGCCTGATTTAGATCTGTAAAGTACTTATCTATTATTACCTTAATGTGATTGATCTCTTCAATGAATACTACTCAGTAGCCTTATATTCTTGATAATCTTAATTGTCCTTTAATTATTTTTCAATCAAAAACTATTTATGATCTTCAGATGTCTTTCACTATGGTGACTACTTCATGTGTGATACATGTTAAAATGACATCCTTACAAAATTTATATCAAACTGATTTGACTTAATTAGGGTTTAACCTCTATCTTAGAAAACCTAAGATCTACAATAGAAATGAATAATCTAGATCAATATTACATAGGAATCATCAATAATTTAATGATTACATCCATATTATATTATGTCTCGATCTTGGTAAAATGTTTTCTTAATTGGTGTGAACTGTTTGCCTTGTAGTTTGTGTCATTCCAAACTACTATGTCGTTTCCTATTTCACTCGGTGTACACTGTATTCATCACTCGGTAATTTCCTGGTGCCCGGTTCATATGAATGCTCAGTGAATACTGTGCTTGGCACTCGATAATCATCTGTCTTGGTGAGAGTGTTCGATCAAAGATGTATTCAATTAACTTAATAATCTACCTTGAGTTTTGCTTGGTGAAAAGGCTATTGATCGTATGTCCTATCTTGTCTCCTTTACTGACTATATGGTTGAATGATACTAATGACAACCACTAATGCTCTTTAGGAGTAACATCATAATCATAATATAATTTTATTAATATATCATTGTTGAGTATAATTATTTATTAGTAGTAATAAACATCACTAATTATATGAATATTCAGTAATAGTTATATTACTGAATATACATATAATTATTTATGTTTAATAATTATAACATAAATAATTATATTGTTCCAAACTATCGATGGGTATCAATAATGATAGTACACAACAAATATTATCCTTATCGCTAAATGATAACCCTTGTTGTCATCGCTAAACATTGTTACTAATGAGTCACCTCACGTAGAGGCACGACTCTACATGAGATGACATGCTTCCCAACATATATGTATTGATATTGTGCCATCTCATTAGTAATACAATGAATCATAATTGCAAACAACTGACAACATCGAATACATACTATGTATTAATAACTGCAAATTGATAGTAAATATCTCACTGATACTTTGTGGTGAACAAAGCAAAAATTGCTTCAGATTAATCAAACTGTGTAGAGTTTGATATTTGATAATAATATATTTGCATAACATTAGAAAATATAAAATTAAAATTCCTTAACATATAAATCTGATCCACTTTAACAGGTTCTTTCTCATGGGATCTCTTTGAATGCTCCACAAAGATATCTTTTTCACCTCCTTCTGTTTGTGGTTGTTGCACCTTTGTTAGAATTTGGTGTGGATATTGTTACGGCCTTGGTGGGGGTTATGTTGTTGGTTCCTGAGGTTTTTCTAGTGATCCTTCTTGGCAGTGCTTTTACACCAATTCTTATTAAACATTCTTTCTAGCAGACCTACTTTTGGGTCTTCTCATGTTGTGGGTGTTGGGGTCCACTAACACTCAAAATGCCTTTGTAGTTGTTGATTTATGAAACTTTTCTTGTGTTGCTAGATCTATTCCTACTCTTCCTCTTGCTTGTGCCAAGACCTCCTCTATTATGGTTTGTGGCCAAGATGTGGTCACAAATATTGATTTCTATTAATGTCATGGGTTGGTATGTAGATTTTCTAGTCCTTGGCCTTATCTAGTGTATCTTCATCAATAGGTGATGGATTCTTCGAATCCTTTAGTTCTTGATAACATTAAGATTCTCCCTTGTGCTAAGGGTTTTTCATTACTACTTTTATTTTCTTTTGTTGATCATGATTTAGTGTTGAGTAAGTTGTGGGCTTGGGGTGCTCTCTCTCTCTCTCTCAAACCATGGAGAGTCTCCTTTAACCCTCTTAGTAAACCACTCAACATGGATCCAATGTGGATTTGTCTTCCCAATCTTCCCCTTCATTTTTTGGGATAATTATTGTTTTGAGGCCATTGGCTACTCTATCGGCCACTTCTTGAAAGTTAATTATACCACTTCCTTCATGAGTCTTTCTACATTTGCACACATTTTGATCAACATTGGCATCTCCATACCTCTTCCTAGGGATGTGGTTCTTATGGTTGGGGATAGGCTATGGACTCAGTCACTGGATAATGAGGATCTCATATTTTGATGTCGTTGGTGTTTCTATACTAGTCACTTGGCCCCAAATTATTCTCTTTCACATCATAAAGGTGTCACCACTTGGTGGAATGACACTGATGGTAATCACCGAACTGTCCTAGTTTTTGATTCTTCATCTGATGACACTTAAGAGGTTAATGATGATTCCTCCCATGATGATGCTTTGCCTCCACTACTTGTTTCACACCCTTTGGCCCGTGGTTTCTTCTTTACCTATCATTCCTATTCTGCTGCAACCTTTGGGGGTTGAAATGTCACCTCATCAACATTTTTCTCCTTGTACTAATAATCTTACTAAGGGTATTTCCCCTCTTTATTGCCTGGTGATGGTGTTCCTAATGATAATATTGTCTAGATTTTTGTTCATTGACAAAGGAAAGATAGTTCTTCCTTCTTTTCCCAAATTCTTACCCAAGTTGTTGGTGAAATTTCTACCCACCCTTGATGCGGGTTGTTCTACTAGTGTGTTGTAAGTGGTTCGTGATGACATTTGATGTCAATGGTATGTTCTTGACTAGTTGTATGTGGATTTTTTGACTTGTCTTTGTATAGGGTTGACGACCTTGTTTTGTTGCTTTTATAATAAAAACATGATGATTTACATGGGAAAAAACCTTTTGAAGAAAAACCCACACTCCAAAAGTCAACCAATTTTATTATTAAAAAATTAACAAAAAAATACAATATACTTGTAGAGAAAGCTTCTCATAGGAGTATCACAAACTAGAGATTCAAAAGTAACTAAACATCTATAAGACTCTTACACATAATCTCTATCTCACCCACCTAATTTATATGAGATACAACACAAAATTGTCAAATGGTATTACAAATTCATGAGATAAAACCACCCAAAAAGTAGCACCCAAATTATCTCCTATTCAAGATGTCTTATGATGTGTCAAAACACACGTCAACATGTGTAACTCCTCTATACAACTCATTTATGTGTCCAACATGTTTTTATAATTTTCTTGTTTACGAGACCCAACTTTTGAAGGCCATAATTTTTTATTTGGGAGTTTGATTGACAAACCATTTGAAGTGTTGGAAACCTCATGAAGTTCCCTACAAGCTATAGCCCACTATGCTAGTTATGAATAATTAGGGCCCAAATAATGTCTCTAAGGCCTTCAAAATTGAGTTTGAAACTTTCCAAAACATAAATTTTAATATTTTCAAATCTATGCATGATCTCATTATAAAAATTTACCAACAACACTTATTTAACCAATCCATAGATTTGGGAAAATCTTTAGATTAATCCATGCTCAAATGCAAACTTACTACAAATAGTAACCTCATGTAATTGCAATGTCGAAATACCATTATCCTAACAATATATCCTTGTTCTAATGCTTTTTTGTATTATTAATAAAGGAATGTTTCATTAGAGTGCTTCCAAGCTCAAATTTATGCATGGTTTAGTAGTTTGTTAAGACCCCCACACTAGGGCCTACATAAAAAAAGAGTTATGGGTTTGTTGGTTGAATTTGGTAGGATGAATATAAGATGGTTTATGAATAAATATTATTTTTTCCTCTTGAGTATAGAACATACATTTAATGTATAATTTATAATTAAGATAGAAAAATGTGCCTTTGACAACAATTAGTATTTCAAGTAAAACATCACTTAGGTAGCTAATAAGTGACTTCAATGATAATAAGAAACTTTCTAAGTAGATGTAACTTTATGAAAGTGGTTAATCTTTAATAAATAAGCTACATCTTTAATAGTTGGTTCACTTTGGCAACAACTAGTCTTTGGTAACAATTGGTATTAAATAACACACTAGATCACTTTAGTTATAGTTGATATTTGGAAGAAACTACCACTACTAGTCTAGTTGTACATCTTTAGTAGGATGCCCTATCAAATAGCTATAATATTACAATTGAAAAGATGAATTTGCGGCATGAACACATGGGTCACACTGAAAAAGGCCTTATAACCTTTACATCTAAAAACATGGTTAAGGGGCTAGTTGGTTGTTGCTCAAGTTTTAACTATTGTGAACATCACATATGGAAATAAATACTATCTCCAAATTTATTAAATCTTTGCTAAAATTAAGGATTTTTGGACTTAATTTAAAGTGACAAGTTTGGTTTTATTAAAGTACCTTCCTTTCAAAATCTCTATATTATGTTTCATTTATTGATAATTTATCTAGAAAGATACAAATATACTATCTAAGTATAATTTTGAGTTTTTAGCAGGTTTAAGGAGTTTAAATATCTAATGAGAACCAATTAGAAAACAAAATTAAGTCAATGAGAATAGATAATGGTATTACATGACATGACATAAGATAAATTCATAAGCTCCTTAGAAAAATAAAACTTTGGAGAGGATGAATGGGACATTCATAAAGAAGGCCAATAGTATGCTTAGTGGAGTTGCTTTAGGTCCCAAAAAAATAAAAATAGAAGTTGTGAGTGTTAATTGTTATCTAATTAACAAATCTCCAAGGCCAATACTTGATAAAACCTAAATGAATTAGATTAGTGAATATATCTCACTTCAACATATCAAACTTTTTGTTTGTAAGGCACATGTGAATGTTCCTAAGTTGAATAGGTCAAAGCTAGGATTAAATCAAATAAATATACCTTCATCAATTATAATGATAGGGTAAATGAATACAAATTATGAATTTTAGAATCTAGTGTAAGGAAAGATAATAAACAATCGACATGTATTATTCAAGGAGATATCCCATTTTCTATAGTTTAGAAACTAATGACAATGCTATTCTGGTTTCCTTATGCTGGCAGGATGAGGCTACCAAAGGATGGATCATGGTTAAAGGTAAAAAATCCATTCCATCCATGCCTTCTTTTGGCATGAAGCTTTGGTCCCATAAGTTGGGGACTAAAGGAAAATTGTAATGATTGTATTTGATTCTGGGTTGCTGACCTTCAATGTCTTTTTTTTTGCAATGTTCTTGTGTGTTTTGTTTGGGGGGCTGGCATTTTTTTCTAGTTGGCCTGTTATTTTCTTTGGGGATTTTTAAAATATTATCTTAATCTTCATATTTGTATAGGGTTTTCGGCTCCCTTTAAAACCTTCTTTTACCTTTAATAAAAAACTAATGACAATGCTAAGAAAGTGGTGTAACTATAGCCAAAGACAAAGGATTCGAGACTTGAGGTTGAGTTTGAGGTTCAAATTGGGCTTGACAAGGAGAAGGATTTAAATAGTTTTAAGAATTTAGAACAAGAATAAAAAGGATAATTTCACCCACCCCAACTTTAAACAAAGAACACATAGCAAAGGAATCAACCAAAGAGGTATGTCCCACCTTTTTTTTTTTCCATATTTACTTTATGTAATAATGACAATGACACTACAACTATGAGGGGAAAACGAAAATTAAATATAGTTTTCCTTAAAAGAAAAAAATGGATCTGGGAATGGTAGTGCTAGAGAATAATAATATATGTGACTTAGTCTAGTTTTCCTTGGTGAGAGAGCCTATTAGATGCAATTGGTTTTTCAAGGAGAAATTTAGTTCTAAGTGCTAGATAAAGAAATAAAAAGTAAAGTTGCTTTCTCAAGGTTATTTCTAATTAGAGGTAAATGATTTTGGTGATATTTTTCTCTTATTACAAAGATTATATTTATTATATTTATTCATTTTTTTGCTATTAATTTTGAGCAAATAAATCTTAAGAAAAATTTCTTGCGTGAGCATATGGAGAAAGATGTCTACACATATAACCAATGCCCTACATAGTAAAGAGTAACGAGAAAATGGGTTTTATGTTAAGTAAATCTCTTGATGGTCTTAAATTGTCCCCTTAGAGGTGGTAAAAATAATAATTACATTTTTAAAATTTTGGATTTATTAGAGTTAAACTTGATCGTTGTGTTTATTTTAAGTAGATTGGTGATTTCTTTATTGTCATCATTTTTGTAGTTGGATAGAAATTTATTAATTAGTAATAGTAAGGGATCAATAAAGGTTACAAAATATTGTTTTATTTATAGGTTGAAATAAATAACTCAGGGACTCCTGCGTTTATTGTAGGAATAAGATGAGGAAAAATAGGGCTAATACAAAACTTTGGTTAAGTTATAGAAAACATGTTGACACTATTTTGTAGCTTTTTAACATGTAGGATTATAAAATAGTAAGTGCTCCTATTTTTATGGGAATAAATATTTTAGTTGATAAGTGTCCTACTACACCAAGAACGATGAGGGAAATGATTCATAGCCCTTATGTGAGTAAAATTGACATTTTAAAATATTTTTATTGTTTATATTGAATGTAGTATATCACAACTAGTGGTAGTCTTGAGTAAGTCCATGATATATCTTAGCAACAAAAATTAGGTTGTAGGAAAGAGTATTTTTAAGGTAATTTAGACTACTCTATTTTTTATGTCAACAATTTATGTTACAATTAATTTAAATTATGTGTATTTCATAGAAACATTACTATACTTTTTTGTGGTAGCTTGAACTTAATTAACAAGATGTTTTAATAGTGAGGAACCTCCATCGTATGAAATTGAATGTATAAGGATTTATAGATAACAAATCTACAAGACATATGGATAGTAAGAGGTATATCAATGGTTGTATTGTTACCCTTTTTGGTTGTACAATTACTTGGATGAGTAAACAATGACCTATGATTATTCTTTCAACTAATCAAGTATAGTTTATGGAAAAAAACATACATGTAAGGAGGCTATCTAGATTCAAATAGTGTTCTTAGACATGTTGAGAAAAAAGTGAATAAAACTTACAATATTAACTTTTGTATGTGATAGGAAATTAGAAAATAAGAATACCAAATGTTAAATATGTCACTTTCAACATTAAAAAAATAACAAACCATAGAGACATTGAATTCATGTGGAGAAACCCTTTCACAAAAAAATTCCCCACTAGAAAGAGGGAAAGCATATATTATTAATCTTCAATAAGACATACAATAATACACTTCACTACTCTCTACCTCAGTACCACCTCGATGCTTGCAAATAACTCAACATGACACTATCATATTATTGCTCCAATTTATAGAAGATTGTGAGAGGGAAAACCATTATGGTATCCAAGAATAAGAGGCAATAAATCACTTGTAAAAAATTACACCTAAGATAATGGACAATAATAGACATGCTAATAAAATGAAATATCTCAAATAGATCCAACATGAGCACCTAACCCATATCCACTCAAATCTTCTACTTCTTGAATTCTTTGTAACTCCTCGATGACTCTTCAAATCACCCAATGGACAAAATTCTGCCTTCTAAAATTGGGTTCCCAAATCATGACTTCACAATCCCCAGAGTAGATACCTAGGATGTGTTTTTTTACCATTTGATTTATCTCCATCATTGGCACATGCTTGCCTCTTGAAAATGCATTTATAATTTGACATATAATATAAATATTTAATATTTTCCCTCTCATGTCCTTGGGAACAATTTCCAATGAGCATAGAGACACATGAATAGCATAGGACTGTAAGGATGATGTCATCTTATCCTAATAAGATATTGGGTTGAGTTAGGGAGTAGTATAGATTTAGTATAATAGCTATAGTGCCATCAATTTAGCATATAACCCTATATTTCAGGTGAAAAAAATATTGTGATATGGTGGAGGAGAATAGTTATTTGAGAAGGTAGATACTTTGTTGCGTTTTGTAGATGCTTTGATGAAGCATTTTGTAATACCCCAAAAATGGACTATAGGTTCATTAACCTCTTACATCAACAATTCGATCGAAATCGACATCAAAGTCCTAACCTAAGGCACATCTGCACATCAGTTTATAAAAAACCTAATTGATTATCTTAATTACATCGGGGAATATTCCTAATTTATCATAATTATCTTTAATTGAATATTATTTGGTGATAAATGTCATTATTTATCCTAAAGTTGATTAATTGAATATGATGAATATTTAATTAATTAATTTAATTCTACCACTTAATTATTTAATTAGATTTAATTGCATTTATTCCTAATTAATATTCTTTTTATTTTGACCATAAATCAAAATTCCTACAAACAATCAATTGAATATTATTTAATTGATTTAAAATCAAAGTTGTCAAATTTAATGATTTAATTGGAATAAAGTTTGATTTAATAATTGATTAACCCATAAATCAATTGTTTTAATTCAAAATCAATTAAGTGGAAAATAAATCACTTTATTTATTAAATTAATTCATATTAAATCATGCACAATCAGAAAAGCAGTTAACTTTAAATCAATTTTCAATTTCAATTTGTTAACTTTCTAAACTCAACATCTGATGATGAGTTGAAAAAGAGAACTAAACTCTATTTTGAGATAAAAACTGCTTTTGCATGATTTTATGAGTTATTTATTCTTAATTTCTTGTTAACTTAAAAATCAACCTGAGTTTATCAAGAGTGATTTATGGTTTTTCTTATGCATCCTCAAACCCTAGATTTCTATAAAATCAAGGCTCAGCTCTTCACAATGATCAACACTCGAATTTGCACAATTACTCTAGCGAATTAGTGATTGAAGGATTAAGCACTTGCGACAGACGATTTGTGAGATCTTTCATTGTTGGTCATAGTTTTTGCATAGTTCTGATATCATAGCATTCATTCATCCATATCATTTTTAGATTAAATCTGCATATCATTTTCAATCAATTATAGATTAGATTCATACAATTTTTCATCCTAATTGCATAGAAAATACAAAAATATAGATTAACCTGCATCCATATAGTTTTTCATTCTTTTGCATCCAAATCCTTTGTTTAGGTGTTGCATTGTCATTGATCTCGGTCTAATCTAAGAACATCATACTCGCACCTACTAGAAGGTAGTAAATCGCCTAGTTAGCTTAATTTCAATTACTTGCAAATTTTGATTTTGCTAACCTCTAATGTTTTACTGAAGTGTTGTGTCCGTAGCTAGGTACAATTTTCACACACATTTCTGGCACCCACCATGGGGCCATGAAACGGGTTTCCCTTCTATTCTATCAATTTTCTATCTTTTTCTATCAAAATTGTGATTTTTAATTTTATGTTCGTACTTTCGTATATCCCTATATGAAATCTCATGCAATATTTTTCATTATATCACGTGAAGTTTCACTGGTTTCAACACTTCCTCACGTGGGACCACATCCTTCCTCGTGCGAGACCGCATCCTGACTCATGCGAGATTTTACATCCAGAGACACAAAATCTATAGATCTATACTTTCAGATTGTTGATTTCTAATGCTTACTATTTTTTGTTTTCTCTTGATTATGTACTTTCAAAAACAACGTAATACCGTATCGTAGAGTTTTCGGATGTGTGCTAAATTATGGATTGTAGAGCATTGGAACTAAGGTATTCTTCTCAATTTGATAACACTTTGATTTTGACATAAAATAAACTCTCACGTGTCAAGCTTGTGTGACCTTTTCCTGCTTTCATATCACAGACTTCATTTTGGGCTATAAAATGAACATAGATTTGCTTTTTGCATATCTGTTACACATAGTAAATATGCCCTATGAACACTATTTGCAGATGATATTGAGATATTGGGCTTCTTTCGCTTGTTTAATCATACGAATCTCTTCTTGACGAAGGATCCCCTTGTAGGTAGAGAGGATACTGAGATTGTCTTGTGTTCTACTAGATTTTTGAGTCTTCAACTTTTGATCGATACATTCTCTCTCCGGAGAGATTGATAGACCATAAGCAGTTGACATCATTAATCTATCTGCTTTGTTTTGGTGAAGTGAAGAGGCTAGGGGATTATTCTCTACTTCCTTTTTTGGATAGTACCAGAAACCCATATCTTTGAATCTAATCTAGTCCCCATGTGGTATCTTTTGTGAGTCACCTTTAGAGAGGGTTAACCGTAGTGGACATTCCCTTTATTGGGTCAACCACGTGGATGGAACCTCAAGTGGTAATAGCCATTTTCACCATGGTAGCAGCAACCACTATATAAATGTCCTTGTGGAGGAAATCTTCACAAGTGTGGTCTCTTGTTGGGTTGTCAAATCTCCCTAGTAGCTCCTGATTGATTAAATTCTTGAACTGTGTCAAAACCCCGGTGCACCTGGATTGGAGTTTGCCCTCTTGAGATCACAAAAGTTGCAGAGTCAGACCATTACTACAAACCCTAGCGAGGCCAAATTTTTCATTTTCTAGGACTGTGTGTTATTAAAAAACTTTTGAGAACATACACAAGTAGCATTTCTAGGGATTAGCACAATAAGTCACTATTGCTTGTTTATGCGCAAGGTTGCTTTTTCCCTTGTTCATTGTTTTCATATGATTGCTTGCTTCCCTTGCTTGTTGTTTTACATGCTTGATATCTTCTTGGTTACTTGAGATGAAATATCACATAGATCTTCAAACCTGGACAAAGAAAATCTTGCAAATAAACTGATTCTAAAAACTAAAAAAAAATTGCAAAATCTAAACAAAAATCCTTTTCTAGTGTAAAAATTGAATATTCTGTCAGAGAACAGCCACCATTGTGTCTCAAAATATGTGCCTCAAAAATTGTGCCAAAACTGTCAAACTTTGTTATGTTATCACGAGAGATTTTAGTTTTCTGAGCATTTCCTCGTGCGAGACAACATATTCTCGCACGCAGCTTGGTACTTCCTCATGCGGGATAGCATTTTGTCACGCGAGACTATCCCCAAATTTTCAAAACAATAAGCCTATTCCTGTTAGTTGGCCAACTTTTTGTCAAATCTGATTTTTGTCTGGGATCTGTATGCCTATTTTCCTGTTGCACACTGCCTGAAACTGGATGTCTAGAGTTGAGAAACAAATCCTAGAATCTGTCAAACAAATCATTGTGTCAGGAATAGAGAAAAAACTATAACAAACCCATTCATTTTCCTAAAGTGATCTCTTGAGTCTGATTTAGCCTTTTGATTTATCGATTTCAGTCTTTTTCATCTTGTGTCAAAACCTTGTCAAAATTATCTTCAAATTCAGTCTTCATACAAAATGACTAAGTGTTGTGAGCTTGTGTCCATGATCTTTTGGGCATCTACCCATACTACTAGGGCACAATATCCTTCATTTATGTCCAATCTAATCTTCAATCAATCCAGTCTTGACAAGGTTGTGTCATTCGATCTTCTTGAATCAAGTCATTCTTCAGTTGTCTTCATCTTGCTCTCTTTATTCACCCAAGGTTGATGGTGGAAACTAGAGCTTCCTCACACAAGAAATCTGGAGAAGCACCCCATACCTTACCTTTGTCTACCCACGTGGGTCCAACCTTTGAAGAACTCTACAATTCAGGTCTTTATGAAGATGACGGTCTTGAAAATCTATGATTAAAAATTGGTTACAACCCCCCCCCCTCTCTCGATCAATCCAAGGAGGCAATCAACAAACTCCACATCAATCTATCCTAGGGAGTCCTAAGACTCCTAACATGTCTCAAGGAGGGACAAACCATGGGTCTCAAGGACATCACTCTCAACATGATGTAGATCAAGAACCCACACCTTCTGAAATTGCTCGATATCAAAATGATGATGACTTCAAGAAAATGATGAGGCATTTCTTGAAAGAAGACAGAGAAACATACTTCCTAGAGTTAGCTCGTCAAGGGGATAAACTTCCTCCCAAATTTAATGTTGAAGATATCATTACGCATGAGGAAGAAACTCCAATCACAACTATGATGAAATAGATGCATGTCATGCAAGTCAAACTTAACAAACTTGAAAAAGAAAAGGAACCTAAGGAGTTCTCCATGGAGGCCCTATGCCCTTTTCCTTTTGATAAAGACTTGTACATGCCGCCATTCCCTAAAAGAGTGGAGATGCCTAAATATGATAAGTACAATGGAAACTCTGATCTACGAGATCATGTTAGAGAATTTTGTACTCAATCTATAGAGTTCATGCATGAACCAACCTACCTAATGCATCTTTTCCCTTGATCTCTGGGAGGGTCAGCTATTCATTGGTTCTCAAAAATGCCTCCTACTATCAAACTTTTGAGGAGTTAATCAAACTGTTCTATCAACAATAATCCTACAACATTCAACATCCGGTTACTATGATCGACATCTACAATCTGAAACAGAACTTAGGAGAACCATTCCTGACTTTTCTCAAAAGATGAAGGAAATTTTTTTCTCTATATGCTAGACCCATTCCAAAAACTAAGAAGTTAGAAATCTTCATCAACAACCTTGTTCTAGAACTCAACTACCATTTGCAAATGCAAAATCATACATCCTTTGATAAAATGGTAGAAAATGCAATCAAAATTGAGAAAGTAATAGTCCAAAAAGGAGACATATCACTTCAAAAGGACAAGTATGAATCAAGATCTAATTCTAGAGGCAAAGGCAAAAACTAGAATAAGAATAAGGGCCTCGAAATGGATGGCGTTGTTGATACTATCTGTGCCCCGTCTAAGGCACCCGCTTTCAATCTCACTATTGGCACCCAAGCCATCAAAGCTTCTGAAGCCAAAGCAACAGAATCTAACAAGAAGCCATCTGAATATAGACCTTGGGCTACAAATCCTAAATGCAAGTTTACTCCTCTTGGAGAGTCCTTGGAATCTTCCATGAAAACTTTGTTGGCTAACAACATCATCTTCTTGCCTGAGATCCGACCATTTGATCCTGAACCTAAACCAAAATGGTGGAAAGAGACCGATTTTTGTGACTTCCATCATAATAAGGGTCATAAAACCAATAACTGTGTATGCTTGAAACACATCATAGAAGACAAAATTGATAACAGAGAAATTGTAATTGACAATCATAAGAGCAATAATGATCATACGGCATTCACATAACCATTTCCAAAAAATGGTCAAGGAGATTCATCTTCTCAGCCTAACATGGGTGTCAAAGTCAATTATACTTACTCTGGAAATAATGTTGTCATAAATATGGTTGAACCATGCCTATCTGAGTGTTGCAATGTCATCACAATTGTAAGAAAATATAGAGATAATTAATCAACAAATGTAGTTACTCGATCACAAGCTTAGGCGCATCTACAAGGACAAACTTTTGATTCATCAAATGTCCCTAAGATGCCTTTTAATCTTTCATATGCTTCTAAACAAAAGGCTGCCTCTAAATCATCAAATCCTAAAGACATGAGGCCAACATCATACAGTATTGTCCAACAACTCTAGCATACAAATGCAAAAATCTCCATGTTTGAGTTGCTTCGGATATATCCAACTCATAGAGCCATTATAGACAAAGCTTTGCTCGGATCCAATGTTCCTAACAACCTTGATTTAGACAGATTCTAGGCTATAGTTGGTCATTTGACATCTCCATAGTATATCTCCTTTTCTGAAGAAGATGATAACTCCTTGAGTCATCCGCATAACCAGCCATTGCACATTGAAGTCTTGATCCAAAACCATTGTATCAAATGTGTGTTGATAGACGAAGGTTTTGGTCTCAACATTTGTTCTTACAGGTTGATCACACACTTGGGATTATCTGAAACTTCCATTGATCTTGAGAAGAAGATAACTATCAAAGCATACGATGAGATTGAAAGATCTTCCAAAGGAACTATTGTCTTACCTATCAGAACATGACCTGTTATCAAAGACACCATATGTCAAGTTCTTGATCTACCTTTGGCTTACAACATCCTTCTAGGGAGACCCTGGATACATGAAATGAGATCGAAATTCCCTTATGAAGGAGTAGAGGTGACGATTCTAGCTGATCCATACACAACTTGCAATGCATTGAAAGAAAGTGTTGATAAACTTGTTCCTAATAATAGAGAATCTTCCACTAAGTAGATAGACATTGCTTCAACCTCTAAATTGGAAGACATTGCTAAAGAAGTCAAAATCAAAGATAATGGCATGGGAGAATACACAATGGAACCTATATTATCTCTCACATCTCTTTCGTTGTCCCCAAAATCTTATGGACAACCATCTGACAAAGTGAAACCTATAGCTAAATAATCCCAAGTCATATTCAATGGAAGTTTTGTCACAAAGCAAGTATCTAAACAAGAGTTTGAGGAAGATGAAGTTGTTCTTGCATGGTTATACAAGGATGAACCTCAATCCCAATCAGTCTAGAAATGTGACTCCACTTCAAGAAAAATTCCTCAGAAGTCATATGGACCAGGGGACAAATTGATCACAAAAATGGGATATACTAGGAAAGGACCTCTCAGATTATAGGGTAAAGTTCTTCTATCACCTCTTGACCACCATGGTCAAACCAACAAGAATACAATAGGTCTAGGATATAAGAAGCCACCTTTCTATCTTAGCAAGAACTCCCCATATGTCTTAGAACAGATTGAACCAACAAAGGAGGAAGCACAATAATCTGACAGTGATGATTCTGACACCACCACTAAGCTCATTCCTTATGAGCATTTGCCTAAAGAAATAAAAGACCTTCTTGAAGATGAAGATGATCCAGTAAAAAGAATCAATGTAGTAGAAACACAAGAACCTACTATAGAACAAAAGACAGTTGCACCACAAGAACTAGCTGATCTTGAAGAAAACCACACAGACAAGGAGGAAGGTGGCAACTATTCTGAGATAGATTCTCATGAGTATGAATTCAAATTAGACTTTGAGGGTAACCCTTCTTGGGGTATCCATCCTAACTTTATGCATATTCTCATATTTCCTAGAGGTATAGATGAGGAATCAAATGATTATGAATAAGGAGCCATTTCAGAAGAAGATGAGCTTATCACAAAAAAACATGTTGATGTTATTCACCAATATGCACCTAAACCCAACATAAGTCTAGAGTGAAATGATGAACTTAACGAGTCTGATCCACCAATGGCTGAAGTGGACTCCCACAATGACATTGAGCCTATTCATGAATTGAACATTTTGATTTGTAATATCACCTTCGAACTTGAGAGTCGAGTTAGGACCAATGATGACAAATCCATATTCGTAAACACTATTTCCTAATCTTTCACCGCTTTGACTATCCAACATCCCAAACTTCTTGACCAAACCTCCATGAATTCAAGCCAAGGTATCTATACCTTTCTAAATGACTATGCCCTTTCTTGCTACCTCAATGTAGTTGAGCCTATGAAAACTTTGATTATTGAACCGAGCGTTACCATGACAGAGTCGGACATCAAGTATCTTAGTCAAAATAATAGAAATAAAAATAAAAAGAAAAGGAGTTTTGAGGGTGAAAACCACTTTGTGGCAGTCTCAGAACCTACAAAAGTAAAAATAAAAGATGTATCCGAAGGTGAAAACCTCCCTGAGGCTGCTAAGGATGAGATATTTGATGTCCTTCTGAGTCATTTACAGGATAGATCTCCAGTTCTAATTGAGCCCACTCAATCCATCAACTTGGGAACAACAGAAGAACCAGAGTTGATCCATGTAGCACAATCCTTATGAGAAGAAGAAATTCTTTTTTTTACCACATTCTTAACAGCAAAGAAGATCAAATTTGCATGGAAATATTCAAATATGCTAGGGTTGGATCCTGATCTTATAATGCACCATTTATCTATAGCTCCAGGCATCAAACCTGTCAAACAGAAATTGAGAAAGATGCATCCACATGTTGCACTCTTGGTCAAAGCTGAATTAGAGAAACTACTAAAAGTTGGATTCATCTATGTTATTGAATATGCTGAATGGATCTCAAATATTGTACTTGTATCAAAACTAGACAAGTCTATAAGAGTATGCATGGATTTCACAGATGTAAACAAAGCATGCCCTAAGGATGATTTTCCACTACCTAACATTGATATGATAGTGGACATGAATGTGGGCTTTGAGATGTATTCTTTAATGGATGGTTTTTCTGGATATAACCAAATCAAAATCGCTCTAGAGGATCAAGAGAAAAAATTTCTTTCACATGTGCGTGGGGTACCTTCTGTTGGAATGTCATGCCATTTGGGCTTAAGAATGCTGGTGCTACATATCAAAGAGCTATGACTTCTATTTATCATGAAATGATGCATCAAACTATGGAGGATTATGTTGATGATACTTTAGCAAAATCTATGATAAGATCTAAAAATATAAATGATTTGACCAAAATACTAGATTGGATGGAGAAGTTGTCTTAGACTAAACCCTAAGAAGTGTGTTTTTGGTGTCACTTCTGGAAAGCTCTTAGGCTACATTGTTTCAAAGAAAGGCATTGGAGTAGATCCAGCTAAGGTCAAAGCCATCATGGAGATGCAACCTCCCAAGAATATCAGTCAAATGAGAACATTACAAGGGAGAGTACAATCTATTAGACGCTTCATATCTTAGCTAGCTGACATATCGCAACCTTTTACAAAGACATTACATAAAGGTGTGACCTTTGCATGGAATGAGGAATGTGAAAAGAAATTTAATCATATCAAGAAATATCTATCAAATCCTCCTATCTTGATGCCTCATGTTCAAGGGAAGTCATTGATCCTCTATGTCTCCACTATAGATACATCACTCGGGGCATTACTAGCACAATAGGATGAGAATAAGAAGGAAAGAGCTATATACTATATCAGTAGAACATTGGTAGCATATGAGAAGAACCATTCAATGATTGAGAAATCTTGTCTAGCTGTGATTTTTACATCATAGAAACTGAGACATTACATGTTGTCTCACACCACACAATTAGTAGCTAAGATAGATCCATTGAAATACGTATTGAGAAAAGCTTCCCTCACAGGTAGACTAGCTAAATGGGTAATGCTACTAAGTGAATTTGACATTGAATATGTTGAAAGAAAAGCTATCAAAGGAAAAGTTATTGCTGATCAAGTAGTAGATGCACCTTTGTTTGATGACACTCCAATGCAAATGGAATTCCCAGATTCCTCTATCATGAATCTTTCTTCTAGAGTATGGAAGTTATTCTTTAATGGCTCCTATACATAGAATGGATCTGGAGTAGGCATATTGTTCATCACTTCTGAAGGATACTCAATCCCTGAGGCATTTAGAATCAAGTTTCCTTTCACAAACAATATTGTTGAATATGAAGCCCTTCTTAATGGCATGAAGATAGCAATTGAGTGGAGAGTAACAGAACTACACATTCATGGAAACTCACAAATTGTAATACATCAAGTCAATGATGTGTATTAAATGAAAGATGGAAAGCTAATCCCATACAAGAGAATGGTAGATTATTTAAAGAAATATTTCATATCTATCACCTTTGAGAAAATACCTAGAACAGAGAACAAGGCTACTGATGCTATGGCAACACTATCTACTTTACTACAGCAGCCCGAACATGAGCTACGCTACGAGTTCCTGGTGGAAGAACTATCTTATCCTGCATATGATTCCCCTAAAACCTTCATGATCTGCACTATTTTTGGTCATGATTCATCCAGATATAAAAATATTTTCTCCTATCTCCAAGACCAAATCATCCCTGATACCTTTAACTGCCATGAGAAAAGATACCTTATCTGCAATGTGTCCTGGTATGTCATCATTGGTAACGATCTGTACAAATGAGGTCTAGATAGTACACTACTTAGATGTTTAGAATGGGAAGAGTCTCAACGTGCATTAGAAGAATTCCATGATGGTATTTGTGGGTCACACTCGAACGGTTTAACACTAGCTTGAAAACTTATTAGGGCTGGGTACTATTGGCCTGAAATGGAAAAAGAGGCTATCAAGTTTGCTAAGAACTGTCAAAAGTGCCAAGTACATGGCAACTTAATTCATGCTCTAGGGAGAGATCTAATTCCCTTTAATACACAATGGCCTTTTCACCAATGGGCATTTGATCTTATAGGATCCATATGTGTGTGTGAATTTTGTACCTAGCTGTAGACACAACACTTCAGTAAAACATTAGAGGTTAGCAAAAATCAAAATATGCAAATAAGAACAATATAGCTAACCAGGCAATTTACTGCCTTCTAGTAGGTGCGAGTATGGTATTCTCAGATTAGACTGAGATCAGTGACAATGCAACACCTAAACAAAGGATTTAAATGATGAAAGCAATAAAATATGAATGCAAATTAATATACATACACACACACACACACACACACACACACACACACACACACACACACACACACACACACACATATATATATATATATATATATATATATATATATATATATATATGATGCAATAAGATGAGAAAAACTGATAATAAATTAATCTAAATGGATTGAAATGATATGTAAATTAAGCTAACAATGATATGAAATATGAAAAGTTAGAATTAATTGAAAACAAGATTGATCTCACAAAACATTGATTCGCAAGAAGCTTGATGATTCTTTTGATGTCAATTCACCAGAGTAAGTATGCAAATTCTGTGGATGATTTGTAAAGAGATGAGCCTTGATTTTATATAAATCCAAGGCTTGAGGGTGCATGGAAAAAATCATAAATCACTCTTGATGAACTCAGGTTGATTTTTGAGTTAACAAGAAATTAGAAATAGATAACTCATAAAATCATGCAAAATCATGCAAGAACAACTTTTTAACTCAAATCAGAAGTTTAGATCAACTTTGAACTCAAAATAGATGTTGAGTTTTGAAAAGATAACAACTTGAATTGATTTTCTGATTTAAAGTTTAACTGCTCTTTGAATGTGCACAAATAATCATGAATTAATTAAATAAATAAAGTGATTTATCTTCAACTTAACTGATTTTAAATTTAAAAATACCTGATTTGTGGGTTAATCAATTATTTTAATCAAACTTTTATTCAAAACTATATTATTAAATATTGACAACTTGGATTTAATCAATTATTCGTAGGAGATTTGATTTATTGTCAAAATTAAATAATATAATTAGGAATAAATAGAATTAAATCTAATTAAATAATTAAGTGGTAGAATTAAATCTAATTAATTAAATAATCAAAATATTCAATTAATCAAACTTTAGGATAAATAGGATTCATCGCCAAATAATAATTAAATTAAAGATAATTAGAATAAATAGGAATATTGCTAGGAATATTCTCTGATGCAGAATTTATGATAAAATCAATTAGGATTTTGATAATGTGCAGATGTGCCTTAGGTTAGGACTTTGATGTCGATTTCATTCGAATTGAGGATGTAGGAGGTTAATGAACCTATAGCCCATTTTTGGGGTATTACACCATACATCCTCATTCTTCTAATGGACATACCCATATAATCACAGCTACAAATTATTTCACAAAAGGGTAGAAGCAGTTTCTTTGACTCAGGCGACTAGCAAGAAAATATCTATGTTCATCCTGAACTACATCATATGTAGGTACGGTATTCCAAATTCTATAGTCACAGATAATGGTGGACAATTCAAGAACAAAAACTTAGATGATCTATGTGCCAAATTCAAGATTACACAACATTGGTCATCAATCTACTATCCTCAAGGGAATGGACAAGCAGAGGCTTCTAACAAGAATCTATTAAAAATCTTGCATCGTACAGTTAATAAAATAGGAAGAGAGTGGTATCTCATGATCAATCCATCTCTCTAGGCCTACAGAACAAGTATCAGAACACCCTTTGGGACTACACCATTCACTTTAGTTTATGGGTCTGAAGCGGTACTACCTATTGAGGTTGAAATCCCATCACTAAGAATTAGAATGCATGGTCTAGTAACTGACAATGACTATAAAGTGTCTAGGTTGCAAGAACTTGAACTACTAGATGAGCACAGACAAGCAGCATATGATCATCTCAGAGTATATCAGAAGAGAATGTCTAGAGGTTACACCAAGAAAATCAAACACAGAGAATTTCAGGTTGGTGAACTAGTCTTGAGGGAGAATCCTAAAAATCAATCACATAGAGAATGCAAGGGGAACTTTGAACCCAATTGGCTAGGTCCCTTTTTTATCACTGCTACTTTTGGCTCTGGAGCCTATCAACTCTCAATGACTGAAGGAGAATAGCTCCGAGAACTAATCAATGTTCTCCATGTGAAGAAATTATATGCCTAAGGCATTCAATATTCAAAAATGTCCTGAAAAAAATCAGAAAAATCAGAAAAGCCCTGAAAAAATAATCCTGGTGAAAACCTAGCAAATAGGCACCTTGATGTATCACAAAAAAATAAAAAAAAATAAAAAGTACAAAAAAATGAGAAAAAAAAAAGTGCCTTGGTGAAAACTTGGAAACAGGCGCCTTGGTAGCAAAAATAGAATCTCTGCCAAGATGGTGAAAACTTAGCAAACAGGTGCCACTTGTTCAAAATGCTCCATCTATCAGTGCAATCTTGGTATTTCCCAGCTTTTAGTCCTACTTTAGTTTGTACATATCTCTTGGTTTGTTCCCACATTCCTGTTTTCAATAAGTCAGTTTGTACACAAATCAGCAAAAGTGTATGTATCCTATCAATGCCTAACACTTGGGGGCAATCAATGTCATATCCTTTGGTCTCTACTATACCTCATAAGTGTCATATCCAGTCAAGGTACTTCAAAGCTACATCTGAGTTAATCAGTCAGTCTCCTCTCCAGAAAGGATTTTGCAATCAAACATCAACACAAACTGAAAACAATCTTTTCTTCACATGCTTTTATCTCCTTGTATGCTTACTGATTCACATTGAGATTTTTGCATATTATGTCCTTTCGAGCTCTTCGATGATGTCCTTTATAGGATTTAGAGAGTGATGACTAGGGGCATATTCTTTTCTTTGTCTTCTGCTTGTATGTGAAAATCTAACTTTGGAAATTCTGGATTGAAATGGTGTCTGTCTATAAGAGCCTCTATCTCGTATTGGATGGCCATGAGTACCTCGACCATTGATACCTGGAAAATTCAAGGAAGTTTTATCTAACTATTATCTTTTTGAGTGAATTCTTACTCCTATTGTGAAATGTGATCTTACCTAAGGATGTGAATGATAAAGGGTCACTACGGGTAATTCACAATGGATTCAGAATGATCTCTTGATTGCTTGATGTGTTTGTTCCGCAAGGCATATTTAGGTCATCACGACGTCTATGTTTTGATGCTTATACAAATTGCTATATCAAAATGGACATGATATTTAGGTCATCCTAGCATTTGTGCCTTGGTGCTTTTATATCTAATCCGGCATTCCAAAAACAAGATCAATATTCATATGTCCATGGTTGTCTAACCAGTGGGTGTTGTATTGATTCTTGCACATACAAATCAATATTCATATGTCTATAGTTTCCTAGCTAGTGGGCATTATATTGATTTATTCAGTTACCTAAAAAGTTCAATGATGAAAATGATCGACACATGATCAGTGACCAGGTCCTAGGTCTTAGGTTTGAAATTCATTTTGCACTTTGCATGATTGCATGATCTCACAAATTGCTTGAACACTTAAACAATTCTTGAAAAACAAAAATGCTAAACATGACACAAGGACTGAGCATTGTATGAAGGTCCCTTCAACAAAATAGCAATTAGAACTTATTTTCGGGATCAAAATCAAAATCTGAGGTCATTTATATTATTAACTACTTGCATAATTGACCTTCAATCATCACAGAAATCCAGAATTCAACTTAACTGATTATCTTACATCAAACTATCAAAATTTCAACTTCGTCAACCATGGTCAACTCATGGTCAAACCTAGTCAAACTTGGTCTCCATGACCTCCAAATGATGAAGAATGCATTTTCATACGTGTATAACCACCTCTCAAATCAATTAACATGCTTCTAAACCATTTAATGCTGACTTTTCTTGTCAGATTTCAATTTTCATCCCGAAGGGGGCATGGTATTGCACATCATTCGAGTCTTTCAAACTAATTCTATCAATCAAATCTTTTCCTCAGTAATCAAGATAACAACCACATCTAGTTGTTGATTCATCAAAAGACCTCATCGCTTGGGGCACATCGCTAGGGGCATATCAGATTCATCAAGATCCATATCAATCTGGTATCCTAATCTATCTTGTAAACTATATCAGCTTTTCATAACCATCGGTTCATTAGTGTTATTTCCTTGGTTCTTCATAACTGAAGGGTTTGGATGTGATGCCATTTTGATTCCTTTGGACAATCAGGTCACTCACTTCTTCGTAATCATAAGGTTCAAAATCAAGCATTTTGATACTTTTTCGTAATCATCGGTTCATCATTGCTATAGTTAACATCATCTCGATTCTTGGTCAACCAGGACTTGAATCAGCTTTTCTAATCTTTCAATCGATTTATGTCTCAGAATCGGTTCATCTCTCAAATCAGTTTCAACATAAAAAATAGATTAATCTTTGAACCACTGCGCTTCACACAATAATTCAAAGAGGGGCAAAATGTAATACCCCAAAAATGGGCTATAGGTTCATTAACCTCTTATAGGTTCATTAACCTCTTACATCAACAATTCGATTGAAATCGACATCAAAGTCCTAACCTAAGGCACATCTGCACATCAGTTTATCAAAAACCTGATTGATTATCTTAATTTCGCATCGAGGAATATTCCTTGAATATTCCTAATTTATCATAATTATTTTTAATTGAATATTATTTGGTGATAAATGTCATTATTTATCCTAAAGTTGATTAATTGAATGTGATGAATATTTAATTAATTAATTTAATTATGCCACTTAATTATTTAATTAGATTTAATTGCATTTATTCCTAATTAATATTCTTTTTATTTTGACCATAAATCAAAATTCCTACAAACAATCAATTGAATATTTATTTAATTGATTTAAAATCAAAGTTGTCAAATTTAATGATTTAATTGGAATAAAGTTTGATTTAATAATTGATTAACCCATAAATCAATAGTTTTAATTCAAAATCAGTTAAGTGGAAAATAAATCACTTTATTTATTAAATTAATTCATATTAAATCATTCGCAATCATAAAAGCAGTTAACTTTAAATCAATTTTCAATTTCAATTTGTTAACTTTCTAAACTCAACATCTTATGATGAGTTGAAAAAGAGAACTAAACTCTATTTTGAGATAAAAACTGCTTTTGCATGATTTTATGAGTTATTTATTCTTAATTTCTTGTTAACTTAAAAATCAACCTGAGTTTATCAAGAGTGATTTATGATTTTTCTTATGCATCCTCAAACCCTGGATTTCTATAAAATCAAGGCTTGACTCTTCACAATGATCAACACTCGAATTTGCACAATTACTCTAGCGAATTGGCGATTGAAGGATTAAGCACTTGCGACAGGCAATTTGTGAGATCTTTCATTGTTGGTCATAGTTTTTGCATAGTTCTCATATCATAGCATTCATTCATCCATATCATTCTTAGATTAAATCTGCATATCATTTTCAATCAATTCTAGATTAGATTCATACAGTTTTTCATCTTAATTGCATAGAAAATACAAAAATATAGATTAATCTGCATCCATATAGTTTTTCATTCTTTTGCATCCAAATCCTTCGTTTAGGTGTTGCATTGTCACTAATCTCGGTCTAATATGAGAACATCATACTCGCACCTACTAGAAGGCAGTAAATCACCTGGTTAGCTTAATTTCAATTACTTGCAGATTTCAATTTTGCTAACCTCTAATGTTTTACTAAAGTGTTGTGTCCGCAACTAGGTACAATTTTCACACACACACACATGTAAGTATAAGTAAGTTTATAGGGTATCCCAAGGCTATGAAAATCAAAACCCTAAGTATTTAATTCTTTTTTTATGGATTTTAAATATGCTCTTGCAAGGAATACAACTAGTGGGATATGTTAATAATAGGTTTTGTACATCCTCAACATTTTGGTATTTTTGTTTATTTATTAATATATAAATTACTATTCCTTCATGAAAAATGGGCAATCCCACTTAGAGTGGCACTCTCTACCATTTGCAAATTATAATATGGATTGTTGTCATAACATCTATTTCATATAATATGTGTAACATAATCTATGACATTATAATGTGTAGGAGATTTTATGACATTCAATATTAATTAAAACAAGTTACAAAGTGGATTGAAAAGGGGCTTAGGATATTTAGCCAAATTATAAATATAAATTTTTTGTAAAAATGTGGAATAAACCCAACATGGAGCACTCCACTGAATAGGTGGATTTTATGACATTAGTTGTAACATTATGTTATTGTAATGTTGACTTATAGTATATTTGGCATCCAAATTTATGCACTAGATGTCAATGTCTTATTTGGGCTTGAAGAGCTAGTACATAGTTTTGGAGACTATTTATCATATCTAGTTTTAGATTTTCCCATATATGAGATGCATATAATGGAGGATCAAAATGTACTCATTTTTGTGGTGGGGGATTAGACTATGCTTGTATTAATAGGGTTTATACTACCAAAATTTCTCCAAACATAGTTGTTTGTTGTGACTAGATACTTAATGTATGCATTGTAATTTAGTATTTTACATAATACATTAACTGGTATTTTTTTAGGGTGTTTTGAAATGGTTTTTACAAGTTATTACTGTGTTATATGAATTTGTTTTGGGTTTCATGTTTATTTAATTTTTATAAAATTATTTTTTTGCAAAGGGTACGATGTACATGTTTTAATATAATAAAATATAAAAGAGATTACATAGAGAAATAATCTAGAACCTTATACTGAAGAAAACACACACACACACACATTCTTATATATACTAAGATTTGAGGGTGGGGTTAATCAATATAAGATCAACTTTCTCAAATTTTAAATTTAGTATTCTCAATGCAATGAGTAAGCATTTACATAGCTAAGATCTAACTAAGGAAGACAAGATGCACACATAAATTTACGTGAAAATATTTGCAAGAGAAAACCAAGATAAAATATTTCTCTCTATATATAATCTTACAACTTCATAGGTTCTAGCCCACATGAGACACCAATCTCCTCCATTGAGCTCTAACTTAGTAAGAGATTCACCTCTCTTGATTAAGAGGTTCCAACCTTAGATCTCATCAAGTATAAGGCTCCAACCTTTGAGATGTAGGATGATAATGGTATTGATGGGTTTGCCCTAGATCCTTTGAAGAGATTCAACAATCTTCCCACTCCTTTCTTGAGAATTTTCCCAAAATATTTTTTCCAAAACTATTATAACTCTAGCCCAAAACTGCAATTATGTCTAATTTGATTTTATCAATGAAATTTTCTTAGAATTGCACTTGTGTTTTCTCCAAAATTATTAATGTGGTTTTTTGAGAACTGCACTTATGTTTTCTCCAAATCGAAAATAAAGCTTGATATAATCTACTTCAAATTGTTGTAGAGTAAAAAATCACATTCCCCCGTTTGAAATTTAGACTTCACTTTAGTAGATGCTTTAGTTTCCATTCCCCTAGTATTTGTGTAGGTCTATTTCAGCCCTTGCATTATCCTTCTCCCTTTCAGGATGCTTAGAGTCCTTATCAACAACTATCTTTCATCATTGCTTTTGCATTAACTACGTGTTGTCCTTGCCACTTGTCATTTTTTAGCATGATTCATCTAGACACTAGCATGTCGCGTAGACATCTGTGCACCACACATTCATCACTGACATGCTAATGTTCAAATGTCAGTCATGCGCAGTCTTTCCACTTGTCACCCATTTTTGTTAGTGGAATGACTCAAAATATTCTAGGAAATCCTGGAAGCATCTATTTCCATTTTAAATTCATGCTCTCACCTCCATTCAAGCTCTCTAGAAATTATCTCTCTAGGAAAATCTCCCTTGCACTCTTGAAGTTCTATTGCTTGCAACATCTTGCATTCTTTTTCTCTCTCACTTGCTACAGTAATCTCTTACAATGATTCATCAATATCCTTCCATTTATCTTGTGTCTTTGAGCATCTTGGGATCTATCACATCCTTTGTCTATAATCTATCTCATGAAATAAGGGCTTTCCTCCACTAGTTTTTTTATAAATATTTTCATATCTCATGTAATAGGGGTTCTCCTCCATCTAGTGGGATTTGTTTCTATTACATTATCATTTGTCTTTCTTTTCAATCTATCTATCTATTTGGATGTTTTGGAGGTGGAAACACCAAAGCAGTGACTTGACTGAGGCAAGTCTCCAAACAACCCTAGACATTTTTCCTCTCTTGACTATGTGCAGGTTTATTGGAGACATTCAACTACATGAAGGTTTTCTTGTATTTTGTCTATTTCATTTCTATTTATCTTGTAACATAGCATTTGTTGTTATATTTTTAATTATGTATTTTGTAGGATATCTAAAATACAAACTTGAGTTTTCACCAAATTCTAGATCTTTTCTATTTCGGTCCATGCAAGAGTACAACATACCATGTAGATGTTTGCATGTGGCGGTAGCATCCTTGACCAAGGCTCTCATATTTGGATAGAGAAATCCCAGTTGTCTAAACTTTCCATTTCTATAACTAGAACCTTCTCTTCCTTTATCTTTAATAAAATATCACCACTAGTTTACCTAGTTGGAGGTATCCGAGTGCCTGTTGTGAGTTTGGCTCTCAAAGGAAAGTCTTCTTTCTGTAGGGCCATATTTACTCCACTACATTTTAGTGAACCCAACGTGAACACTCCATCATTTTTAAAGCATTTTTTTATCACTTTTTTGAGTATTCCTTCTCCCTCTCTATAAAAAAGGTTTCCCCTTCCTAGAGATTATTTTTGGGGTACTTCCCTGAACCCCATTCCATGTCGTCAAAAAGGATATATGTGAGCATCCAAATGACTATTTTGTATCTATATTTCATTTCTATTTATCTTTGTTACATAGTATTTGTTGTTATATTTTTAATTTTGTGTTTTGTAGGTTATATGAAGTACAAACTCAAGTTTTCACCAAATTCTGAATCTTTTCTATTTTAGTATGTACATGAGTACAATGCATCATGTAGACATTTGTGTGTGGCACTAGCATCCTCAATTGAGACTCAAATTTGGATAGAGAACTCCTTGTTGTCTACACTATCCATTTCTATAACTAGAACCTTCTTTTCCTTTATCTTTAATAATATATCACCACTAGTTTACCTAGTTGGAGGTATCTGAGTGTTTGTTGTGAATTTGGCTCTCAAAGGAAAGTCTCCTTTTTATAGGGCCAGATTTACTCCACTACATCTTGGTGAACCTAACGTGAATACTCCATCATTTTCAAAGCATTATTTATCACTCCTTTGAGTATCCCTTCTCCCCCTCTATATAAAGAGCAATTCAAAGGTTTCCCCTTCCTATATTATTTTGGGGGAGCACTGCCCCAAACCCCATTCCATGTTGTCAAAAAGGATATACGCTATCCTTCAACTAAATAGTTTGTATCTCTATTTAAAAATAAACTTTATATTTTTTCTTTCTATATCTTTCCAAATTCATTAAGAAACTTCGAGAAGTTGTCTTGCAATTATATGAAAGTGAGTTATTTTCTCCTTTCTTATTATTCTTTGTTGACCCCTCTTTTGAAATTTCTTCTACCAATGAGGATATTTTGATGCTAGAGGGTGAGATCATTGATGAATTTCTTAATGCTACTCTACCATCTCTTAATTCAAATGAAATATATACTAGAGAAGTTGTGTTGGTAAATGAGGAGTCTCATCTTACATCTGAACTCCCACAAGTTGATGTTGAGCATATTCTTTAACTAATTTTTCCACATGTTGTAATAAATCTGTTAATTTTATTGTTGTCTATGTTGCCCCTAAAAAGCCTATAAGACCAATAATATATGTTAATGGAGAAGATCTACAACCAAAGACAAAGAAATTTATGAATGCTAAAGGTGACCCTTCTATGGTTCACCCTATGCGTTATTTCTTTGATTGTTTTCTATCTCTAAAATCTAAGAAGAGTGTGACTACTAATTATAAAAAAATTAGCTCACACTTATCACACTAGTGGAAGTAAAAAAAGTATTAATATTCCAAAATGTCTTCCATTTTCTCAACCTTTTTTTTTCATTTGATCCTAAATCACTTTCTCATTCCCTAGTAGGGTGTGATCCTATCAAGCAACTTTATGTTACTCCCACTAAGATCTCTCTCTGGGATATTCTTCAAACTTCTCCCCTTTATCATGGTATACTTTAGGAGGCTCTACAAAATATCTGTGTGCCATATTCCACTAGACTTAGTGATGTAAATTATTTATTAGATTGTATACACTTTGTTACTCCACATATTACATTCCATCAACATGAAGTTCCATCTACTAAAGAACAAAGTCAAGATGATCCATTAATGATAGTTCCTTTTCAAAACTCAATGTTTGTAGTATTGATCTTTTACCTAAAATTAAAATGGATCCAAGTTCTCTTGAAACTTCTTCTCTATCAATTCATGGCTTCAATAATATTTGTCAAAAATCTCTAGGTACAGTAATACTAACTTTGTAACTCGTTCTGTTACTTTACCCACTCTACTACATGTAATACCAAGAAATTTTCAATATAATCTTCTTCTGGGTAAATCGCGGGTTTGTGCTATGGGTGCAATCTCATCTACCTTGCATAAATCTATCAAATTTATTCATAATGATCAAGTAGTTACAATAAAGTTTGATCTTGTATCCATCCATTATTATTATGAGGCCTAGGTTAATCAGTCTTCAATTTGTACTACTTTTAAAAATTTAATTCCTTTACCATCTTCAAGCACTATAACACCACCAATAGTCCCTAATCTTGATGGTGACACCAACTTGCCTTCTTCTCAATCGAATGAATGTCTTGGTGATGATCAGGGTTCTTCAAATTTTAAAAAATCCCTTACTGGAGAATATAAATCAATCTAGTCCACCTTGACATTCCAAAGATTTTATTTATACCTACTATTGAGAATGATTTCTCTTCTATATCACAAGATAATGTGAACTCTATCAACTATGCCAATAACATTGATCCCCCCCCTCTTGAGGAATTGCAATCATGTCATGATCCTGTAGACGTCTAAAAATGTCCCTTAACACTTTAATACTCTTAATTAATTAAATCTTATTTAATTAATGTACCTCTTAGACATATAGTTATTTTTAATTAATTAATTATATTTATCCATTTACTCTATGTATTTAATTAAATTTATTTAATTAAATATATTCACTATTCTTCTAATCCTAAGGTATTTGCATTTTATTTAAATATTTCACCCCTAATGTATTACATTTCACTTAATACATTTAATACCTCTCATTTGAATAATCTCATTATTTAATTCCTCTCATATCCTAATATCATGAATTAATTAAATCCTATTTAATTAATCCTAAGTGTAAGCCTAACTCCCTAACCTACCCTATCACCATCACCTCTAAACCTACCCTTTTGACTAATCACATGATCTATTCTAAAATGCAGACAGTAATAATCAAAAATCACAATTCCTACACAAATTGTTTAGTAATTTCTCATAATGTTCTTTATCCCTTGATTGCCTAGGGTACCTATTGTGTGTGTGAAAATTGTACCTGATCTGTAGACACAACACTTCAGTAAAACATTAGAGGTTAGTGATAATCAAAATCGTACAAAATTGAAAGCTATCTAACCAAGCGATTTACTGCCTTCTAATAGGTGTGAGATTGATGTTCTCAGATTGTAATCGAGATCAGTGACCTAGACGACACCTAAATGAAGGATTTGAATGCAAAAGATGGATATGAAATTGAATGCAATTAATCTATATTTTTTATATTTTCTATGCAATAAGAATGATAAAAACTGATATGAATCTATGCTAATATGAAATTGATATGCTATGAATGCTATTGAAAATTGATATGCTATGAATGCAAAAATAAGATTGATCTCACAAAGATGTCGATTCGCAAGAGCTTTGATTCTTCAATTCCAATTCTCCAGCGTGATTGTGCAAAATATGAGATGAATTGTGAAGAGCTGAGCCTTTAATTTATAGAAATCCAGGGCTTTGGAGGTGCATGGATAAAAGCCATAAATCACTCAAATTAACTCATCTTGATTTTTGAGTTATCTGATCATGAAAGATAGTTAATTCTCAAAATCATGCAAAAACATGCAAAAATAGCTTTTTAACTCAAATTAGAGTTTAGATCAGCTTTTTGAACTCCAAAAGGATGTTGAGTTCCAAAAAGTCAATTACTTGCATTGATTTTTTGATTTGGAGTTTAACTGTTTCTTTTGAATATGCATAATAATTAAGAATTAAATAAATAAATAAAGTGATTTATCCTCAACTCAACTGATTTTTGAAATAAAATAATTAATTTATGGGTTAATTAACTATTTATTCAAACTTTTATTAAAAACTATATTATTAAATAATGACAACATGCTTTAATTAATTAAATAAGAATTTAATCAATTAAAGATAGGAATTTTGATTTATTGTCAAAATTAAATAATACAATTAATAATAGATAGAATTAAATTTAATTAAACAATTAAGTGGCAAATATTAAATCTAATTAATTAAATATGAAAATATTCAATTAATCAAACTTAGGATAAATGTGATTTATTACCAAATAATTATAAAATTAAAGATAATTATGATGATTAGGAATATTACTAGGAATATTCCCCGATGTAGAATTTAAGATAATCAATTATGATTCGATGATGTTTAGATGTGCCTTAGATTAGGACTTTGATGTCGATTTTGTTTGATTTGTCGATGTAGGAGGTTAATGAACTTATAGCCCATTTTTGGGGTATTACATTTTGCCCCTCTTTGAATTACTGTGCGAAGCGCAGTGGTTCAAAGAAAGTTTGCGTTTGATAGAGATATGAAATTGATGCGAAATTGATAATTGATATGAGACAGAAGCTGATTGATATTGATTTGATATGAAGATAATAGGTCCTGAATGACCAAAGATAATGTTCACTATAATAGCAAATGAACCGAGGATTGTGAAAGAGTGTCAAAACACCTGATTCCAAACCTTAGGATTGCAAAGAAGTGAGTGACCAGTTCTAGACTCGATTGTCTTAGCAGAACTAGCAAGTATCACATCCGAACCCTTCAGTTGTCAAAGAACCAAGGAAAGAACACTATGATCTGATGGTTGCAAAAACTGATACAGTTTACAAGATTAGGAGAATACCAGATTGATATGGATCTTGATGAATCTGATTTGCCCCAAGTGATGATAGATTTGCCCTGAGCGATGAGGACTTTTGATGAATCAGCGACTAGACATGATTGTTGTCTTGATCACTGATGAAAGATATTGATAGATTTGATCGACAGACTTTGAATGATGCGCAATACCATGCCCCCTTCGGGATTAAAATTGAAATCTGACAAGAAAAGTCAATGTTGATAGTTTAGAAGCATGTTAATTGATTGGAAAAGTGGTTAAACACGTTGAAGAACACATTCTACATCGTTTGGAGGTCCAAAAGACCAAATTTGACTAGGTTAAACCATGAGGTGCCCATAGTTGACCAAGTTGAAATTTTGATAGTTTGATGTTAGATAATCAGTTAAGTTGAATACTGGATTTCTGTGATGATTGAAGGTTGAATATGCAAGTAGTTAATAGGATAAATGATCTCAGATTTGAATTTTGATCCTGAAAAAGGATTCTACTTGCTATTTCATTAGAGGAACCTTCGTGTGAGATTTAGCTCTTGTTAGACTTGAAGATGCGATTTGAAGAATCATTTAAGCATTGAAGTTCGTTTAATCATTGTGAGATCATGCAAAGATGAAAAATGCAAAGAAGCATGCAAGATGAAATGCAACCTAAGACCTAGGACCTAGTCATTGATCATGTGTCAATTTGTTATCATCATTGAACTTTTAGGTAACTGGATAAATCAATACAATGCCCACTAGCCATGAAACCATAGACATATGAATATCGATTTGTATGCGCAAGAATCAATACAACACCCACTGGTTATACAACCATGGACATATGAATATTGATTTTATTTTTAGAATGTTGGATTAGATATAAACACCAAGGCACAAACGCCAAGATGACCTGAATATCATGTCCATTTTGATATAGCAATTTGTACAAGCATCAAAACATAAACATCGTGATGACCTGAGTACGCCTTGCGTTTAACATACACATCAAACAATCAAAAGATCATTCTAAATCTAGTGTGAATTACCCGTAGTGACCCTTTATTGTTCACCTCCTTAGGCAAGATCGCGTTTCACAGTAGGAGAAAGAATTTACTTTAAAAAGATAATAGTTAGATCAAACGTCCTTGAATTTTTTGGGTATCAATGGTCAAGGTACGCATGGCCATCCAATTCGAGATAGAGGCTCTTACAGTCAGACACCATTTCAATCCAGAATTTCCAAAGTTGTTAGATTTTCACATACAAGCAGAAGACAAAGAAAAGATTATGCCCCCAGTCATCACCCTCTAAATCCTGTAAAGGACATCATCGAAGAGCTCGAAGGGACACAATATGCAAAAATCTCAATGCGGATTAGCAAGCATACAAGGAGATAAAAGCATGAAAAGCACAAATTGTTTTCAGTTGAGTTTTGATGTTTGATTGTTGTAGATGCAAAATCCTTTCTGGAGACGAGACTGACTGACTGACTCAACTGGAAGCTTCAAAGGACTCTGACTGGATAGGAAATGTCTAAGATACATGGGAGACCATAGGATATGACATTGATTGCCCCCAAATTTGAACATTGATAGGATACAGACGCTTGAGCTGATTGGTGTACAAACCGACTTATTGAAACCAGGATATGCAGAAACAAACCGGGAGATATTTACAAACTAAAGCAAGACTGAAAGCTGGGAAAGACCAAGATTGTGCTGATAGATGGAGCATTTTGGAACAAGTGGTGCCCGTTTGCCAGGTTTTCACCATCTTGGCAGAGATTCTATTTTTGCTACCAAGGCGCCTGTTTCCAGGTTTTCACCAAGGCACTTTTTCTTTTTTTTCTTTTTTTTGTATTTTTCATTTTTCAATTTTTTTTGTATTTTTCATTTTTTCAATTTTTTTGTACTGTTGATATTTTCTGATTTTTTTTGTGAATTTTGATATTTTTTGATTTTTTTGCGAATCATCAAGGCGCCTATTGTTAGGTTTTCACCAAGATGTTCATTTTTTTAGGACTTTTTCTAATTTTTAAGATTTTTTTCAGGACATTTACCAAGCACTGAATGCCTTAGGCGTAGAATTTCTTCAGATGGAGAACGTTGATTGGTTCTCGGAGCTATTCTCCTTCAGTCATTGAGAGTTGATAAGCACCAGAGCCAAAAGTAGTAGTGATTACAAAGGGACCCAGCCAATTGGGTTCAAACTTCCCCTTGCGTTCTCGATGTGATTGATTTTTAGGATTTTCTCTCAACACTAGATCACCAACCTGAAATTCTCTATGTCTGACTTTCTTGTTGTAGCCTCTAGACATTCTCTTCTGATATACTCTGAGATGATCATACGCTGCTTGTCTGCGTTCATCTAGTAATTCAAGTTCTTGTAACCTAGACACTCTGTAGTCTTCATCAGTGACAAGTCCATGCATTCTGATTCTGAGTGATGGGATTTCAACCTCAATAGGCAGTACCGCTTCAGACCCATAAACTAAAGCGAAAGGTGTAGCCCCTGTAGGTGTTTTGATAATAGTTCTGTATGCCCAGAGAGCTGGATTGATCATGAGATGCCAGTTTCTTCCTGTTTTATTCACTGTTCTGTGCAAGATTTTCAAGAGATTTTTATTTGAAGCTTCAGCTTGTCCATTCCCTTGAGGATAGTAAATAGAAGACCAATGTTGAGTAATCTTGAACTTGGCACATAAGTCATCTAGGTCCTTGTTTTTGAATTGTCCCCCGTTATCTATGATTATAGAGTGAGGGATCCCATATCTACAAATGATGTAGTTCAGGATGAACATAGAGATCTGTTTCCCCATTGCTTGTGTTAGAGGAACTGCTTCTACCCATTTTGTAAAATAATCTGTAGCTATGATTATATGGGTATGTCCATTAGAAGAGTGTGGATGGATAGCACCTATGAGATCAAATGCCCATTGTTGAAAAGGCCATTGTGTAGTAAAGGGAATCAAATCTCTCCCTAGAGCATGAATCAAGTTGCCATGTACTTGACACTGTTGATAGTTTTTAGCAAATTTAATAGCCTCTTTTTCCATTTTAGGCCAATAGTACCCAGCCCTAATAAGTTTGTGAGCTAACGTTAAACCGTTCGAGTGTGACCCACATATACCCTCGTGGACTTCCTCTAACGCACGTTGAGACTCTTCTCGTTCTAAACATCTAAGCAGTGTACCATCTAGACCTCGTTTGTACAGATCATTACCAATGATGACATATCGAGATGCAGATCGGATAAGGTTTCATTTCTCAAAATGGTTAAAGGACTCAGGGATGATTTGGTCATGGAGATAGGAGAACATATTTTTGTAGCGAGATGAGTCATAACCTACAACAGTGCAGATCATGCGGGTTTCAGGGAAGTCATATGCAGGATAGGATAGGGCTTCCACCAGGAACTCATAGTGTAGTTCATGTTCGGGCTGCTGTAAAAGAGTAGATAATGTCACCATTGCATCGGCAGCCTTATTCTCTATTCTGGGTATTTGCTCAAATGTAATAGAGATGAAGTATTTCTTTAAATCATCTACCATTCTCTTGTAAGGAATGAGCTTTTCATCTTTGGTTTGGTACACATCATTGACTTGGTGGATAACCAGTTGTGAGCCTCCATGGATGTGCATCTCTGTAACTCTCCACTGTATTGCCATTTTCATACCATTGAGAAGTGCCTCATATTCAGCAATATTGTTTGTGCAAGGAAACTTTAATCTGAATGCTTTGGGTATCAAGTATCCTTGAGGAGTGATGAACAATATGCCTACTCCAGATCCATTCTGTGTGTAGGAGCCATCAAAGAATAACCGCCATGCTCTAGAAGAGAGGTGCATGATAGAGGAATCAGGAAATTCCATTTGCATGGGTGTATCATCAAATAGTGGTGCTTCAACTAATTGATCAGTAATGACCTATCCTTTGATAGCTTTTCTTTCAACATATTCAATGTCAAATTCGCTCAAGAGCATGACCCATTTAGCTAGTCTACCTGTGAGGGCAGCTTTGCTTAGGAGATATTTCAGTGGATCAATTTTAGCTATCAAATGAGTAGTATGAGCTAACATGTAGTGTCTTAATTTCTATGATGCAAAGATCACAGCTAGACATGCCTTCTCTATCATTGAGTAGTTCTTCTCATAGGCCACTAAAGTTTTGCTGATATAGTAGATGGCTCTTTCTTTCTTGTTCTCATCATGTTGTGCTAGCAATGCCCCCAGTGATGTGGCTGTTGCAGAGACATACAAGATCAATGGCTTCCCATGAATAGGAGGCATCAAGATAGGCGGATTTGATAGATATTTCTTGATATGGTTAAAGTTGTTCTCGCATTCTTCATTCCATGCAAAGGTCACGCCTTTATGTAATGTTTTTGTAAAAGGTTGTGATATGTCAGCTAACTGTGATATGAATCTTCTGATGGACTGTACTCTGCCTTGCAACATCCTCATTTGACTGATATTTGTGGGAGGTTGCATCTCTATTATAGCCTTGACTTTAGCTGAATCAACTTCAATGCCTTTCTTTGAAACTATGTATCCTAAGAGCTTTCCAGAAGTGACACCAAAAGCACACTTCTTAGGATTTAGTCAGAGACTAAACTGTTCCATTTTGTCTAGGATCATGCTCAAGTCTGTTAGATGTTTAGTTCTAATCATGGATTTTGCCAAGGTATCATCCACGTAATCCTCCATTGTTTTATGCATCATATCATGAAAAATAGATGTCATTGCTCTTTGATATGTAGCTCCAGCATTTTTGAGTCCGAATGGCATAACATTCCAACAGAAGGTTCCCCACGCACATGTGAAAGCTATTTTCTCTTGATCTTCTGGAGCAATTTTGATTTGGTTGTACCCAGAAAAGCCATCCATTAAGGAATACATTTCATAGCCCACAGTCATGTCCACTATCATATCAATGTTAGGCAGCGGAAAATCATCCTTAGGGCATGCTCTGTTCACATCTCTAAAGTCTGTGCACACTCTGATTGAACCATTTGGTTTTGAAATAGGTACAATGTTAGAGATCCACTCAGCATAGTCTATGACACAGATGAATCCAGCTTTTAGGAGTTTTTCTAGTTCTTCTTTGACTAAGAGTGCAACATGAGGATGCATCTTTCTCAGTTTTTGTTTGATTGGTTTTACTCCAAGAGCAATGGATAGATGGTGCATAATGAGATTGGGATCCAATCCTGGCATATCTGAATATTTCCATGCAAAATTGATCTTTTTTTCTGATAAGAATGTAGTGAATTTATGTTTCTCTTCTTCTGATAGAGATTGTGCTACATGTACCAATTGTGGTTCCTCTGTTGTACCCAAATTGATGGATTCAGTTGGCTCAATCAGAACTGGAGATCTATCCTGTAAATGACTCGAAAGGACATCAAATATCTCATCCCTCGGCACCTCAGAGAGGTTTTCACCTTTAGATACGTCTTTTCTTTTTACTTTTGTCAGTTCTGAGACTGCCACAAAGTGGTTTTCACCCTTAGAACTCTTTTTCTTTTTATTTTTATTTTTTTGACTAAGATATTTGATGTCTGACTCAGTCATGCTGATGCTTGGTTCACTGATGGAAGTCCTCATAGGCTCGACTGCATTGAGGTAACAAGCAAGGGCATAGTCACTGGAAAAGGTGTAAACACCCTGGCTTGGGTTTGTGGAAGTTTGGTCAATAAGATCAGGGCATTGGATAGTCAAAGCGGGAAAGGCTTGGGATATGGTGTTCACAAACATGGATATGTCATCATTGGTCCTAACCTGACGCTCAAGTTCAAAGGTGATATTATAGCTCAAAATGTTCAATTCATGAATAGGCTCAACATCATCATGGGAGTCCTCTTCAGCCATAGGTGGATCAGACATGTTAAGTTCATTGTTTCGCTCTAGACCTACGTTGGGTTGAGATACATATTGGTGAATAACATCAATATATTTCTCTGTGATAAGTTCATCTTCTTCTGGAGTGGCACCCCATTCATAGTCATTTGACTCAGCTTCTGATTCAGGATCTCTAGGAAATCTTAGAAAATGTGTGAAATCAGGATGAATACCCCAAGAAGGATTACCCTCAGTCTCTGACTTGAATTCATATTCATGGGAATCAGTGTCAGAATAACTACCCCCTTCTTCTTGATCAGTTTGATTGCCTTCGAGATTGGCTGGTTCTTGTGGTGCAACCATCTCTTGCACTACAGTAGGTTCTTGTGTTTCTACTACATTAATTCTTCTGATAGGATCATCCTTATCATCAAGAAGATCTTTGATCTCTTTAGGCAATTTTTCATAGGGGATAAGCTCAGAGCTATCTAAATCATCATTAGAGGGTTCTATTTCTTCTTTCTTAAGAAGGGGTTCTCCTGGTGCAATTTGTTCTATGACATGAGAACAACCACCTTTGAGATGATAGGGTTGCTTCTTAAAGCCTAAGCCACCAGTATCTTTGTTGGTTCTACCAATATGTGAAATGGGTGTCACAAGACCCTTTCCTCTTATTCCTAGAGGTCCTTGACTGGAATATCCCATCTTGGCTATCAAGTTGTTTCCTGGACCATATGAATTAGAAGGGATTGTAGGTGCTATAGATTCACTAGGTTGAACAATTTTAGATTCAGAATCCTCTTTATATAGCCATGCCAGCACAGCTTCATCCTCTTCAAATTCTTGTTTGGATACTTGCTCCGCCACAAAATTTCTTTTGTATGCTTCCATAGGTTCCTTAGGTTCTGATTTAGACTACTTCAAGGATTGTCCATACGACTTAGGTGAGATTGGGAGAGATGTCAGAGACAAGACTGGCTCTATAGTGTATTCTCCCATCCCATTTTCTTTGATATTGTTCTCTTTAGCAATGTCATCCATCTTAGATGTGGAAGCCACATTTTGTTGCTTGATGGAATATTCTCTGTTATTGGGAACAAGCTTATCGACACTTTCCTTCAATGTATTGCAAGTTGTACTTAGATCTGCTGGGATAGTAACCTCCACTCCTTCATAGGGAAATTTAAAGCATTGATGGTACATAGAAGGAATAGATTGCATTTCATGTATCCAGGGTCTCCCTAGAAGGATATTGTAAGCCAATGGTAGATCAAGCACCTGACATGTGGTATCTTTGATGACCGGACCCACTCAGATGGGTAAGACAATGGTGCCTTTAGAAGCTCTTTCTTGTTCATCATAGGCTTTTATGGTGATCTTCTTTTGAGGATCAATAGCCATCTCTGAGAATCCCAACTGTGTGATTAAGCTGTAAGAATAAATGTTGAGGCCTGCGCCCCCATCTATCAACACACATTTGACTCGACGGTTCTGGATCAAGACTTCTATGTGCAAGGGCTGATTATGTGGGTGACTTAGGGAGTTGTCATCTTCCTCTGAAAAGGAGATATATTGTGGAGACGTTAGATGACTAACCATAGTCTGGAACCTGTCTAGATCTAGATCATCAGGAACATTAGAGCTGAGCAAAGCTTTGTCTAGGATATCTCTGTGAGCTGGAGATATTCGAAGTAACTCAAACATAGAGATTTTGGCATTGGTATGCTAGAGTTGTTGGACAATGATGTAAGATGTAGGTCTTGTATCCTTTGGATTGGAATATTTTGAGGCAACCTTCTGTTTAGAAGCAGATGTGAGATTGAAAGGTATCTTAGGGACATTAGATGAACTTGGTGTTTGTCCTTTCAGATGAGCCTGAGCTTGTGATCTGGTAACCACATTAGTTGAGGAATTATTTATGTCTCTTCATACAATTGTGATGACATTGCAGCTCTCAGAGAGATATGGTTCAACCATATTGATGACAGCATTGTTTCCAGGGTAGGCATAGTTGACTTTTGCCCCCATGTTAGGCTGAGAAGTGGAAACTCCCTTGCCATGTTGTGGAAACAGTTCTGTAAATGCTGTGTGATCATTATTGCTGGTAGGATTATCGATCATGATGTCCCCTTGATCTATCAAGTCTTGAATGGTATGCTTCAAGTGGAAGCATCCATTAGTTCTGTGGCCTTTAGTCCGATGGAAAGCACAGAATTCATTATCTTTCCACCAATATGGTTTTGGATCTAGATCAGGGTTTCAGATTAGTGGTAAAGAGATCATGTTATCAGCTATCAGGGTTCTCAGGGAAAATTCCAAAGATTCTCCCAGGGTAGTAAACTTTCATTTATTATCCCATCATTTGAATGGCTTCTTTGGAGATGGTTCAGCAGATTTTTGCTCTGAAGCTTCAATGGCTTTGGTGGCAAGGGTGAGATTGTAGGCCGGTGCCTTTGATGGGGCATGGATAATGTCAACAACACCATCAAAGATGATACCTTTGTTTCTATTCCAACTCTTGTTTTTATCTATTGAGCTAGATCCAGATTCAGACTTGTCCTTTTGAAGTGTGATTTATCCTTTCTTGACAAGTACTTTCTCAATCTTGATTGCATTATCCACCATTTTATCAAAAGATACATGATCTTGCATTTGTAATGGATAGTTGAGCTCTGGAACAAGGTTATTGATAAAGATTTCAAGTTTCTCCATTTCGGGAATTGGTCTAGCATATAGAGAAAACTTCTTTCGCCACCTCTTAAAAGTTAGGAATGATTCCCCTGGATATTGCTTGAGGTTACAAATATCGATCATGGTAATCGGATGTTGAATATTGTAGGAATATTGTTGATAAAACAATTTAATCAATTCCTCAAAAGTTTTGATCGTAGAAGGTAATCTTGAAAACCACTGAATGGATGCTCCTCCCAAGGATCTAGGAAAAAGATGCATTAGATAAGTCGGTTCATGCATGAATTCCATGGATTGCGTATAGAACTCTCTGACATGATCTTGAGGATCAGAGTGTCCTTCATATTTGTTGTACTTTGGTATCTCCACTCTTTTTGGGAATGGTGGCATATACAAGTTTTTGTCGAACGGGAAAGGACATAGGGCCTCCATGGAGAACTCCTTGGGTTCCTTCTCCTTCTTAAGATTGTTAAATTTGACTTGTATAGCATGCATCTATTTTGTCATAGCTGTGAGTGGATTTTCTTCCTCATGTGTGATTATATCATCAACGTTAAAGTTGGGAGGAAGCTTAGTCCCTTCCTGGGCTAATTGTAAAAAGTATGCCTCTCTATCCACTTTCAAGAAATGCCTCATCATTCTTTTGAATTCATCGTCATTCTGAAATCGATGGATTTCAGAGGGTGTAGGTTCTTGGTCGGCATTATGTTGAGAAAGGTGTCCCTGGGATCCTCCTCCTAGAGAACCATGGTTTGTCCCTGCTTGAGACATGGTAGGAGTTTTTGGGCTCCCTGGAATAGATGGAGGAGGAGTTTGCTGATTACCTCTGTGAGTTGATAAAGGAGGTATGTAACCAGTTTTCAATCGAAAGTTACCGAGACCGTCATCTTCGTAGATACTTGACTTGATGAGTTGTTCAAGTGTTGGACCTGGGGTATTGGTCAAAAGTAAGTGCTGAGATGTTTCTTCTGATTTCTTGTGTGAAGAAGCTCTAGTATCCACCATTAACTTTGAATGAAACAGAAGAAAAGGACGAAGACAACTGAAGAACAATTTGATTCAAGAAAATCAGATGACGCAACCTTGTCAAGATTATGATAGTTTTGAAGATCTGATGAGATGTGGGTGAAGGAAACTGTGCCCTGGATGTATGGGATAGATCGCCCAAAAGATAGCGGACATGAGTTCTCAACACTTAGTCTATTTTTGAAGATTGATTAAAGATTGATAGTTATGACAAGGTTTTGACACGAGATAAAAAGGACTCAAATTGATCAAATAGAAGGCTAGATCAGATTCAAAAGATCAAACTCAGAAAATGGTAGAACACTCAATAGCTACTGCTCTGTTTTTGACACAATGATATTTTTGACAGATTATGGAACTAGGCTGGAAACATTGGATATCTCGCAAATTGACAATTTCTGACAACTCTCTCAAATTTTTCCAAACGACACTCTGCAGACTCGTATGACACTGGGTAGTCTATGAAACGATAGTTGCTAAACTCATATGACAGTTGGGTAGCAATGAAACGATAGTTGACAAAACTCGTACGATAGTTGCTAACAGGTTTTTGACTTCTTTAATTTGCTGGTTTGAAAACTCATACGACACTGGGTTCTCAATCATATGACATATGGGTGATACTGAAATGACATTTGACAAAAAGTTGTATGACTTTTGACTTCTTGAAATGATTTTTGACTCCAGAAAGAACTTTAAGTCAATTTTTGCAAAATTTAAGGTTTTCAGTTCTGGATTGTTTGCAAATTGTACTATCCAGATTTTGAAGGTTATACCAGATTTGATCATTCTTAATAGCCAAGTAGCTAAACAAGCACACAGAACATCAAGCAAGTGATTCCAAGCACATCTGAAAATAATGAACAAGGGCAAAAGCAACCTTGCGCATGAACAATCAAGTGACCAAATTGTGCTAATCCCTGAGAGTACTAATTGTGTATGTTCTGAAAAGTTTTGCAATAACACACATATACCTGAGAATGAAAAATTGGCCTCTCTAGGGTTTTTAGTAATGGTTTGACTCTGTAACTTTTATGATTCAAAGGGGTGAACTCCAATCCCGATGCACCAGGGTTTTGACACAGTCTGAGAACTTAATCTTCAAGAGCTGCTAGGGAGATCTGACAACCCAACCATGAACCATACCCGTGGAGATTTCTTCCACAAGGACATTTATATAGCGGCTATCACTACCACGGCGAAAATGGCTATAACCGCTTGAGGTTCCGTCAACGCAATTTTCCCTATGAAGGGATTGTCTGCTACGGTTAACCCTCTCTAAAGATGACTCACATATTTATACCACAAGGGGACTTGGATCCAGATTCAAGGTTTTGACACCTCTTCATTTTTAACCCAAACAAAGCAAGCAGATTAATCCGACACGCTAAGAAAAAGTTTTGTTCCACCAAGGTCTGTGATATCAACTCCACGTGATCTATCAACCTCTTTGGGGAGAGAATGTATCAATCAATAAGAGAAGATGCACTAACCAATTTTGATTCACCAAAGCTCGTGATATCAACCCCACGTAATCTATCAACCTCTCCGGAGAGAGAATGTATCGATCAATAAGAGAAGACTCACTAGCCAAGTTGAATGTGAAACGCACTAAGTATCCTCCCTACCTACAAGGATTCTATCGTCAAGAAGGATTTCACTGGGAATCCAATCTCTCAAGAATCACGAATAGTGTTCATAGGACTTAATTACTATGTGAGCACAGATATATGTTCTGAAAGTAAATCTACCAAAAGCATCCAAAAAGTAGAAAGAGGAACACTTAACGCTTAAAGCAAATATGAGATGAGTCCACAAGGTGGAACACTTAACACCTCACACAAGCTAAAAATGAGTCCACAACTTAGAAAACAAGTGAGTTCCTAAAAGCACAAAAGGGTTGCCAAGTGGAACATTTAACGCTTATGTCCTGTTGACCCCTCCCCTTTATGGTGCTGAGATTGCAACCACGGGGCTGAAATGAGGGGCCGACAGATTAGCGAGTCCAATAACCCAAGATAGTAATCAAGATCAATCACAAGTATTCTAAGACTACTTAATGAATTCTTATGGGATTACAACCTAGTATCAAATTATGCAAGTGTGTAAAATAAAAGCATGAGAAGAAGCACACAAGCTAGACACATGAGAGATTTATTTTAAGCCCAAATCAAAATGTTATTAGATGAAGGAGAATACCTGGTGATCCTCGCAACGCGCTTAGTAGATTTTACCCGATCTTTAGCAATTCTTGCACTTTTCCCAATCAAAACCAGCAGAGAGCAATCAAAAACAGAGAATTTCAATTGTCAAAATTAGCAGTTAGTCGAAATATAAAAATCAAATCTGATACTCTGCTGTGAAAAATGAAACGACAGTCAAAAACTGGTATGGAAACTCATACGACAGTGGGTATGCTCCCAGACGACAGTCCAGAAACTCGTACGACACTGGGTATGCTACCATATGATAGATTAGCTCCCAAATGACAGTGAGTATGTAATGAAATGAGTCTCGATCCGATAAACTGTCGTACGACAGTGGGTCCAGTATCATACGACAGTGGGTATGCTCTCATATGACATTTGTCAGAAACTCGTACGACAAATGTACGGACAAAAATTAAAAATCATAGTTTTGCACAGATCCCGAGGAGAAAAAGATAGAAATTGATAGAATTGAATTGGAAACCCGTTTCAGGGCCCCACGGTGGGTGCCAGAAATGTGTGTGTGAAAATTGTACCTGATCTGTAGACACAACACTTTAGTAAAACATTAGAGGTTAGTGATAATCAAAATCGTGCAAAATTGAAAGCTATCTAACCAAGCGATTTACTGCCTTCTAATAGGTGCGAGATTGATGTTCTCAGATTGTAATCGAGATCAGTGACCTAGACGACACCTAAATGAAGGATTTGAATGCAAAAGATGGATATGAAATTGAATGCAATTAATCTATATTTCTGATATTTTCTATGCAATAAGAATGATAAAAACTGATATGAATCTATGCTAATATGAAATTGATATGCTATGAATGCTATTGAAAATTGATATGCTATGAATGCAAAAATAAGATTGATCTCACAAAGATGTCGATTCGCAAGAGCTTTGATTCTTCAATTCCAATTCTCCAGCATGATTGTGCAAAATATGAGATGAATTGTGAAGAGCTGAGCCTTTAATTTATAGAAATCCAGGGCTTTGGAGGTGCATGGATAAAAGCCATAAATCACTCAAATTAACTCATCTTGATTTTTGAGTTATCTGATCATGAAAGATAGTTAATTCTCAAAATCATGCAAAAACAGCTTTTTAACTCAAATTAGAGTTTAGATCAGCTTTTTGAACTCCAAAAGGATGTTGAGTTCCAAAAAGTCAATTACTTGCATTGATTTTTTGATTTGGAGTTTAACTGTTTCTTTTGAATATGCATAATAATTAAGAATTAAATAAATAAATAAAGTGATTTATCCTCAACTCAACTGATTTTTGAAATAAAATAATTAATTTATGGGTTAATTAACTATTTATTCAAACTTTTATTAAAAACTATATTATTAAATAATGACAACATGCTTTAATTAATTAAATAAGAATTTAATCAATTAAAGATAGGAATTTTGATTTATTGTCAAAATTAAATAATACAATTAATAATAGATAGAATTAAATTTAATTAAACAATTAAGTGGCAAATATTAAATCTAATTAATTAAATATGAAAATATTCAATTAATCAAACTTAGGATAAATGTGATTTATTGCCAAATAATTATAAAATTAAAGATAATTATGATGATTAGGAATATTACTAGGAATATTCCCCGATGCAGAATTTAAGATAATCAATTATGATTCGATGATGTTTAGATGTGCCTTAGATTAGGACTTTGATGTCGATTTTGTTCGATTTGTCGATGTAGGAGGTTAATGAACTTATAGCCCATTTTTGGGGTATTACACCTATACAAGTCATCAGTCACAAAAAATCCCATCTATTCTAATAGTTTATAGAATTGAAAGGCTGAAAATTGACTCAAAATAGAAAACCAAGGGTTTACTAGATAAATGCGCAGTAGTCAATCAATTGTGCAACAATCTACAACAATTGCAAGACATAACTAACCAATTACGTAGAAATAAGATTCAATTGCATTACTACTTAGCTCAATTGCATTCAAAATTAAGTCATTGCATCCCTTATTAAGACAAATACACATATGGTTAAACAAACTTGAAAATAAATAAATTTGCAAAAAAATAGGGTTCTTTGCATGTGTTCATTTTTACCCTATTTAGAACTAGGTGAAATTTGTTGGATTAATGGTCATCTTAGTTGAACTATGTGAAATTTCTTATTTATTAACCCAATTAATTAACTATTTGTAAAAAAAATTAAAACAAAAGATTTAAAAAAACCTAATCTATTGCATGTTTGTCAAAATAGAAACCATGTAAGAGCACATATTAGAAAATGGCAAGGTGAAATTATCATGACAAATGTGTAGTGTATTATGTCAAATACACATCAAGACCTTGTAACTATGCTAAGTTGAGGGGAAATCACATAGAAACTAGGCACAATTGCAAAAACAAGGATCAATCATGTAGAACACATGTCAATCGCACGTCACCTTCTTAAAAATAGATAACTCACAATTTGATTACTTTTACATGTTCACACTAGGTTCACCAAAAATTTAGGGTAGGAAATTAGCGGAAAACATACATAAAATCACCAGCCAACCAAGAAAAGCCATATTTGTATAAAATAAACCTAACCTAACCAATAAAGATATCAAAATGAAAATCTAAACCTAATGAACAAATTCAAACCAAAGCATCCCTTTGTTATGACTTCATTGCTTCTTCTTATTCCTTTAAAATAAATTTTCTCTCTAAATGAAAGTGTATAAACATAATGAATCAAGGATATGATATGATAATGACAACATTACAAGGAAAATCAAAGACTTGTAGTTTATGGTTGAATAAATAAGGAAATTGATCATAATTTATAGGCATTTCAAGTTGATTTAACAAACAAGATCGATTGAAGATTGAAGGTAAGCAAAAACTACAAGTACTTGAGAGGATGAGTTAAGTGAGAGATAATAGGAAATTTGTATTTGCAAGAGGAGGAGGAAATAGACGTTAGTATGAGTAAAGTGGTGAGGAGAATTAGTAAGTGAGAGTTAGAAGTGAGGAGGAAATAAGAAGGAAGTGACTTAGAAGTCCATAAATAAATTAGAATGAAAATTATATAAGTGGAGGCAATTAATAAATATAATTCATTACTTCATCCACATGTTAGGTAGGGACCCAAATAATTAAATGGTTATTTGCCCCCAAGGATAGACAATGACAAATTAATACCAAGAAGACAAAGATTAAATATTTGACAAAATTATTAACTAGAGAAATGAAAAGAGTGACTTAGGTCAAATTGACAAGAGATGGTCAATTTAGAAGATATAATTAATGAAAGAAGGAGATGACATCAATGAATGATAAAAGACCAAATGATTGACATAGATGAATTATTAGTAAGAAATCATATTCATTAGCGATAATGGTTTTTTAGTGTCTATACTCACATTCATTTACATCCAAACCATGGAACCACCTTTTCTTATATACGAAATGTTAGAAAATGTACTCACAAACTCCTTGACAATTAAATTAGATCTTCACATTTTTATTTTTTTTATCTATAAACTACAACTTTATGGGGTTTCTCCTTGATATTGATTCACAAAATCCTTACATCCAATATTTTTATCTTCAACTACAACCCTAATATGACTGCAATATATAGTTGCTCCCTTCTATGGAGATAAAGAGCCTACCTATGGCTAATATACCTAACACTACCCTACTTTTGGTAAACTATCCCCATACTATTCACATTCCATCATCAAAATTAAAGTAATCCCCTTTCATAGACTAATATTAGTTACATACAATATTGTTTCTTGAAACCACAAAATAATAGGATTAACCCAAACAACAAAAGGATTTGAGTCTGATTTAGTTTCCCTTTTGATGTTAGACCATTATTGGGTAGTTGGGGCTGCAAGCACACTGTATTATCTAGTTTGAATTTGTAGGTTACATCTCTCTGAAAGAAGTCTAAATTGTCTTCTCCACCACAATCTCATTCACTTCCTTCTCTTCATGACTGACCAAGCCTTAAAAAATTAGGTATCTCTACAAATACTTAGGACCCCCTTTGTTTGATAGATCCACAATCATTTTTAGAAACATAGTGTCTCTATCCATAATCATTTGCCTCTGAGAAACCCTTGCATTGTACCTATACACAAGGAGAGTATTTTGACACTTTTTGTTGCACCTATGAACCATATAATAGTATTTAAGCTAAGGAATCCTCCCTTAATCATCCACATTCTCTATCATGTCCTCAAGCTCTCCTAAGAAACAATTCACCAATTTCCTACAGAGGGCACTCACAATCTCCCTCTCCTCCCTTGCATTGAGTAAACTTGCAATGAACATTGCAACAATGTTCATGTTAGCCTAATATCAATGCTTTTATTTATTAAAATATTCTCCTTAAATTATTTGGATTGCATGCACCACCAAGATGTGACCAGAATGAAAGACTTGCTTCAACTTTTTTTTCTTCTAAGATTTTACCTAGGAAGGACATTTTCCTCTTCCTACAATGTAGCCTCAATGGGCATATCGATTATTGTAGAGTGTTTATCAAATTTCCTTTTCTCCTTTATGAAATGAGCTTCATTGCATCTCCTTTTTAACTTACTAGCAAACACCTCAAATAATCATATTTTCATGCCACCAACAACAATCTCCTTTGATTTATTTTTTATTAATCATAATTCTTTATTGATAAAGGTCAGTTCATACCCAATTGAGGAATGTACCCATCATTGCAATCAAAGTGTGAGACAACATCATCATCCAAAATCATTTTCCCTCCCTTGTTGGTAGTCCTTTTTGACACCTCACCACCTAATCGGCCCATCATCCACCTCAGTAGCATCTTTGGCAAGTTTATATGCCTCTTGATTCCCTTCTCTATATAAATGTGTTAATTTGAACTCGTCAAATCTATTCATGAGCTCTCTAATTGACCTCAAACCATCTTTCTAATTTCCAATTGCATGAGGTTTTTCTTGATAGCATTTACCATCAACTAGGACTCACCTTCCATATGTACTTTTCTTTCCACTATCTTGAGTCCACAATTTAAACTTAGCATATGTTGCTCTAAATTCTAGTTCATTATTTTTTGTTTTCCCTATGTGTTTAGATATTTCTCTTATGATTCTGCCATCATGATCTCTCACAATAAAACCTACCCCACTCAAACCCAAGTTTCCCCTTGAAGCACCATCAAAGTTCACTTATATCCATCCAATTTTCAGCCTTTCCCATACCATATTCTCCTGCAGATTGCTATAAAAATGTAATGTACCGATGGAAATATTCTTGTTCGGTCCTCCTCCACACACGTGTCAATCTCTGTACAGTCTTGTACAACTAGTTGGTCCACTTCTTCGTTCATACGCAAATTACGTCACACCTATATAGTAATGATAACACCCATACAAAAATGTTCTTCTCATCCATATAGTAATGATGACATCTATACGAAAATGTTATTTCCTACATGTATGGTAATGATACACTCATACAAAAATGTTATGTCTCACCTGTACGATAATGACACACCCGTATGAAAATTTTATGTCCCACCTGTATGGTAATGATATACACATATGACAATGTTATTTCAATGATAATGAATATGTTTCTTTTCTTTTACAATAAAATCTCAGAATTCATGTGCTTAAGAGCCCTCCTTAGAATATCGCAATTGCACGAAATAATATTGCTAATATTGTGTATAACCATGAATTATCACATAAATATAATAGTAATGAGTCATCAGCAACAGAGAGTATTTATACTTTCATATAAGTTAAATATCCTTATTTGTTACAAACTTGTGATCAAGTGAAGACTTCACAAATTTGAACCAATAGACAAAATAGGGTGAAGAGTTACTCCCACTGAAACTGCAAATACAAAATAGGAAGGATCTTGCACCTTTGAAACTACAACAGTATATAACTCCAACTAGAATTCATAAATAGAAAGAAAATACCAAGTTCTCCATGTCTACAACTACACCAAACACGACCTTATAAATGGGCTCCAGGAAAATTCCTGAATAGTTACAAGTGGACTGACACCTAACAACTTATAATTAAACTAATTAATAAAAATGACACATACGCTATTATTTATTTCAGGGCCATACAAATAATTTAATTAATTGGGTTATTTAATTATTTATGGGTTATTTAATTATTTATGGGACATTACAATCCTCCCTGCCCAGATATTTCTTTCCCTCAGGCAATCATAAATTCAATCCTGGAAATCTAGCTAGGGGTGGATCATGAATCTTCCCCATGATCATCTTCTTCAGTTGTGAGTTAGGTACCAAGTAGATTCTATCATTTTAGTAGATGACATCATCAACAACCTTGCACCTATCATCCTGTATTTGACCATCCATCAATTGGCATGCAAAGGTTTTCTTGGAGTACTTAACCAACAAATGAGCCCTCCAATCCTTTAAAATCTCAAACAATAGGCATATGACAAACATCTCGAGTAAAGCATTGGTGCCACATTCTTCCTTACACCTTTAGTGTCAAAGTTATATGCTGGAATCTTACCTTGTCTAAAAATTGCCTCTATCATCTTCACTAAACTTTCCCTTGGGCCTCTACTTGACATCCCTTTTAGCACCACCCTCTTTTTGTCCACCTCAAATGAAAACTCCATCTTCTTGAAACCCTATGAAAACTGGATGAGGTTCTCCATCCATTGAATGCCCAATATGATATATGTGTCATCCATATCTATCACAAAGAAATCATCTGTCACTATATAGTTTCCCATGGTAATGCTCAGTAGTGAAATCACATGAGTGCGGGGTAGTAAAGTGCCTTCTACCATCTTAACCTCAAATCCATCATGCTCCACTGTGTGCAAGGCCCTCTTAGCAACAAGTGATGAATTGATGAAATTGAGTATGGCCCAACTATCAAGCATGACTGAGACTCGCTCCACCTGAAGTGTGCCATAGACTCGAAATACGCTACATTCAGAATTTTTAGAAAGTGTAGCAATGTAACCTTCCATTTGTACAAGTGTGGCAATCATCTCTGCATGATTAGTCTCTTCCTCTTCAGGAGATTTACTTCCTCCCTCATCATCAAGTACCACCTCAATATAGTGAATCATCCCTTTACCAAGACAATGATTACTCAATTCCCAAGCCTCTCTACAAATGAAACAAAGCTTCCTCCTTTGGAGATCTTGATGAGTGGCCTCATCCATAAGAGGCTTCTTCTGAAATGGCTCATTTTCCTTGTCCTCATGTGGGAGAGGTGGTTGGGAATGTATGTGACTCCTGGAGGAAGAGGTAGTCATGTTATGTGCCTTCTTATATAGCTCTATGAGCGTGTTGGGATTGAAACCTTTGAACCAACCCTTGAGGGGTTCCATCAATCCATCCATGAACATCACAACAAGTCTTCTCCCAGACATGTTAGTAACCAACACTGGCAACCTCTAAAATTCTGAAATGTAATAATCCATCAATTTGGTCTGCTTTAGTTGTGCCAACTCGTTGAAGTTGAGCTCTGGATCCTTCCCATCAAAGTGGTCTATCATTTTCTTCGTGAAATTTTCATATGAAGTGACTCGATCGTGATCGAGGGTGACCATCTCATGGTGCCACCATTCATGAGCAACTCCTTCTAGGTGAAGTGCTACAAATTTGATTGCCTCACCTTCGGACATCGGGTTGAGCTAGAAGTAGGTATCTTCTTCTTGTACCCATGCTCATGTTGATGTTGTCCTAGTCCCATCAAAGGATGACACATTTATCTTTCCAACCTTTCATTAGATATCATCATTGTAGTAGCCACAACTCCTACCACTCGAGTATTTCATTTGAAGATCTACATAATCATTGAAGGATATATCTCCCTCAAGATTCGCATCCTTTTAGTCTTGTCTCAACTACTCTTGAAATTCTTGGAAAGTGGGATCTTGCTCTCCCCGATGTGTTTTTGTTCTCCGAGGAAATGTTGGTATCAACAGTCGAGAATGTGAGCACTATGTGTTTCCAGTGATCGAATTTTTGTCATGTCCATTATGCTCTCCATTTTTTCTACCTTATTCCAATTGACACAATGTCTCCTCCATGAGATGTTGTCATCGTTCCCCTTTGACCATTATTTTTCATTGAGTTGAGCTTGGCTTCTGGTTAGCTCTCTTAATAATGTCATGATTTCCGTGGCAAGATTTTATGGTTCCCCCATTCTATCAACATAACGGTACCTCCTTCTGGTGTATACCCATATCCACTACCTAACAAGATGACATAATCACTAGCTTTGATACCACTGTAATGTACCGATGGCAATGGTCATGTCCGTCCTCCTCCACACATGTATGTCAATCTTCGTACAGTCTTGTACGACTAGTTGGTCCACCCCTCTGTCTATACAACAATTACCTCACACTTGTACAGTAATGATAACACCCATACAATAATGCTACTTCTCACCTGCATGATAATGATGGCACTCTTACAATAATGCTACTTCTCACTCGTACATAAATGATAAACTCATATGGAAATGTTATTGCACACCTATATGATAATGATGCACCTGTACGAAAATGTTATGTGTCACCCATATGGTAATGACACACCCATATGATAACATTATGTCCCGCCCATATGGTAATGATATCTATACCCATATGATAATTTTATTTCAATGATAACAGATATATTGCTTTGCATTTACAATAAGATCTTGGAATTCATGTGCTTGGAAGCTCTCCTTAGAATACCGCGATTGCACAAAATAGTATTGCCAATAATGTGTATAACCATGAATCAACACAGAAATATAATAGTAATGAATCATCACCAACAAAGAGTAATTATGCTTTCATACAATTTGAATATCCTTATTTGTTACAAACTTGTCTTCAAGTGAAGACTTCACAGATTTGAACCAACATGCATAATAGAGTGAAGAGTTACTCCCACAAAAACTGCAAATACAGAATAGGGAGGCTCTTGCACCTCCAAAATTACAACAATACAGAACTCCAATTGGAATTCACAAATACAAAGAAAATATCAAGTTCACCATGTCTACAACTACGCCAAACATGACCTTATAAATGGGCTTTGGGAAAATTCTCGAAGGGTTACAAGCGGGTCGACACCTTATAATTAAACTAATTAATAAAGGGGTCATTGGGTTATTAAATTATTTTGGGGTCATACGAACAATTAAATTAATTGGGCTAACCTCATTAATAGGGGATATAATCTTCACATTATTATTAAGAATGTAAGCATTTCCATATTAACTCTTTAAGGAGAATAACACATCAATCAATTCTACACAAATTGTAGTAGTACAATCACATTATTATTAAGAATGAAGCATTTTCATATTAACTCTTTGAGGAGAATAACAAGTTAATCATATCTACACAAAATTTAGTAGCATTCTCACATCATAAACAATATTTTTAAATAAAGAATGAGATGGAAGGGAAATCAACCATAAGAAATAGAATAACACAAATTTACCAAGTGGGAAAATCCTTTAAAGAACTAACCTCTAAAGCATTCAACTAATATATTATTCAACAATAATAAACATGTTGCAATATAATATCAAGTTATTTCTCCATGAAGATCAACATCCTTTTCATCTAATAAAGATCCAACAACATACCTTCTCTTTTATGGAAGACTATAGATAACTTATAATAATATGAGGCTATTATGTACTCCATTTGAGAATACATATCTTGCCCCTTGTATTATTTGAACTTGTGACCTTTTTTCAAGAGTACAAGTTCTCCATCCCAATCTCCACAATGAAAATTCAATGCTTTAACCTATTATGTTTAATATTTTGAACAAAATTATATATTTAAAAAATTAAATATTATATTTTCATTTGACATTATTAACATAATTATATATAATTATTTACTGTAAAATATAAAATATATTAAAATTGCCAAAATTAAGAAATTAAGACTTAATAACCTGTTTGCACAATCCCCTCTATAAATTAGATTAATCTAGTGGAGTAATAAAAATAATTATGAGCGGATAGGCAATCTGGTAGATAACAAAATCCGATGAGGATAAGGCATGGGAATTGTTCCCATAAACACACTCTAACCTTCAACGAAAGTACATCGAATTCAGTCGAATTCATGTGCTTCTGCATGGGACGCTACAATTGAATTGACAATGGTGGCAACTGTAGCAGCACCCACATTTACATTAGCGGGCAAGGGAGTGCCCCTTGCATGCCCATTTCTTCAAATACATGGATTGTGCATTGGAAAGAGCTCATTACATTCTGTTTACAGTGCCCAACAAAAGAACAGTGCCATAATTTGTTCCAATAGTAAAGTCAGAACAATCATCTCTGCAACTTCTATCAGAGCAATTGCAACAGAAGATGGGCAATTAGCTTCAGCAGAATCCGATCAAAAGGTAGGTACCCATGTCAAAAAAAAATCAAGCAAATTATTAGATGCAAAGACTGTAAAGCTAACAATGGTAGCAACAGGATCTTAAGTGTCCTAACAAAGTTGTTGAGGAAATATAAGTTGTTTGTACATTTGAGTGTGCGTGGAGGATTGGGATTAATTCATACAAAACTTTAAGAAGGGCTAGTTTGAATGCTTCGGAGGTAATTAGTTCGACTGTTTTTTGTATAAGCTATTTTGAGTGTTTGAATATTAGCTAGCTTTAGTGTTTCTGTATTTTTTATATGGATTAGGAGCAAATGCAATAAAGCCTTGTACTGAAGGGGTTCTAGGATTCTAAAATTGTTTGTGTGCATAGGGACTGGGCTTACTTCACTCAAAATTCTAATCTGAAGTTTGTAATAATTTTTGTCTAAGTAGTTAGGTTTAACTCAAAAATACTCAAATTCAGGGTTTTAGAATTGCTTTCGCGTTATGAGTGTCTTAATGGGGTTGGGCTTAATGCAAGAAACCCCTGAAAAACCTAGCTTAAGGGTTTCAATGTGTTTTACTTTAATGTAGGGTTTTAGAATTGCCTGCATGTTAAGAGTGTCTGCCTGGTATTGGAGTTAATCTAAGGTTCTCTTGAAAATCCCAGTAGGTGTTTCAATATTTTTCTGTATATCTAGTAGTGATTAATGCAAAATCCCTAAACTGCATGTTAAAAAAAATAGTTTGTTTATTCGGGTGTTTTGTGTGGGACTGAGCTGAATGCAAGAAAAAATTAAGTGCTCTATTCTGTAGTTTAGTTCTTCTTGGGTCTGGAGTGGGGACTAATGCTATAAAATGCCTAGATCATGTGTTAAAGAGATTTGTGTTGTTGGTACTCTTATCGGTACCAGCAGCCGCTGCTTCCCCTTCTTATCAACTAAGTGGGACAATGGCGCCCTGTCTGGTATGGTGTGCCTCCTAGCTGTGATCTTATAGGGGCTTAATGTCGTGAAACAACTTTGTCTGGGCTCTATTATGCCTCCTTACTGTATCTGGGATGTTTTTAGGAGACTTCCACCCAGAAACTGCTGTTTTTGTTCAAAATGGGAGAACAGTGGGACCGATCCCCTGTTTGATGGTATTGTTGTAGACAGAGGTTAATGTAGATAAAACATTAAAAACCTAGCCTGAGACTTTTATAATGTATTTGAATGTATGAGATTCGGTCAATTGATAAAACAGTCAAAACCTTAATCCTTAAGGCATCAGTTTTTTTTTTATGTTTTTGTGTGTATCTATAGAGTTGAGGATAATGCAAGATAATTAAGGAAACCCTAATCTGAGTTTTTTTGAAATTGTTTGTGTGTGTGTGGGCATTGTGCAGAAGATTACCAAGTACCATTTTTTGGTTGCCAATGCCAAGTTCATGCTAGATGAAGAGGAGCACTTTCAGGAGCTCCTGTCTGAGAGGCTAAGGATGTATGGGGAGCGCAACAAGGAAATTGATTTTTGGCTTGTGATAGAACCGAAATTCCTGGACAAGTTTCCTAATATAACCAAGCGCCTCAGGCGACCTGCTGTGGCTCTTATGTCAACAAATGACACTTGGATAAAGTAAGTATTTTGCAGTAGGATCTTAATAAGCTTTTGTACTAGCATCTGAGTAAGATTTTTGTACAAGTACCTGAGAAGAGCAAAACCTTGATTGATTTTTATAGTTGATAGTTGATTCTATGCTCACATTTTTATATTCTTTTTTATTATTGTCCATGGTTTCAGGTCTATCATTCTGTAAATGGATTAGTTTATACAATACAAATAGTTAACCAAAATAATTTGTCAAATGTCATAACTAACAAGTTACCCTAAAATTCTAAATTAATTTGTGAAATCAGAAATCTCAAAACTGAACAAAAATGTGGATGTATTGTTAAACATTACCGAATTTACCCATTGTATCTTAAATTTTTAATAGGTTCCTAACATGCTTTATGAGGGTAAGTGAGCCTTTTAACTCTCAGCTAGCAGCTTAGCATGAAAGACATGAATATTAGATTTTGAATCTTGTTCACTGTGGCAATGAGTGCCCTACTTTACAGCTAGAGTACATCCTGAAGAATTATAACAGGTTGTAACATGCTTTTCTGTTAGGAAAACAGGAAATGCTATAGATAAAACTACAGGGGAAGGATTATAGCAGGTAGTAACATTTATTTTTATTAGGAAAACGGGAAATGCTATACACAGAACCAGTGCAGCAACGCATATTGTCAAACACGAAACCTAGTGGCCAAAAGCACAGCTCTAGAGGCTTGTTTTTCATCGAAATTCATCTGGGACATGCATCTGCGCTCACCCAGGTGGGTCATGCTTAGAATCCTGGCTGCAAGCCCTGAGGGATTGAATCCATACATCTTACTACTAGACCATGGCTCAGAAGATCTATCAGGCTCTGACATTGTTAGAATATATGCTTTTTAATTAGAAATCCTCCAATATTTGGAAAACTCACCTACCATGCATTAACTTAAAAGACAGGAGTGATTCCTTAATATTCATACTTGGAGAGGGCATTATAGATTTAGCCAATTTGTGTTATCGTTCTTTAACGATGTTTAAAATGTAAACAGCAGGAATTTAATGTCAATAATAATAACCTAACCGATGCAGTTTTTTTACAGGGGATGCCTATCTTATTAGAATCAAAATTAATAGTGGAAAGAACAATACCGCTATATTGATTGAGGAATCCATTAAACCACTATTTCCATTACCAGTTTCATGAAATCAAATTATAATATATGGTAGCAGTTTTGTCAAGAATATGGACTCTGCAGACTTAACAAAATTTGGTGTCTGTCTAGTTCGAGGATGCTTTAATAACAACTGTTACTTCTTCCCTACCACTTCCATTTAAGACCCTCAGTGTGAGACAACAATGTGATAGTTGATTTACAGTAAGCATTCATCCTGTGTTGAATATTGACTAATTCTTTTGTTGCCAATGTTTTTAAGTTTTTTCTTTACCATTTCTATGCTTTGTGCAGAATGCTATTCATCAAGCTTTTCTTTTTAACTGGTGAATGTAAACTTGTGCGAGTCATTTCTTTGCATGAATTATTTATATTAGTTAGGTCTCTGCGTTTTGAAAATAATATTTGCTGTATGTGCATTTGTTTTCACTAAGAATGAATGCAAACTCATTTGATCCTTTTGTTATATCTGGTTGGAGTTCATTGAACACTTCTGCAATATTTTGGTTGGATGAAAAGACTTGACATGGATTACAACTCATTTAGACAAGTAGAAGCTGATTGCACAACTGGTCTCTTTTGCAATATAATTACCTTTTGCTTGAGATGTACTGGAAATATCTCTAATACTTGGCTTGTTTAGGTTCATGAAACTAAGGCTGGATCGTGTTCTAGAAGGAGAAATTGAAGCTGAAACAGCTGAGGAAGCATTTGCATCGAATCCTGCAGAGCTCCACTTTGGAAAGCCTGAAAATTGGACAGCACCATATCCAAAATATGAGTATGGGTGGTGGAAGCGCTTTCTGCCTCCCCAAATGGGATAAATAAGTTATAACAGAAGTAGAAATGATAGTGACCCTTTGGAACATGTAGGGTTTTTTATGAAGGACATGTAAAAGTGTGACCATTTATTGGAAAAATTGGCATGTGGGGGAAACGAGAACACAGAGAGGTGATGCTTGTATATAACACCATATATACTCTGACACCTCAATCAGTTTTCTCATGCTTATAATTTGGTTTACAAATTTTTTTACTACAAACATCATATGGATTCATTTTACAACCTGTAATGAGGATAATGAGGACAGGCTTTGTGACCAATGTTACAGAACTAGTTAAAACCATTATTAACAAATTCTTTTGAATTACCTCCCTAGATATATAGCTAAACTAGCCATGGATTGCAAGCCAGAAGAGATTTAAGTTTTGGATTTCTTATGCACAGCCTTTCTGCTTCCAATCACCAGACCCTCAAAATCCAAAATCACATGCAATAAATTATATACATGAGAGAGGTAACCACACACATCATCTGCTAGTCTTTTATTTTTTTATGATATCATGTTCTTTCTCCTATTGCCTATCTTCAAGCTTTTCTGATCCAAAAGATTGAATATATTCAACTGTAACATATCGTGGGTTTCATTGTCTAATGGATCCATCTTCGACTGCTCTCATTTAATTTTATTGAAGAGCAAAGTCGTTACAATTGCAAATATTAGCATAGCACTACCATTATTATGTGAGTTTTTATATAACTTGTGTCGACCAAAAATTAAAAAATTATATCTATTCCTCACTCTGCTTATTATTATTGTCTAATGCTATTAGAAATATACTTACTTATGTAACATATCACTGGTTTCATTGTCTAATATATCTATCCTCTACCACGCTTAATTAATAGTATTGAATAACAAAGTCGGTACAATTTTAAATATTAGCATAACACTACCATTGTAATGTGAGTTCCTATATAAATTTTGAGTACCAAAAATATATACATTTTTTTATAACTCTGCATATTATTATTAACTAATGATAACAGAAATATACTTTAACTCTTAACATATTGTGGGTTTTATTGTCTAATGGATCTATCTTCTACAGCTCTTAACTATTTTTTGAAAAGAAAAGTCAGCACAATTGCAAATATTTGCACAACATTACTATTATAATGTGAGTTTCTATATAACTTATGCCTACAAAAAGTAAAAATATATATCCAATATCCAACTCTACTTATATATTTTTCAATAAAAAACTAAGAATAATAGAAGAATATGACACGCGCATTATATATATATATATAAAATGGTTGTATCGATCATTGGGAAGCGTGTGGACTTAGATCTGGTCATTTTTTTCTCCAATGTTGGATTTAAAGGCTGACTTGTTTTGGTAGCTTATTGTATAAATATAGTAGTGTGTTGTAGTTTTAGGTATCAGTTTTTGGAGATAAGAGATAGGTTCTAAGTTGAATCCTCGCATGTATGAGGATTGTTGTAATCGAATGAGGTTATTGATGAATAATATTTGAAAACTCTCTGCACTCTCTCTCTCCTTGCTTGTGTTATTGCTTTCGTGTGATGTTTCTTCAAGGAGGTTGGTGAGTTGGGTGTGTCTTTGGCCCCTCTCCCGGTCCTTCCCTTGCATCTAGTGGTATCAGAGCGAGGTTAGATCTTGATCTAGATTTGTGAATTTAGGTCTTTGGTCAAGAGTTCTTTCTTGTAAGCCCTAGTTGGTATTTGTTGTGGGGTGATAGATTGTGATCTGACCTGCAATTGCAGAGGGTTTCAAGATGGTTTGTGGGAGGCGAGATGTAGATCTAGGCTTAGCTGACATGCTAAGACAAATTGTTGCTAGGTTAGAAGTTGTTGAGATAGCCCAGCGTCGAGGAAGACATCTTGAGGATGTTAGTGATGAAGAGGCCAAAGATGAACAAGGTGAAGAGGAACTTGAACCTGTGATGGATCAAAGTGAAGAAAGACTTTTGAAGGCATTGACAAAATTGAAGTCTACACCACATTTCAATCCTCTTGAATACAGTGGTAGGCTGGATTCAGATGAGTTGATGGATTGGATAACTGAGATGGAAAAATATTTTGAATATGAAAATGTCACTGAGGAGAAGAAGGTGAAAATTGCAAGTACAAAGTTGAAAAGTGACGCAAGTCAAGGATGGCGGATCCAATGAAGGACAGTCCAACCTTGCAGCTTCAGAACAACACAGCGGAATAACACAACAAGAGATGTTTCAAAACATATTTTCCATTAACATGCCCGGCTGTAAGGCCTTTCGGGTTAGGGCCAATTACAATCAAGAGGTAATTCTGCAAGGTCAACTAGATCCAACACAACTCTAGCTAGTTCAATTCTGAAAACTATTAGCAACTGATGGAAACCCTAAGGTAGATCTAAACTTGAGCTCACAAGCCTCCAAGCAATCTCCTTGTCTCCAAGCCTCAACCACTAGCTCTGCTATTACAACTATCAAATAACAATTTGATTTACAAGATCTCACAGGATCTTTTCCACAACTTCACTTATCTGGTTCTCCCAAATCAGCTCCAGATCTACCTTCGATCTGCTGCCTAAACAACTACCCAAACATCCTATAAATAATAATCATTAGCTACAAGTCGGCTAGATGACACAATTAACTCTTACAAACAAATATTAAATGCAATACAAGTCGGCTCTCAAATAGCCTTACAATTATTAAATTCAACATGTCGTCCTCCAGATCCACCTAGGAGAATCCAACAAAGCTACCAACAATAAATGCACCAAGTCGGCCAAGAAAATCTTCAAGAACTCCAGTCAGTAAACCAGAACTACCGAGCACCAATGAAACAACTGACCAAGCCAAGCAACGCAGGCATTACCGAGCACCAGTTCCACCGAGCACCAGAAGTCTCACCAAGTTCCTTCAGTGACCGAGCTTCCTTCAATAACTAAGACCATCAGTTAAGGCTGCAACCGAGTAACACCGGCCAAGTAACACACCACCATGCAGATTCACCGAGGACCCAAGAATGCCCCTGCATCAAAAAGTCATGCATCCTTATGGTGAGAGCATCTACAATTGGACAAAATAAGGAAAGGCAAAGGCAAAATCAAGGTATGGAATAAAATGGTGAATAAATTGAAAAGCAAGTTCTTACCCTATGATTATCAGATTAACCTAGTTAGGAGAATGCAAAGTTTGAGGTAGAAAGATAGCTCGGTAAAAGACTATACTAAGGAATTCTATAAACTAGACATCAGATCTAGACATATTGAGGATGAGGTGGAAATAATTGTTAGATACGTGAATGGGTTAAGAGTTTCTATTCAAGAGGAAATTAGTTTGGTCAAGCTAGAAAGTATTGAGGAAGCTTATCAGTTTGCCCTGAAAGCTGAGGAGAAATTGAACAAAAGACAAAGAGGAAGAGGTGGTAGATTCTCGAGAGGAAGAGGTAGATCTTATGGTGAAAATAATAGATCTGATCAAAACAAAACAAATGAGGATAAAGGCAAGACCAAGTGGAAAGGTGAAAGTTCTTCTAGAGGAAGAGGCAATAACTACCAAGGTGACTATAGCGGAGGTGGATTCCGAGGAACTTGTTACAATTGTGGAGAAGAAGGACATTGGTCATTTGAGTATACACATGCAAGCAAGAAGGTTAGTAACAGTAGAAATATTTTGGTGCAAGAAGACTCACTGAATGAACTGGAGAAGGAAAGTAACTTGATGGCACGAAGAGCACTATGGAGTGAAAGTAATAAGGAAGATCCAGTAAGGAAAATTTTGTTCAAAACCAGATGCAGAGTTGCTGATAAAATGTGGAACGTAATCGTTGACAATGGAAGCTCAAAGAATTTGGCATCTGAGGAAATGGTTGCAAATTTGCAGTTGGAAAGGTTGAAACACCTAAAGCCCTATCAAATTTCACGGATCAAGGATGAGCACACACTATTGGTAAGTGAACAATGTTATGTGAGTTTGAAAATTGGTAAGTCCTATGATAAGGTGTTATGTGATATCATGCCTATGGACTGTTGTCACATTATTTTGGGTAGACCTTGGCAATATGATAGACATGCTATATATGATGGAAGATTGCATAAATATACTATTTGGGCTTATGGGAGAAGACAAATCTTGTTACCTTTGATTGAAGAATCTATTGGTAATGTTTGCACATCTGCGAAAGTTTTCTTGATGGAAGGAAGAAAATTTGTTAAGGATTTAAAGAAGAATGATGTATGTTTTGTTGTGATTCCTAACAAAATGAGTGAGAAAACAGTGAATATTATCCTTGAAGAAGTTGATAAGATACTCACTAAGTACAAAGAGATCATTTCTGATAATGTACATGATGGTTTAACACCGAAGAGAAGCATTGATCATTGTATGGATCTGATTCATGGAGTTAGTTTATCGAATAAAGCACCACATTAGTTAACACCTACTGAGAATGAGGAACTTAACCGACAAATATAAGAATTGTTGCAGAAGGGTTTGATCCAAGAAAGTTTGAGACCATGTGCAGTACCAGCTATATTGGCACCTAAGAAGAATGAAGAGTGGTGAATGTTTACTGATTCCAGAGCAATCAACAAGATAACAGTGAGATATCGGTTTCTTATACCGAGAATAGATGACATAATGGATAGTTTGAGTGGAGCAAAGTATTTTACCAAAATTGATTTGAAAAGTGGATATCATCAAATTAGAATCAGAGAAGGTGATGAATGGAAGACTACTTTCAAGACAAGAGAAGGTTTGTATGAGTGGTTGGTTATGCCTTTTGGTTTAACTAATGCACTGAGTACTTTTATGAAATTGATGAATGAGGTTTTGAAGAAATTCTTGGGTAAATTTCTGATTGTATACCTAGATGACATTTTGATATTCAATAAGACTAGAGAAGAACATTTGTTGCACATTAAACAAGTATTGCAGAGATTGAAAGAAGAAAAGTTGTTGATTAATTTGAAAAAGTGTTCCTTCATGAAAGAAGAGATTGTGTATTTGGGATTTATGATTTCAGCTGATGATTTGAAAATGGATCGTGAGAAGGTTGAAGCTATTTTGAATTGGTCTACACATGAAAATGCTAGCGAGGTAAGATCATTTCATGGTTTAGCAAGTTTTTACTGAAAGTTCATCAAAAATTTTAGTTCAATTTGTAATGCTATGACTGAGACTATGAGAGGAGATAAAACAGAATTCAAGTTGACAAATGGAGCTGATAAAAGTTTTGAGACTTTGATGCAAAATGTTGTGGAATTGTCTATGTTAGCGTTACCTAATTTGAATAAGGTATTTCAAGTTGAATGTGATGCAAGTGGTAGTGCAATAGGAGTTGTGCTGAGTCAAGAAGGTAAACCTGTTGTTTTCTTTAGTGAGAAATTGAATGATGAAAAAAAGAAATATTTTGTGTATGATCAAAAATTCTACACTATTGTTCAAGCCCTAAAGAAATGGAGACATTATTTGATACTAAGTGAATTTGTGTTATATATTGATCATAAAGCTTTACAGTATTTGGGTAATCAGAATAAGTTGAATCAGAGACATGAAATGGGTTGAGTATTTACAGAGTTATACATTTGTGATAAAACATAAGAGTGGAGTCACTAACCGAGTTGCTAATGCATTGAGTAGAAGAAGATCTTTGATGACTGAAATGAGAATTTAAGTTCTTGGTTTTGATGACATGAAATATTTATATGAAACTTACCCTGATTTTTTGAGCCATGGAGAAAGTGCAGAGCACCTATTCAAGATCAACCGAGTACTAAATGGGAAGACTATTTCATTCAAGAAGGTATGTTGTTTAAAGGTATTCAGCTATGTATACCAAGAGGATCAATGAGAACTAATTTGATAAAAGAGAAACATAGTAGTGGTTTGGCTAGACATTTTGGCATTGACAAAACATTGAATTTGCTTAAGGAAAGGTACTTTTGGGCACAATTGTATAAAGATGTTCAGAAATTTATGAAAAAGTTGCGGAGTTTGTCAAGTTGCAAAGGGAGTAAGTCAAAATATTGGATTGCATACACCAATTTTTGTTCCTGAGAAACCTTGGATCAATATCAGTATGGATTTTGTTCTTGGCTTACCGAGGACAATAAAAGGTAATGATTCCATATTTGTTGTTGTAGATAGATTTTCTAAGATGACACATTTCATACCCTATAGAAAAACATCGGATGCAGTGCATATAGAAAATATTTTCTTTAAGGAAATTGTTAGATTGCATGGATTACCAAGGAGTATCATCTTTGACCGAGACAACAAGTTTGTTGGTTACTTTTGGAAGACACTATGGAAAAAGTTAGGTACCGAGTTGAGGTATAGTTCTATATTTCACTCATAGACTGATGGATAGACATAGGTTGTAAATAGAAGTTTGGATAATCTTCTGAGATGCTTAGTTGGAGATAAACCAAGTAATTGAGATTCTATGTTGGCACAAGCAAAGTTTGCATACAATAATTATGTGAATAAGAGTACTAGAAAAACACCTTTTGAGATTGTGAGTGGCATACAACCGAGAGGTATATTAGATTTGAAGAACATTGTTGGTGAAGAAAAGAGAAGTGTTGAAGGAGAAAAATTTGTTGAGCTCATGAAAACATTGCATGAGGAAGTAAAACATAAGTTGGAACATAGTAATAAAAATTATAAGGACAGAGCAGAGATCAAGAAGACATAAGACTTTTGCAGTTGGGGATGAAGTAATGGTTCATTTGAAGAAAGGTAGATTTCCTGTTGGAACCTATGAAAAATTGAAAATGAAATTTGGTCCCTACAAGATATTGAAGAAGTTTGACAGTGGAAATTCTTATGAGATTGAGTTACCTAATGATATGGACATATCACCTATATTCAACATTGTAGACTTGTATGAAAATCAGGAACCCGATGAAAAAATGATAGTGCTGAATGATTATCCTAAGAAGCGAATAGAAAAAGTTGAGCAGATTTTGGAACAAAGAGTTGGCAGAAGCACAAGAGGAAAAGAGTACATGGAATATTTGGTAAAGTGGAAGAATAGACCAATTGAAGACAGTTCGTGGATTACACAATCTGAGTTGGATTCAACTCAGGTTGTACCTACTGCATGATTCAAAGAATCATCTCAAAACAACCCCAGGTGTTTGATGCAGGAGCATCTCGGGTTCTTAGCAATCCTATATCACAAAAATAAGTTAGATTTGTTAGATATGTTTGGTAGCTGCTTTTTGGGCTCTTGGTGATGTATTCATGTTTCCATTGATGGGGCTTGGTTTCTACTCGGTTCCTTCGTTCACTGAGTTGGCGCGGTTGGTTCAATGAGTTAATTTTCCTGTTGCTCGGTAATCTTGCTCACCGAGTGGTTTATTTTGTATTTTTGTTGAGGCTGACTTGTGCATTTAATTTTGGTTGTGGAGTTAATGGTTGTATCGATTATTGGGAAGCGTATGGACCTAAATCTGGTCGTTTTCTTCTCCTATGTTGGATCTGAAGGCCGATTTGTTTCGATAGCCTCTTGTATAAATAAAGTAATGTGTTTTAGTTTTGGGTATCAGTTTTTGGAGATAGGAGATAGGTTCTGAAAGTTGAATCCTCGCATGTATGAGGATTGTTGTAATCAATTTCTGATTGTATCTGGCCGTAACCGGGAAGGGGGTACGTCTCGGCATGTATGAGGTTATTGATGAATAATATTTGAAAAGTCTCTTCACTCTCTCTCCATGCTTGTGTTATTGCTTCTGTGTGATGTTTCTGCAAGGAGGTTGGTGAGTTGGGTGTGCCTTTGGCCCCTCTCCTGGTCCTTCCCTTCCGTCAAGTATATATACATGGTAAGTCAATCTCTAATATGCTTGTAAATACCACAAATAATTATTATGAGACATGCCTGTTATGTAGAACTCAAAAAATTACTATCTTGTACTTAAAGAATTTAACAAAATATGTCCTAAAATTATTGACTTGTACAAATAGTACAGATAGTTTTTCATATATAAAAATGTGGAGATAAAATGAGAATAAGCCATAAATTGGAACTCAATAATTGACTTGGAAAAAGTCCACTTTTGAGTGAAAAATGCTAGTTGGAAGAGTAACTTATCATTCCACCATGTAAAGGGAAAGTATAGATGATAAATGGAGCCAACTTAGTCTCAACAAATTCCTATACAAACTTTAGAGCTTTGGGTATACTATCCTTGCTCTCCTTTGTTGCATATAGAATTGCATTTGTTAGCTTACTCTAAAAAAAAGGCTTTACACCACAAACATAAGAGTCAATCCTCTCACAAATGTGGAGAAGCATCTTATCATCATTTGACACCTCCATAAGATGAGAAGATCAAGGATCAAGCATCTAAAGGGAAGATGAAATCTCAAATATTCTAAAATTTAACCCACTACTTATACAAAGATGCACTTGAAATTTTACCAATATATATATATATTTTTTTTTTCTGATGTATGTATAAGCACCATACGTACTGAAGTCATTAGAGCGAACAAACCCAAGTTATGACTTAAATTTATTCTTTTACCTATTTCTTTGTGAATCCATAACTTTTGCATACAAACTCAAAATAAAGTAACATTTTTTACAAATTGCACTCTTTTCAAGAGAAACCCAAATCTGCAATTATGTTCAACTTTTGATTTCATTTTTACGTTGAATTTTCTCTAGTAACACCAGTACAATTATAATGCCAAATATGGGTTGAATTGAATCTGAAATAGATGGCTCGTCTGCCCAAGAATGTTCCTTTTGAAGACCCATATGCAACCAACATGTTTTTATCCATCAAGCAAAGGCACTTGGTGTTGGGGTTTAGGTAGATATGAGCAATAAACAATATTAAGATAATGCAGAAATAGAGAAGACAAATAAATAAATAACACTAAGATTTAATGTGGTTCACCCAATATGGGCTACATCCACCAGAGAAACAATCGTCCACTTATTTTATTATCTAGCGAAAGGCAAAATTATAATATAATAATTTCACATTACACCACCACTTATTTATAGGTCTTTTAGGCAGTTTACTAATGTGGGTTAACAAATTAACCCTAAAAATGCTTAACGAGTTAACTAAAAATGCTTGATGAGTTAATTAAAAAATTATAAGAGTGTGCAGTATAGCATGATCAGTCGTCACATACCAACAATAGCCCACTTGGAGACTGGTCCTATAGCAACACTGCTACACCTGAAGCTCCCACTGAATTGATGCACTTGGACTTGACTGTTTCTGATTTCCATTGTGATCAAACTTGGAGACCAATAGAAATTGAGCAAGAAGTCATTTTCTCTCATGTTACTACCTTGGTCAACATATATGCAGGATTCTTGCTAGTATGTATTTTCCCCGGCTTCAAGTCTCCATCCTCTAAAACTGAGTGTATGAAATGATACTAAAGCTGGATGTGTTTAGTTTAGAGTGAAGGGTTGAGTTCTTTTCAAGATGAATCACACTCTAACTATCATTGTACAACCTTTTATGCTCCTGTATCTTGCCCAGTTCTTCCATAAACCTTTTTAACCAAATCATCCCCTTACTAGCCTCTGTAGAAGCAACATATTCTACTTCTATAGTTGAAAGTGCTACAACCTTTTACAATATGGAAATCTAGTTGACCATTGTGCTACCTACAGTAAAAACATACCTTGTAGTGCTCATCCTACTATCAATATCTCTTGTTAAATCTGAATCAACATAGTCTTGTAAAGTGGAATGAGAGTCTCCAAAACATAAAGACTGAGTTGGTGTACCTTTCAAATACCTAAGAATTCATTTTACTATATTCCAATGCTCTTTGCCAAAATTTCTCATATACTTGCTCACAATTACCTCTACATGGGAAATATCTAGTCTTGTATACACCATGACATACATCAAGCTGCCAACTGCTGAAGAGTATGGAACCTTAGACATGTACCCTATCTCCTCATGTGTATTGGGGCTCATATCTTTGGCCAATTTAAAAGACTAGGCAAAGGTGTACTAACTAATTTTGTATCTTGCATCTGAAATCTATACAACAATTTTTCTATGTAATCACTCTGAGACAATGTCGATGTGTGATTTTTCCTGTCCCTAGTTATTCTCATACAAGGGATTTATTTTGTTGCACCCAAATTCTTCATAGAAAATGATTGTGCTAATTTTTGTTTAAGGGAATTTATATGTTGCATATTAGACCTGATAACAAGCATATTATCAACATATAGTAACATGATAATATAGCTACCATTATCCAATCTCTTGAAATAAACACAATGATTAGAATGACATCTATTGTAACCTTGTTCATCGATAAAACTATCAAATTTCAAATGCCATTGTCAAGGTACTTGTTTCAACCCATGCAAGCTCTTCTTCAACTCACATACTAAATTTTCCTTACGTTTGACCTCATATCCCCTTGGTTGCTATATATAAATATATTCCTACAATTTTTCATGGAGAAAAGTTTTATGGACGTTAATTGTTCTAGATTCAAATCTTTTGTGGCCACAAGACTTAGAATAGTTTTAATTGAAGTCATTTTAACAACATGAGAAAATATCTCATTAAAATCAATACCTTTTTTTTTTGGGCAAAACCCTTGACCACAAGTCTAGCCTTGTATCTTTTCTTCCCTCCATTTTCTTTCTTTAACCGGTAAACCCATTTGTTAGGCAATGCTCTTTTACCTTTAGGAAAAGCCACTAACTCTTAGGTTTGATTTTGTAGCAAGGAATCCATCTCCTCTTTCATTCCTTGCTCCCACTTTTTCTCGGTTTCAATCTGCATTGCATTTGCATAACTTTTTGGTTCACCAGAATCAATCAATAATACATAATATAATGAAGGGGAATGTCGTTTAGGAGGTCTACTTATCCTTGAAGAGCTTCTTATTGGAGTTTGAGGAACATGTTGTGGTTCTGGTTGTTCAATATTTTTTGGCATTGTTGGGACTACATTTACTAGGATTTCATCAAGCACCATGTATTCTATGTGTTCCTCTTCTTGCTTCTTTTTGTGCATCTGATCCTTGTATATGACTCTTTCATTGGATATAACATATCTACTCCTAATGATTTTGTGATTATCAAAATCTCATAAACGATAACCAAAATCATTAATGCCATACCCAATAAAAGTACACTTCTTGGATTTTGCATTACAATTGCAAAACTAAGCCAAATTTTGAAAGTGAAATTTATGATTACAATCACTTTAATCTGATATCACCACTATAAAATACATAAAAAATTATGCACTTTCAAAGATAATTGAACTTTAAAAGGAGTTTGTATGAGCCCAAATGAGGCCTTGGAAGTGGAAAAAAATGAGATTAGCAATTTTTAGAAAAATTCAGGCATAGAGATTAGAAGTCGCATACATCATTGTGTAGAGCACAAAATTATACCCTAAAAATAATCAAAAAAGGAGTCTGAATGACTAAGATATCATTGTTTAAAAATAGTATGTGTAATTATTATTTTTGAATCACTTCCATTGTACCTCTAAACTTCAAATGGCTCTAGGTTTGGCCTTAAATGTCCAATTTGGATGAAACAAAAGTTAATCTTGGGGTTTTTGGACCTCTTCAATGTGATGCCACCCTCTTATTTGCACCAGCAAGCTCTAATATTGACTTGCAATAGAAAGTCACACAAAGCCTCAAATTGCACCAAAATTCTCGCTAAATAGGCTATGTAACAGTGATATCCAAATAGCCTTATTCTGCACCCACAATTTAATTAAGCCAATTTTGTTGCTCTTGAGAAGGAGTCTTCACACCTTGAGAGCTTTGATACCATGTTAGAGTTTTAGGTGACTCTAAAATACCACAGGATCAAATGAAAGACCAAGATAAGTTCCACAAGAGAATGGAAAGACAATTGCAACAAGATGCAAGAATGATATTATTTCTAATAGACATCAAATATATTACAATACCATAATTGATGGATTGAGTTGATTCAATTGGAATAATTTATAATGTAGATGTGTCTACTTATATAGGCAAGACTATGAGAGACAATGATAAGGAGTAGATAAGTTATCACCTACACAAGGTGGAATCACATGTCTACCAAAGGTGGATCATCCTCCATTATGAAATGAAGTATATGAAACACGTAGAGTATGATAATGCAATATGTGCACTAAAGGTGGATCTCACATATAAAGTTAATGTGATAACAACTATCACTGCCTAAAGTGTAACTTTTCGTACACCATGTACAAATATAGGTGCCAACTCCTAGCTGTCTCGTATGCAAAATACTATGCAATGCATTATCCTAACTAAGCTTAAGTAAAGTGTAATTAGGTGAATATTTAGATGCACCAACAATATTGTCATTTAAATATATTGCATTGATGGTTAGTTAGATAAAGCTAATTGATAAGTATGTGTGAAAAAAAAGTTTAAGATCTAGTTAGGATTGATTCACCATATCCTTTCAATCTTAAGGTGTGTTCAACAATTGGTATTAGAGTGTAGTTACTCCTGAAGAAGCTTAACTTCTCGAGGAAGATTCAAGATGGAAAATCAAATGGTAAAAAAACATTGATGAAATAAATTATGCCTTTTGGAAGGTGGGGATGGAGTCACATTTGGATTCTATGTCATTCAACATTTGGGATATTGTTTAGAAACAATACAATCCCCAACTAGTGATTCTTCTACACAAAATGAAATCAAGATGCACACGAATAATGTGAAGGCTAGAAATGTCATTATTAGTGGATTGAATGATTTAGAGTTGATGAAGGTCATGTCCTACAAGTCTAGAAATGAAGTTTGGGAGAGGCTAAGTAATATATGTGAAGGACACAAGAAGATCAAGAAAATCAGGTTGCAAAACCAAAAGCATAAATTTAAAATCTTAAGGATCTCAAACCTAATGAAAATAATAAAGGTTACCTACGACGGGTGAATAAGGTTGTGAGTTCGATAAAAGGTATTGGTTAACCTATAGAAGGAAATGATGTTGTATGGAAAATTATGATAACTATGACCAAAAATTACAAACCCTAGTACCATTTAGTAGAGTCAAGATATGGACAAATACACATTGGATTAGCTCTATGAGATTTTCACTTTTTTTGAGATTGTTGAGATTGAAGATAGCCAACATCATAAGAAGGATGTTGCATTAAGGGTTGAAAAGAAGGTTGAAGATGTGCTTGGGATAATTTATTATACACATAAATAAGAAGAAAAGTTTGTAACAAGACTAATGAAAGGGTCTAGAAATTATAAAGGTAATTTGCCTTTTATGTGTTTAATTTAGGAAGAACAAGTCACCTTGCTACTAAATTTCCTTTAAAAAAATATACCTTTGAGAAGCCTAATGATGGTGAGAGAAATGATAGTTAAAGAGGAAATAATAGATATGCAAGGACTGATAACAAAGACAAGGGTAAGAATAGTTTTTGTTCTTGTATCATCCTAAAAAATAAGCACCCTTGTTAGGTGCTCATTTTTAGACCCATTTTAGCATCTATGGGTTCCCACATTGATTTCACAACTTTCTATCCCTTTTGCATCTTACAAATAAACATTATTTGTTAAAAACTCAAGAATGGCTCTAATTTCTATGCATGATTTCCCATTTTCCATCCATTCACATTATTCATTTCGCACTTAGGTCCTTCACATACCTTTTCGGATCTCAAGATTTACCCTAAGGTCTTGATGATTTACAACCTCCAATACTCTTGCTAGCACCTAGTCCCAAAGCCATTTAAAAATTGGCCTCTTAGGGACTAAACTGAATTCGGCCTAGTCCTTGGAGGTTGATTTTTGGTGGATCTGGGTCCAATACAAGGATATTTCCTTTGGGGGTTTACTTCAGGTCATCTTCGTGAACCTGAGCCCCAAAATGTGTATAATAGAAGACCTCTTCCTCTCATTTTGACATCCAATACAAATCTACATCTCATCTTCATGTAATAATTATCAAGAAAGCTATTGTGCATTCAAGGAGTTCAAACAAGCATTCAAGCCCATCATGCATTCAAATGCAAGGAATCCATTCAATCATTTGAAGTCTTCTTCTTATTCTTCTTCTTCAATTCAATTCAACATTATGGAAAACTCAAAAATTCATTATTCAAGGGTTTGGTTTCATGATTTCCTATTGGATTTTTGTAGAGTCTAAGTTATTGCATAAACACTTGTGATCATCTCCAAAGCACCATTGCATCATTGAGGTATAAGGTAATTTATTTTCAGATCTAGATTACATTTCCTCATGCAATTTCAATTACATTTTAAGATTAATTCTTATATAGGGGCTTGACCAAGGCAAGAACATTCCCACAACAATTCCCTATTTTTTTTGTGTACAGGAACAAGTGGCACAGTTATAGATCCAAATTTTTAGATTTTCAAAACTAGGGATTGATCCTTCACAAAATTTAGCAATTTTTATGACTCCAAGACTAGGACAGCTTTTTAGGACTAGACCAAATTTTGTGCAATATTCCTTTGGATCTATAATTTCATAGTCGGGAGTTACAGGTCTCAGAGTTCTAGATCCTGGACAGTTTATGATTCTGACAGGTTTTCAACAATCAAATCCAGATCTTAAGTTCACTTGGCCTCTTCTATCTTTCAAGGTGAGTTCATTCTTCCTCTTTTCATTTTATACTTACTTTGATACATCAAATTTGATATCAAATATTTTTAGTAATCATTTCCTTAGTCATAGTATAAGCATCTTTCTTGCATTTAATTAGACTTTCTATCCATATAGGGAATACCCAAATCCCCCTTTTATCTAGATCCTGCAATAGCACCCCTTTATCTATTTGGGTTGTACTAATCAGATTTGGTCTAAGAGTGGGTTTAGTATTCCAATGTATATATAAAGTGGAGGTCTATTATTGATCACCATTTTCTATATCATGGTTCTATAGAGACTCGTTCATCAGAAGATGAAGATGAGAATGATTCAAATGATGATGTATATTTGGCTATCAAGGAGAATGATAGTAACAAATTCATAAGCCGGAGTGTTGCATAAAATAGTGAAAGATCAATAGTTGTGAAGACTTTCCTACATGCAAGAGAAGAACCTAGACCCTAGGTTATTGACTCTGAATGCCCAAATCATATTAAAAATGAAAAAATAAAGTTTCTTTAGCTTGGGAAGTATGATGGAGGATCAATCTCATATTTTGGTGAAGAGGCTACTTGTATATTTGGTAAATGAGTTATATCTATTGATGGAAAGCATAAAATCAGTGATGTTTATTTTTTAAAAGGGCTAGGATAGAATCTGTTGAGCATAAGTCAGATGTGAAGTAAAGGATATAATATTATCTTACATGGATTTGGATGTGAGATTAGAAAATGTTCTATAAGATTGGTTGTATATGTTATAAGGATAAATGACAAAGTATACTATATTAATAACAATAGAGGAAGCAGTTTTTCATTGGCAAAGAGTGTTGGATTACAGAGAGGGGGGGGTGAATTAGTAATCCTTGATTCTCTATACCTTAAAAACTATTTTCTTATTAACTCGGTTAAACATAATTCACTATTTACCGACAACAGTAAATAAACTTTAACAATCACTAAATCAATAACATAAACCATTCATCACATGTAACATCAATATTCAACGTGGAAACCCAGCTTTGGGAAAAACCACTATGGGAATTGTCACCCATTAAAGAAAATACTCTTTTGAAGTATACCTGGTTAAGAGTCAATCATGTTAAAGATTACAATACACACTGCTAGATGTGACCCGGTCAAGGGATTTACCTCAAATCTGTTAGGATCTTCACCCTGTTAGGAGTGGTATGGTTAGAGGGCTTCAAACACTCTTTAGAATGTTACCTTTTGCAAGGATTTTACAATAAGACTATTAAGTCCACTAGGTTAAGAGATTTGTCTGTTATAAATGCTAATAAGCAACAGTAAATAATTTGACTTGTAAAATCGAAACTATCTTTTCTTAACCAGATCCTTTGTGTTCTCTTCTATCTTCACTTCAATCCTTCACTTTCCACTGGCTTCAACACTTCATCAAACTCTTCTTTTTGACTCAAAATCTATCTTTTCCTTCTTCACTACATCAATCGGTGACTTATCAACTCTTCAATTTTCCACCCATTTGTTCATACAAATCCATCTTTTATATAGACATGTTTTGCCCCTTAATCTCCTCTATTAATTTTTTCTTTGATTAATCTTAGCCGTCCAATTCATTTTACAAACTTATACATTGAATTTAGATCTCGATAACACATTTTCTCATCACCTAGGAACTTGAACTTTTCTTGAAACTTGTTCCTTCTCTTTTAACCGTTTAGATCTAAGCCATAGACCATCACCTTGAATTTTCCTAATCGTATATCTCTCTAACTAACTTTCTTCATCATCATAACCTTCCATCTCATCATAGCTAATAATTAAATGTCGTTCTAATCCTTGTATTTAATTTATGTTCCTTGCTAGGTGGATAACTCTCAATTTTGGTTAATTTCGCTCGGTGTCTAAAAATTTCCTACTCAGTGTCTAGCGTTCCTTTGCCTTTACCGAAATATACTTCCTTTTACCTTTTACCTTTACCAAGTGAATTTTCCTGCTCAGCAGCCAAAACTATTGTGCTTACCGACTTGACTAATCTTCACTACCATTCTTTATCAACTTGATATAATCATATGTTAGGTAGAAAACAATTATATCAACATAACCTTACCATTTTCTAATCTGTATCAGTTGCCCAATTAAGCTCTTCAACTTCATAACATCTTACTTCTTCTCCTTAACTCATTCACACTTATATCATACTCTGAATGATATGGCAACACCATATAAACTAGATATCAATTTCTTGACATCAATGAAAAGATAATTACTGATCTAACCTTTCTACTATATTGTATTCCTCTGATCTTGGTCTATCTTCATCATCATCACCATCAGTTATAGTAACAATCTCCCTCTTAGACATTGATGGTAACACACTAACAATCTTCAGTGTCCAATTGATGATGGTAACACTTCATTGTTATTCATGTACTCCCTCTGAGCATTATCTTCACTGTTCTTATTCTCCCTCTATCACTGTGCAATCTTCTCCATCAATAGATCTTCTTTACTATTCCTCTTTGCATTCATCAATAGTAGTCTTCTCTCTGCATCATCAGTAATATTCTCCCTTCTTTACTAATCAATTATTTATCTCCCTCTACATTATTATTTCATCAATAATATTCTCCCTCTTTGACAATAATGCCAAAGAAACATACTCAAATATTTTCTCAGATAGTAAATCATACCTTAAATGTATTGATTTACCATTGCAGTCATAAACATATTTCACAACTTCAAGCTTTGCCATGTCACTAATATTTCTCCTAAAAAGAAATCTTCGCCACTTGTTCTCTTTTTTTCATTAATGTTTCCATCCCAATCAGCATCAGTATACACCTTAAGATCAAAATTTCCTCCTTTTGTGTATAGCAGACCGAAATCTTTAGTCCCTTTCAAATATCTAAATATTCTCTTTACTAGAGACATGTGTGTCTCCTTTGGATTGGAAAAAAACCTTGCCACTATAAAAAATGAATGTGCAATATCAGGCCTAATGTGTACAACATATTATAGTTTACCAAGCATTGATTGGTAAAGTGTTTCATTCACTTCCTTTGTCTCATCTTCCTTTGACAATTTACAACTAGTAGCCATCAGTGTTCCAACCGGTTTTTATTCTTCCATATTGAATGTCTTTAGGATCTCATTGATATACTTTGATTGTGTTATATAGATCCCATCCTTAACTTGTTGAATTTGAAGTCCAATAAAGAATTTAATCTCTCATATCATAGACATCTAAAATTGTTTTCTCATTTCTTTAGCAAATGATTTAGACATTAACTCATTTCCTCCAAATATAATATCATCAACAAATATCTTAGCAATCAAAATCTTATCAATACTATCACATTTCAAGTACAAACTAATGTTATCACATGTCCTTTGAAATCCAATCTTGATTAAATAAGAGTGTAATATTTCATACCATGCTCGGGGTGCTTTCTTTAATCCATATAAAGTATTGTGTAGTTTACATACCATATTTTTGTTAGAATCTTCAACAAATCCATCAGGTTGTTCAATGTAAACCTCTTCTTCAAGAATTCCATTTAAAAATGCAGACTTAACACCCATCTGCTAAACTTTAAATCTTTTATAGGAAGCATATGAAAGTAATATCCTTACACCTTCTAGTCTAGCAACATGAGCAAAAGTCTCACCACAATCAATAGCTTATTCTTGTGCATACCCTTTACAAACTATTCTTGATTTGTTTCTGATCACATCTCCTTTATGATTTTTGTTTATTCCTGAAAATCCACTTTGTTCCAATCACATTCTTATCCTTAGGTCTTGATACTAATGACCAAGTGTTGTTCTTTTCTATCGATTTGATCTATTTCTTCTTTCATTACATTAACCCAATCTTCATTTCCAAGTGCATCCTTGACTTATCTTGGTTCAAACTCAGAAATCAAACATGTGTTACCTTTCAAATTACTTCTTGTCATGACTCCTACATTTTTGTCTCCAATAATCTTGCTCGGTGAGTGGTGTCTTCTCACATATTTTGCTAATACAGGCTCAATAGACTGTTCATCAGTGTTTTCATCTCTCAGTGGAGGCGCTCCTGGGTTTCTTCTTGTTGCAACTCAATTGCATCAACTAAATTACCTTCCTGTACATGAATAAATCTTTGATAACTTCGGGTTCCTTTTTGTCATCTTCTTCATTTCTCTCTGCATATTCATCAATCCTCACATTTGCACTTTCTACATTTTTTTAGTAGACTTATTCAAACATTTGTATGCTTTACTCTTTGATGAAAAATCTAGGAATATACCTTCATCTCCTTTGAAGTTAAAATTTCCATTTCTAGCATCTTTCAGTATGTAACACCTACTTCCAAAAAATTTAAAGTAACTTACATTTGGTGTATGCCCATACCATATATCATAAGGGGTCTTGTTGGTTCTTTTCTTCAATTGTAATCGGTTGAGTGTGTAGACAACAATACTAATGGTTTATCTCCAAAAAATTTGTGCAACCTCTTTGTCAATCAACAATGTTCTATCACAATCAACTATAGATTTTTTCCTTCTTTCAACTATACCATTTTGTTGTGGAGTCCTGGTGCGGATACTTGTCTTTTGATTCCATTTTCATTGCAAAATACAGTAAATTCATCAGAGATAAATTCACCTCCTCTATCTAATCTTAAACATTTCAGTTTTTTATATGTTTCCTTTTCAACTCTAGCTTTATATCACTTAAACATTTGGAATGCATCAGACTTTTCCTTTAGAAATATAATCGACATCATTCTTGAATAATCATCAACGAACAAAATGAAATACCAATCTCCATAATAGCTTTGTATTCTCATAGGACCACAAAGGTCAATATGAACTAATTCCAAAATACCATTTCATGAGTAATAATTTCTTGTGAAACTTAATTTTGTCATCTTACCAATTTGACATTCCTTACACATCACTTTATCAGGTTTGCTTAATTTCGGTAGACCTCTGATTCTATTATTTTTGGTCACCTTAATCATGTTAACAAAATTTACATGATAGAGTCTTTTATGCCATAGCCATACATCTTCAACTTTAACAAATAAGAAACTCTTTGCAGTAGTATCAAGATAAAATCACTGGTTCCAATCAAATCTTCATCAGCACCATAAATTTTCACCTTTCTATTTTGAAATTACAGTTGTTGGCCAGTTTTGTTCAATTATGAAACACTCAACAAATTATAGTTTAGTCCTTCAACCCAATATCCATCATCACATCTCATCTTTTCATTCAAAATAATGGATCCTCTTCCTTTTACAGAACATGAAGCATCATTTCAAAATCTAACAAATCATCTATCATACTTTTCTAGGTTCTCAAACTTATCAATATCACCAGTCATATGATGTGAACATCCACTATCTATTATCCATGGATCATCTTTACTTAGATGAGAAATAAGAGATTTTCCATCTTCACATTTTTCTTCTTCTGAATCATCCTTCATAGTAGCATAGACAACTTCATATCCTTCCTCTGTATCATCTGATTCATCATCAGTTACACCTTCCTCATCTAGGTAGCAAGACTTCTTTCCTTTGTCATTGTAGTCTATGAACCTTCATTATCAGTTCTCCTTCTTATCACTTTTTTCATTCTTGTCATTGTCAGGACATATAAATGCAATGTGGCCAATCCTATAGCAATTAAAATATTTCAAAAGTAATTTACCTTTATACTTTCCTTTACCTCTTGGTAGTCTCTTAGCCATCAGTGCCTCTAACTCCTCTTGTTCTTTCTCTTCGGTTAGGATATTGTCATATTCACTTCCACATGAACTACTACGAATCTCTTTTTCTTTTCTTGGTGTTTTAATGCTTAGAGATGACTTCAATGCAGTTTCAATAGTCAGTAGACTATTATCATAATTTCTTAGCTCAGATGTAGTCAACTTACTGATTAAGGCTTCAAGAGTAACAACATTATTTGGTATTGATCTCAGTTCTTGAATAGAAAATACTTAAATAACATACTTAGATGAAAGAGTTCTCAAAATTTCAATTACCATTTCTTCATTAGTTAATGTCCCACCAGCACCTCTGGTGGCACTAACAACTTCCTTGATTCTGAAACTATATTGAGCAATGTTCTCTTCATCCTTCATTCTCATTTCATCATATTTTCCTCTAAGACTATCAACCTTAGTTTTTTGTACATGTTGATCTCCTCCATAATTAAGTGTAAGTCTATCTCACATCTCTTTTGAATTAACAAAGTCCTTAACACTATTGAATTTAGCATTGGTAAATTTCAATCATTACCGAGTCGTGTTCTTTCTTTTCTCTCACCTGATCAACTATCATGGGTCCAGGAGGCGGTGGAGTGTAGTCATTATCCAAAAGATTCAATGTCGATTCTCCAATTATAGATAGGTACAATCTCATCCTTATTTTCCATGTTGAGAAAATTTCCTTGTTCAACTTAGGTACTTCTCTCCTATACATCTTCAAATATTTTACTAAAGTCTTCAAAACTTATCTCTTCAGATTACTGATGCTATGATACCAATTGCTAGATTACGAAGAGGTGGGGTGAATTAGCAATCCTTGTTTCTCTATATTTTTAAAACTTTTCTCTGATTAACTTGGTTAAACACAATTCACTATTTATTGACAACAGTAAATAAACTTTAACAATCACTAAATCAATCACATAAACCATTCATCACATGTAACACCAATATTTAATGTGAAAACCCAACTTTGGGAAAACCACTATGAGAATTGTCACCCACTGAAGAAAATAATCTTTTGAATTATACTTGGTTAAGAGTCAATCATGTTAAAGATTATAATACACACTGCTAGATGTGACCCAATCAAGGGATTTACCTCAGATCTGTTAGGAGTGGCCTAGTTAGAGGGCTTCAAACACTCTTTAGAATGTTATCTTTTGCAAGGATTTTACAATAAGATTGTTAAGTCCACTCGGTTAAGAGATTTCTTTGTTACAAATGCTAATAAGCAATAATGAATAATTTGACCTATAAAATAGCAATTATCTTTGCATAACCAAATCCTTTGTTCGCTCTTCTATCTTCACTTCAATCCTTCACTTTCCACTGGCTTCAACACTTCATCAAACTCTTCTTTCTGACTCAGAATCTATCTTTTCCTTCTTTGCTGTATCAGTCAGTGACTTATCAACTCTTTAATTTGCTACCCATTTGTTCATACAAACCTATCATTTATATAGAAATGTTTTTCTGTTTAATCTCCTCTATTACATTTTCCTTTGATTAATCTCAGTCATCCAATTTATTTTAGAGACTTATACATTGAATCTGGATCTCGGTAACACATTTTCTCATCACCTAGGAACTTGAACTTTTCTTGAAACATCTTCCTTCTCTTTTAACTATTTATATCTAAGCCATACATCATCACCTTGAATTTCTCTGATCTTAGATCTCTCTAAGTGACTTTTCTCATCATCATAACCTTCTAGCTCATCATAGCTAATCATTACATATCATTCTAAACCTTTTATTTAATGTTTGTTCCTTGCTTGGTGGATAACTCTAAATTTTGGTTAACTTTGCTTGGTTTCTAAAAATTTCTTGCTTGGTGTCTAGCGTTCCTTTGCCTTTACCAAAACATACTTCCTTTTACCTTTTACCTTTATAGAGTGAATTTTCCTTCTTGGTAGCCGAAACTATTTTTTTACCGACTTGACTAATCTTCATTACCATTCTTATCGACTTGATATAATCATATGTTACATAGAAAACAATTATATAAACATAAACTTACTGTTATTTGATCTATATCAATTGCCTAATTAAGTTATTCAACTTCATAACATCTCACTTATTCTTCTCCTTAACTCATTCACACTTATATCATTCTCTGAATGATATGGCAACAAAATATAAACCAGATATCAATTAATTGACATCAATGACAAGATAATAATTGATCTAACCTTTCTACTATCTTGTATTCCTTTGATGTTGGTCTGTCTTCATCATCATCACCATTAGTTATAGTAACACAAAGTAGTGGATGTTGGTTGTGGCACAAAAGATTGGGACATTTTAACTTTGAAAGTATGATAAAGATCGATTATTCTAAGGTGGTGAGAGATCTACCCAAAATTATCAATCCTAAAAATACTATATGTAGGAAATTTTAGATGGAGAAGAAATCCAAAAACAAGTTCAAGAACAAGGAGTACACATATTCAAGACTTTTGGAACTAATACATACAGATGTGTGCAAACACACAATGACAATAGTAATAAATGGTGAAAGGTATTTCATGTTACTTATTGATGATCATTTTAGAATGACTTGGGTCATATTCTTAAGAGAGAAACTAAAGGCTTTGGATATATTTTAGACATTTAAGAATTTGGTTGAGAATTGTATAAATGCTAAGTTCAAGTGTTTAAGGTTTGATAGAGGTAGTAAGTTTACTTCATACGCATTTAATAGATTTTTTGAAGAATATGGACTTGAAGGCAATTGTCTACTCCTAGAACTCCGCAACAGAATGAAGTTGTTGAAAAAAAGAATAGAACTATTGTAGAAATGGCTCAAACCATGTTGACAAATGAAAATTTACCTAGCTTGTACTCGATAGATGTTGCACACACCATTGTTTATCTTCTTAACAAAATACAAGTGAGAGTGAATCATACTGAAAAACCTTGTGAGATATGGTTTGGAAAGGTATCTATTGTGAAGTACTTGAAAATATTTGGAAGCAAATGATATATCATAAGAGATGATAATCTTAGAAATTTTGATGATAATACATGAGAATAAATAAGATTATAGAAATCAATAATTTCTAGGTTAGTAGATAATGTAATCAGGCTACTCTGGAGCTTTAGGTAGAGACTCAAATTTTATTCTTAATGCTTTTATAAAAGAAAATAATAATCTAGAAGATAAAGAAAAATAGAAAAATAAGAAAAGGAACAAGAAGAAGAATTAAAGACCCCAAAAAAGTATGTACAATGGCATCAATGTGAAGATCATATAATTAGAGACAATGACATAGGTGTTCTAACAAGGAGAAGATTCACCATGTTGAGTGAACAAACAAACTACTATTTTTTATCGAAGGTAGAACTAAACACTCATGTACAATTAAGAAAAGATGAAAGGTTGATCAGAGCAATTAAGAAAGAGATGGATCAAATAAAGAAGAATTAGACATGGGAACTAGTACCTAGACTAGTAGAAAATAATGTTATTGGGACCAAGTGGGTGTTTCAAAACAAGTTGAATGAAGATGGTGAAGTGACAATGAACAAAGAAAGATTGGTATGTAAAGGATATACTGAAGTTCAAGGTATAGGTTTTGAGGATACATTTTCTCTGGTAGCCAATTTGGAAGCTACTAGAATGTTTCTTTCTTTTGTTACCTGTAAGAATTTGAAAGTATATAAGATGGAATCTAAGTCTACATTTTTTAATGGCGAGATGGAAGAATAAATTTACATTGAGAAACCAAATGGATTTTAGTTGTTAGGTGATCCAGATATGGTCTATGGGCTCAAAAAAGTAGTTTATGGACTCAAGTAAGCTCCTATAGCTTTCTATGAAAGGTACTATAGATAATAATCTCTATTTTAAATTTGAAGGTGATAAACAGTTGATAGTAGTAGTATATATTGATGACATCATATTTGGTGGAGATGATGATGTTTGCAAAGATATTTTCTGAAAAAATGCAAGAGGATTTTGAGATTTATATGATTGGTGAGTTAACTGTCTTGGTCTTCATGTCACTCAAATTAAAGATGGTATTTTCCTTTCTTAGACCAAGTACCTTAGGGAGATGTTTAAAAAATTTGGAATGAAGGACTGTAAACCAGTTGGGACCCCCATGACGATTAGAATTCACTCAAGTAAACATGATGAATCTTTGGAAGTTTATCAAAATCTCTAGATCAATGATTGCTAGATTGTTGTATTTGACTATTTCTAGGCCAAATATTGCGCATGTAGTCTTTTGTGTTGCAAGACATCTAGTTAATTTTAAGAAATCGTATAGAAAGGAAATGAAAAGAATATTAAAATATTTGAAATGTACTTTAGACTTTGGATTATAGTGCAAGATGGATAATGATTTTTCTTCAAAATATTTTACTAATTTTGATTGGGTGGGATGTGCAGATGATACAAGAAGTAAAAGTGGTTTTGCATTTTTCTTGGGAGATAGGCTAGTCTCTACCATGAAGAAGTAGGATTCAATATCATTATCTATTTAAGAGGCAGAGTATATTGAAAAAATATCTTGTTGTACAAAAGTTTTGTGGATGAAATAGACTCTTAGTGATATCAAAGTTGTATATGATGAAGTAGTTCTGATTATGTGTAATAATACAAGTGCTATCAATATTTCAAAAAATTGAGGCATTCAAGGGATAAACACATTTATATATGTAATCACCTAAAAATGGGCACCTAAACCATAAGCCCCCTAATCTTGAGTATTCCTCAAGAAAACCTTAATTTTGATCAAATTCCCTAAGTCCTAACATAAGGCAATTCAATTCAACAACCTGATCTGATCTATATCCTATTTGATTATTATACATGATCGATCTTACTTAATTAATTCTTAAATCCTAATTTTATTGGCAATTAAATCAATCATATGCTATAATTTATTTAATTAATGTTGATTAAATAAATGGAAGTTGTCAATTAATTACAAAAAAGAATTAAATTGATTATTATTATCACATTTTGAGGAAAATACATTAAAATAATTTAATAATTCCAAAAATGCATTATGTCATCATCCTTTAGTTAACTGAACGCAATTCTAGAAATAATTCAGTTAATCAAGTCACATTTTGGAAAAAATTGGTTAACTAGAAAACTAGTTCAGTTGAGTTAATTGTTTCTTTGGAAGTTTCTACAATGACTGATGCACCTTTGGAGTTAACTAATTCTCCAAAATAATCTCCACCCCTCGTCTCCAATCAATCTCAACTGTTCATCTCCGAAGGGATTTATATATAACTAGGCCTCATTTATTTACAAAGGATCTAGATTTTGAATTAGAGTTACGATGTTGTTTTGAATTCATAGCTATTTGCATATTTCATAGTTAATTATCAATTGCTAAGTTATTTCATTGATTTAGCATTGTAGTTTCATTTATTGCATGTCAAACTAAGATATGAACATCTCATTTTGTTCAATTGGATTAACTCCTAGCTAATTAGATCAAACTTACATTTGCATTTAGTTCATTCAAATCCTTCATTCAGATTACGTTGTGGTCACTGAGTTTGCAATGATTTGAGAGCAAGGTCATACTCGGATCTACTAGAAGGAAATTAGTCGCCTTAGTTGGTCTTAGTTTAGATCAATTTACTTTCATTAGTTTAGATTAACTATTTAAGGATTCATTGAAGGATTGTGTTAGTTTAGATCACACATTTTCACACACACATTTATGGTGCCCATCATGGGGTAGAAGAATCAATTTATGTCCTCACAACTGCATTTTTTTGTAAATTTCTGGCATTTTGTTCATACATTGGCCCTGTTTTCTTGTACAATCATTCTCATAGGCCAGTACAAGTTAGAATGGTAACTCGTATGGGAACCCATGTATTCTTGTACTAGACCATGTATGTACTTGTATTGGAATCCAGTACAAGCAAACACAACATATAATATGAGTATAAAGGCATACAATTATTTACTCGTACGAGTTAGGGGTAGCTCTATGATGAGCATTCCCATAGGCCCATATGAGTCAATATTTGGGATTGGTTACTCGTACAAACTTTCTCATAGGCTCGTACGAGAAATCACAAATTTGGCTGTAAAAACTTAAAAACATGCATTAAAATGACAAAAATTCACTTAAACAATGGCAAAATTCGATGACTTACCATCGGTCCATAGTTTCTTGGCCAACTGTGCACCCGTTGACTCTCAAATTGATGCATTTATACCAAAACCACCATTTTTGCTCAAAGAAGGTTTTGAAATTTTCAAACTTGAGGATGTAAAAATGAATTGAATGACCCTTTTGGCCTTTATATAGGTTTTTTACCTAATTTTCAACTTGCTTTGATTGACATGAAAATCACATCCCTGGCTAATTTGATTGTCTTGATTCCATTTTTGGGATCAAAATCAAAATTTGAGATTAATTATTTTGCTAATATTGTAGTTTGACTTTTCTACCCTAATTGCAGTTGACCGCTTATGCAATCAATCATCTATCTTCTAAACTAATGAGATTTATTTCTCCTCAATAAAATTATTGTGCCAAAATATTTTTCAACCCTTACCCAAATTTTGGTCAAACTTGGTCAAAAAAACCTAAAATCAAGTGTAACATTGTTGCCTACTGGCTTACAACCTCTTCAAAATCAGATGAACCTTTTCTTGCATCATTTTATCAATCGAAATTACTTCCGATCACTGGGGCACCTAGTAATATTTCATTTTTTCTCTTGAGGGGCATGATCATAACATCAACAATTCAGTTATCACATCATCAAACATCAAGAATCCTTAATCATGTAATTGAATCAAACAAGACCTTATCGCAAGGGGCATCTTAGCTCCATCACACCACATCAAGTTGAGATTCTTCGTCATCAACAAATCTCCAAGGGCATATCAGTTTCATCGCTTCATATCAAACTGGTATTGTCCTTGTCAAATCCAATTGGCTTCATTGCATCAAATCAAGTCAATGGCACTACTGATCTCTTAATGATGATCAGTTTCATCGCTTCACATCAAACTGGTTATTCATTCAAAACAAACCAATGGTTTAAGAGTCTTTCTGATATTAATCAATTTCATCGCTTCACATCAAATTGGTTAGTTGTCATCATCAAGTCATACAAGTGCTCAATTTCATCGCATCGCATCAAACTAACCATTTTGGTCTTCCTATCGATCTTCGTTCAATCAGCTCAAGAGTAGTTTCATCGCTTCACATCAAACTATTCTCAATTTCAACACTAACTTTTCTTTGAATCAATGTGTTGATCGCATATCAATTCAAAGAGGGGAAAATGTAATCACCTAAAAATGGTCACCTAAACCATAAGCCCCTAATCTTGATTATTCCTCAAGAAAACCTTAATTTCGATCAAATTCCCTAAGTCCTAACCTAAGGAAATTCAATTCATCAACCTGATTTGATCTATATCCCATTCGATTATTGCACTTGATCTTACTTACTTAATTAATTAATTCTTAAATCCTAATGTTATTGGAAACTAAATCAATACTATGCTATTTATTTAATTAATGTTGATTAAATAAATGGAAGTTGTCAATTAATTACAAACAAAAGAATTAAATTGATTATAATTATTATCACATTTTGAGGAAAAAGCATTAAAATTATTTAATAATTCCAAAAATGCATTATGTCATCACCCTTTAGTTAACTAAACGTGATTCTGGAAATAATTCAGTTAACCAAGTCACATTTCAGAAATAAATTGGTTAACTAGAAAACCAGTCTTGTTGACTTACTTGTTTCTTTGGAAGTTTCTACAAAGACTGATACATCCTTGGAGTTAAATGATTCTCCAAAATAATCTCCACTACTTGTCTCCAATCGATCTCAACTATTCATCCCCAAAGGGATTTCTATATAACCAGGCCTCATTTCTTCACAAAGGATCCAGATTTTGAATTAGAGTTACACTGTTGTTTTGAATTCATAGCTATTTGCATATTTCATAGTTAATTATCAATTGCTTAGTTATTTCATTGATTTGGCATTGTAGTTTCATTCATTGCATCAAACTAAGATTGGAACATCTTATTTTGTTTAATTGGATTAACTCCTAGCTAATTAGATCAATCTTGCATTTGTATTTAGTTCATTCAAATCCTTCATTTATATTACATTGTGGTCACTGAGTTTGCAATGATCTGAGAGAAATCTCATACTCTGATCTACTAGAAGGCAATGAGTCACCTTAGTTAGTCTTAGTTTAGATCAATTTACTTTCATTAGTTTAGATTAACTATTTAAGGATTCATTGAAGTGTTGTGCTAGTTTAGATCACACATTTTTACACACATTTTTGGCGCCCACCGTGGGGTAGAAGAATCAATTTTTGTCCTCACAACTGCATTTTTTTGAAAATTTCTAGCATTATGTCCATACACTGGCCCTTTTTTCTCATATGAGCATTCTTATAGGCCAGTACGAGTTAGGATGGTAACTTGTATGGAAACCCATGTATTCATACTAGACCATGTATATACTCATACTTGAATCTGGTCTAGTTTTTTATTGAAAACAATAAGTTTATTCTCTATTTTTCTGATTTCTGTAACTATTTTTGGGTTGATTATGACAAAGTGATCCTATGTTCTATTTTTGTGGTTTCTTTTGGCAGCTTAACAAGTTTATGTATCATGTTTTGATGAAGACATTTCTTAGACTTCATTTTATCTAAGATGTGTGCCAAAGATAGAAGCAAAAAGCCTACTGATATGTTTGATGCAGGTTTCCTATAAGGAGTCTAACTAAACATTTTGTTTTCTTTAATATTTTTTAGGAACCTCGCATGATAGAGTTTTTAAAAAGAACAATTGCTTGATGTGCTTGTGAATAGTGAAAAGGATAAGAGACTATGCTCTTTTCCCTTTAAGGGAAAATCAGAAATCCAAACCCTTGTAACTATTTTTTTCATTTATTGCAATCCTTTAGATGGGCCTATCCAAGTGGGAAAAAGTACTCACCTTTGGAGAACAACCCACATGAGCACAACGTGTAAGCCACATTGCTCCAACTCACGTTAAACAAATTGCTTCTTTGAGGCCAAAGCCTTGTAAGCCAGATTTCATTTGAGCTTATACACGACTCTTGCCTGACCACATTATAGGGCCTTGGAGTCTAAATCACATTTACGTGACTATTGGTGCAAATGTTCTTTGTGGGGCTATATGCCTAAATCGCACTTGCATGGACACAAAGAGTGAGTTCGAACAAGAGACCCTTACTAATATCTAGAGAGTAGCAGCCACTTGGTTTACCCTCGAAAGTGGGATAATCCTAGTGCAAGGGAGATAGTAACTCCCCCAAGATACTCAACATATTGTACCCCCATTAGCATTTGGAGTTGGATAATATGTCATCATTATACCCATTGCGTGGTTGATGGTGGTCATATTATGATTAGCTATTGGGTGTGTACCTAAGTCAATGAGCAAGAATTTTCTCACTCAGCCAATTGACTATAAGGATGAGTAAGTGTTGTTTCTTCACATGTCTTTTCTAAGTTTGTACACTTTGAATATTTGAAATTCATATGTTGAAGCAAAAGATGAAAATGAATGGTAAAAATGCAAAATGAAACAAAAAACTTAACAGTTGGAAACAAATCCAAAATTGATGCAGGGACTTCTGACAGTCATAACTTTCGACTCGGTTGTCTATTTTTCTTAAAATTTTATAGGCAAATTCTTTAGGAGATGTCGTTTGGATTACTACGAAGCTTATCTTGGTAGGTGGCCATTTTGACATCTTTTCGAGAGCCAAAAAGTTAGTTTGGGCCTCCAAAATTGCCTTTTTGTGTTTTTTTTGAGTTTTTAGAAAGTTGTGTTTTATAATAACTTCAAAATCATTTTTCTAATCTCAAAGATTAGTTGGAAATTCTTCTTATCTTAGTTAGGGTATCTTTAGGGGAAAATCAATTTTTCAGGAGTTGTTTTGAAAATTACCAAAAATGGCAAAAAATAGATTTTGTTAAAATCTACCAAAAATGGTAATTTTTTGAATTTGGTTAAATTGGTGTTTCCTGTTATTGTAAGACAGAGATTATTTGGATGAATAATCATGTTAGTCATTTCCAGACCTCTGGTTAGATTTTAGCCAGTATTCTACAACTCTTCCTTCATAATGGTGAGCTTGTCATAGCCAACTTTGGTCATAATTCATTGATAGTCTGATCTCTACTGTCGTGAGTCCTGACTTGTTGGTTTATTCTTTTGATCAGTTTAATCATATTCAATCTTCCTTATCTATTGTTCTTTTTTAAGTTGTGAGTGCATTATCATTTAGGTTTCTTAACCTTGACTCAGATCTGAGTCATTTGCATCTGCTTCTTGATTGAACGTTATCTTATTTACATCATCATTTACCTTGGACTTGTTCAACACCTTGTTTTTTACCTTAGCACCTATAAGACAATCAAGTGATTCATACCTATGCAAACCAGGAGTCAAAAATAGAAATATGTGTTAGAATAACTGAGAGGGGGGTGAATCAATTATCCAATGTCCCAATTCAAAATGTATAATCCAAAACAATTCTACTAATTCTGCAAGTCGGTAAACATAAAATACTTCCACTGTTTGTGTATTTACCGATTGACAATCTAAACTCTGTAATAATTACTGATTAAATCTAACATGTAATATGCAAAGTATGATCACAAACAAATATCACAATCAACACATAACACAAGAGATTTAACGTGGAAACCCTGTAAAGGGAAAAACCACCTCGGACCGGCAACCCAAAATTGTTCACTCTTTTGAAATGAGGTCGGTGAAGACCCAACCCTGTTAAAGGTTTACAAACACACTATTAGGTGTGACCTTGTTAGAGGATTTTAGACCAGAAGTTATCATCCAACTAGCAGTCACTCTGGGTTGACAGGATAACAATGTTCACTCTATGAATGAAACATCAAAAGACTTTCATAGTCCACTTGGTTAAGAGATTTGACTATGTACAATGGTTAAATGTGTAATAGTAGATGATCTACCTAAATACAACTTCAGTTTGTAGTTTACAGATCAATGTTTAGCTCATTCAAATATTTCTGACCAATATAACACTTCAGATTCAATACTATATCAACTTACTGTCCGTCGGTAATAACTCTTTGTAGCTCGGTAACTGTTCTGTAGCTCAGTTCTTATTAACTAGTATGATCAAAAAAACTTCTCCACGCGATTATTCTGTAGTGTCTTCTTCTTCTAGCATCCTTTGCATAATGAAACCAATGTCTCTTATATAGACAAGTAAAATGTTTTCTTCTCCTCCATCAGATTTTGCCGCTTAATCATATTCATAGATTTTGCCGCTTTAAGCTCCCTTGGCTAATGTGTCAGTAATACTTTTCAATCTGCTCCATTAGATCCTTTTGATTTATGTTAGCCATCGATCTTCATAACAAATATTATTTGTTACCTCGATTTCATACACTTTACAACTCATCACTTTATCGACTAAACTGATCATTTAATTCCTTTCTATTTTTCTCGGTTAACAAAGAAATGCATTGGTGAACACAAGCTCTGTTAATACTACGCTCGGTATACACTACACTTTGTCGATGTATACTAAAATCCTTTATTTACTGACAACATTGCTGTGTGTCTTTTAGCTCTATTCTTCATCATAGATGAATGCAACATAATAAAGTCAAATCCATCAAGTCATAGACTCATCAACAAGTTACTCAGTGTATTCCTTATCCTCATCTGTCATATACATCTTCCTCATGTAGATATTTCTATTCTTCATCTCTTTCACCTTCCTTCAGATGTGTCAGTATAGTAACTTACAAGATAAGTACTGTCAAGCTAGTTGACATCAATGACAACATAATACTGATTTAATCATCTTGCATATCTAATCATCAACTCCTTAGTAATCTTGAATTACAGATTCTTCAATTTGGTTCTGAATCAGTTGTAGTTCATCAATCTCTCCCTTTGGCATTGATAAGTTCATCAATCTCTCCTTCAGATGTGTCAGTATAGTAACTTACAAGATAAGTACTGTCAAGCTAGTTGACATCAATGACAACATAATACTGATTTAATCATCTTGCATATCTAATCATCAACTCCTTAGTAATCTTGAATTACAGATTCTTCAATTTGGTTCTGAATCAGTTGTAGTTCATCAATCTCTCCCTTTGGCATTGATGGCAACTCAAGTAATATGAAATATACCATACACATACCAAACATGTTTTCTACAACTCTGTGATCAAATGTTGTGTAGTGTAAGCTCTCCCTAGCTTAATATGTTTAATCACTATGTTACTAAAATAGCATTATAAAATACAGCTTTTTCATTCTATAGATATAACCTTTTTAGTTCTCAAGTTCCTTTCAGATCATCTCTCCCTTAGATAGTTCTCATCGGTGCAAATCTCCTTTTCTTTTCATATTATTTATCTCTCCCTTTGACAACAATGCCAAAGAAATAAATAAATAATCAGCTCTTTAATAGCTAAATAACTCTCTGGTGTCCAATACTTCCTTTGTATCTTAGTATACTGATATCCCAATCTATTTTAGTTCTACAAACTTAATCACAACCTTGAACAAAAATTTCAAGTGTGAACTATGATGCATCAACATGAATGATCTACTGATAAGATTAGGCTGATGCAACATCCAAATCACATTAGTGACCGATAGACAGGGGACGGACCTCAAGTCTAGTCCTCAAATATTCAAAATTGTCCTTCAGTAGAGGCTTTGTAAAAATGTCTGCAAGTTGTTCTTTAGATGTAACAAATTCTAACTTTACTTGCTTCTCTTGCACTTGTTCTCTTAATTAGTGATACTTAATTGATATATGCTTTGTCTTTGAGTGCATCATAGGATTCTTTGAGATATTAATTGCACTTGTGTTGTCACAATATATGATCACCGGGTCAGTGATTACCTCATTCATTCCTTCCAACACTTGTTTGATATATGCAATGTTTGAGCAATTAGTAGCAGTAGCAACATACTCTGCTTCAGCTGTAGACTGAGAAATACAAGCCTATTTTTTACTTGTCTAGGTTACAAGTCTTTCACCAAAGAAAAATGCTCCTCTGGTGTTACTTTTTCTATCATCCACATTTCCAGCCCAATCAACATTGGTGTAAACTTTCAGCTCAAACTTACCTTCCTTAGGATACCATAATCCATAATCCTCTGTCTTTTTCAGATATGTTAAGATTCTTTTAGTAGAAATCATGTGTGATTCTCTAGGATTAGCAACAATTCCCACAACAAGTGCTATATCTGGTCTACTGTGAACTACATACATGAGCTTACCAATAATGGATCGGTAAAGTGTCTGGTTTACCTCTGTAGTTTCATCTTCCTTTGTCAATTTACTTCCAGTAGCCATCGGTGTTCCCATAGGTTTAGCATCTTCCATGCCAAATGTCTTCAAGACTTCCTTTATGTACTTGGACTATGTGATGAATATCCCATCACTCTGTTGTATCACTTGTAATCCGAGAAAGAACTTAATCTCTCCGAACATAGACATTTCAAACTCATTCCTTGTGTCATCCGCAAAAGATTTACATACATGATCTTGACCTCCAAAAATAATATCATCAACAAAAATTTTAGCAATGATAATAGTGTCATCAGTATCACCTTTCATGTATAAATTATTGTTCTCACTGGTTCTTACAAATCCAATACTTAACAAGTAAGTATGTAGTCTTTCATACCATGCTCTTGGTGCTTGCTTCAAACCATATAAAGCTTTGTGTAATCTACATACCATGTTTCTATTGTCTGGATCAACGAATCCTTCAAGTTGTTCTATGTAGACCTCTTCTTCAAGTATACCATTCAAAAATGTTGATTTCACATTCATTTGATAAACTTTAAATTTCTTGTGTGCAGCATATGTAAGTAACATTCTAACTCCTTCTAATCTGGCAACAGGTGCAAATGTTTCACCATAATCAATGCCTTCTTCGTGTGCATATCCCTTGCATACCAATCTCGCTTTATTTCTTGTTACTTCACCATTTTCATTCATTTTGTTTCTGAATATCCATTTAGTACCGATAACATTCTTATCTTTAGGTCGGGGTACTAAAAACCAAGTTTTGTTTTTCTCTATTTGTTCTATTTTCTCCTTCATTGCATTAACCCATTCTTCATTTTCTAATGCAACTTTCACATTCTTTGGTTCAAATTCACAAACTAAACATGTACCTTGTCTTGTTTTGCTTCTATTCTGCATTCCAGCTTGTCTGTTTCCAATAATTTATGTCTCGGGATGATGTATTTTGACAAAACTAGCTAGTACTCAGTTTCTTCTTTCTTGTTCATCCTATTCAGGTTCATTTGCTTGCTCAGTCACACCATCTTGTTTGTTGGTTTCCCTTTCTTGTTCCTCGGGGTTATTTTCTTGCTGACTGGTTATCACAGGCTATGACTTCAATAGATAGTCAGGAAGTTCAATGTAAGTGAATCTACCATAGTCTTCCAGTTCCTTTCTTTCTTCTGTGTTTATGTCATCATACTCATCAACATGAACATTAGTACTTTCAATCATCTTATTTGTAACCTTATTCAAACATTTGTATGCTTTACTCTTAGTAGAATATCTTAAGAATATTCCTTCATCACCTTTAGAATCAAATTTCCCATTTCTCTCATCCTTCAGAATAAAACATTTGCTTCCAAAAATTTTGAAATAACTTACAATAGGTTTGTGTCCAAACCATAGCTCATAAGGTGTCTGGTTGGTGTCCTTCAGTTGTACTCAGTTAAGCACATATACAGTTGTGCTAACAACTTCCCTCCAATATGTCTAAGCAACATTATTTTGTAGCATTAGTGTTCTAGCACAGTCAATGATTGACCTATTCCTTCTTTCAACAATCCCATTCTACTGAGGTGTTCTCGATGCAGAGACCTGTCTCTTAATACCATTCTCATTACAGAAATTAGTAAATTCATCAGAGATAAATTCACCTCCTCTATCAGATCTTAAGAATTTGATTTATTTTCTAGTCTCTTTTTCTACCTTAGCCTTATACCATTTAAACAACTTAAAAGCTTTAGATTTCTCTTTCAAAAACATAACAGTCATCAGTCTAGTATAGTCATCAACAAAAAGAATAAAGTATCTATCACCATAATAGCTCTGAGTTCTCATAGGACCACACAGGTCAGTATGAACCAATTCAAGTATCTTCTTTGTTGAGTAGTCTTTTCTTTTGAAACTAGACTTAGTCATCTTACCTTTCTGACATTCATGACACATAGCATGATCCAATTTTGACAAGTTAGGAAATCCTCTAACTCTTTTCTTCTTACTAATCTTGACCATGTTATCGAAATTCACATGACATAACCTCTTATGCCACAACCATGCATCTTCATCTTTCATTAATAAATAAGAAGACTGATCAATATCAAGATAAAATAGATTACCTCTGGATTGTGTACCGGCTCCAACAAGTCTTCCTCCATCATCATAAATTCTTACCTTTCTGCTCTCAAAAGCAAGTCGGTGACCTGAGTTGTTTAGCTATGCCACACTTATCAAATTGTAGTTCAGTCCATCTACCCAGTATGCATTCTCACATTTTATTATGTCATTAATCATCAGTGAACCTTTACCTCTCACCATACAAGGTACATCATTTCCCATTCTAATAGATCCACCATCATATTCATCAATTAGATCAAATTTCTCTATATCACCAGTCATATGATGTGTGCAGCCACTGTCTATGATCCATGTATCATTTTTGCTTACTTTAGAGATCGGTGCTATCTCCTCATGTTTCTCTTTTTCCTCTGAATCATCCTTCATAGCAACAAATACTACTTCTACATCATCATCAGTGTCAGATTCAGATTCAAATTCCTCAGCTATGTAACATACATTTTTCCCTTTGTCATAGCTATCTCGGTTGTCTCTGTTGTTGTGTCAATAGCCTCTATTGACTCTTCTCCCATAGCTTCCTTCGGATCGGTCTTTAGATCTATCATCATCTTTCTTATTCAGACATCTAGCAACGATGTGGCCAACTTCTTTACAATTAAAACAAGCTAGAGGTAACTTGCCTCTATATCTTCCCTTACCTTTGGGAAGTCTTTTGGCCATAAGAGCTTCAAGCTCATCCAGTTCATCATCGATATTAATTTCACTATCATTATTCTTATCAATCTTGCTACTAGACTTACCAATCTTCAAAGAGGACATGAAAGTGGATTCAACAGAAGGTACAACACTGTTGTCAAAGTTATTCAATTCAAAGGTTGTAAGCTTACCGATCAGAGTGTAAAGGGTGAGGTTGGATGTAGCCCTTGTTTCATGAATTGCAGAGATCCTGATCGCATAAACTGGCAGCAAAGTTCTGAGAATCTTGCTTATCACTGTTTCATCATCAATAGCTCTACCAGATGCTCTAATAACATGTACTACCTCTTTTAGTCTATTTGTGTATTGCACAATGTTCTCACCTTCTTTCATCTTCATATCATCAAATTGACCTATTAGGCTTTCTGCTCTGGCTCTCTTGACATTCGCATCTCCACTGTATATTACAATCATCTTTTCCCACATCTTCTTAGCAGTATCATATTCCTTTATGTCATTAAATTCAGCATTAGTACAGGTAGTAGCAAGTTCCATCATAGTAATATTGTGTTCATGCCTATCCTTCAGTTGATCAAGAGTCAAGGGACCTGGTGTCGGTTCAATGTAGCCATTCTCCATTAGTTCTAGTGTAGAATTCCCAATACCAGATATGTGCAACTTCATCTGGCTTTGCCATACTGTGAAGTTATCTTTGTTCAGCTTTGGCACTTCCCTCTTATACATCTTGAGACCTTTTTGCTGAAGTCCTTAAAACTCTATTCTAAGCAACCACCGCTCTGATACCAATTGTTAAAATAACTGAGAGGGGGGTGAATTAGTTATCCATTGTCCCAATTCAAAATGTATAATCCAAAATAATTCTACTACTTCTGCAAGTCAGTAAACATAAAATACTTCCACTCTCTATGTATTTACCGATTGACAATCTAAACTCTGTAATAATTACTGATTAAATCTAACATGTAATATGCAAAGTATGATCACAAACAAATATCATAATCAACACATAACACAAGAGATTTAATGTGGAAACCTTGTAAAGGGAAAAACCACCTGGGACCGGCAACCCAAAATTGTTCACTCTTCTGAAGTGAGATCAATGAAGACCCAACCCTATTAAAGGTTTACAAACACACTGTTAGGTGTGACCTTGTTAGAGGATTTTAGACTAGAAGTTATCATCCAACCAGCAGTCACTCTGGGGTTGACAGGATAACAATGTTCACTCTATGAATGAAACATCAAAAGACTTTCATAGTCCACTCGGTTAAGATATTTGACTGTGTACAATGGTTAAATGTGTAATAGTAGATGATTTGCCTAAATACAACTTCAGTTTGCAGTTTACAGATCAATGTTTAGCTCATTCAAATATTTCTGACCAATATAACACTTCAGATTCAATACTGTATCAACTTACTGTCCGTCAGTAATAACTCTTTGTAGCTTAGTAACTGTTCTACAGCTCGGTTCTTATTAACTAGTATGATCAGAAAAACTTCTCCACATGATTATTCTACAGTGTCGTCTTCTTCTGGCATCCTTTTCATAATGAAACCAATGTCTCTTATATAGACAAGTAAAATGTTTTCTTCTCCTCCATCAGATTTTGCTGCTTAATCATATTCATAGATTTTGCCACTTTAAGCTCCCTCGGCTGATGTGTCAGTAACACGTTTCAATCTACTCCATTAGATCCTTTTGATTTATGTTATCCATCGCTCTTATAAAAAACATTATCTGTTACCTCAATTTCATACACTTTACAACTCATCACTTTATCAGCTAAACTGATCATTTAATTCCTTTTTGTTTTGCTCGGTTAACAAAGAAATGTGTCGGTGAACACAAGCTCGATTAATACTGCACTTGGTATACACTACACTTCATCGGTGTATACTAAAATGCTTTATTTACCGACAACACTGCTTTGTGTCTTTCAGCTCTATTCTTCATCATAGATGAATGCAACATAATAAAGTCAATTCCATCAAGTCATAGACTCATCAACAAGTTGCTTAGTGTATTCCTTATCCTCATCTGTCATATACATCTTCCTCATGTAGATATTTCTTTTCTTCATCTCTTTCACCTTCCTTCAGATGTGTCGGTATAGTAACTTACAAGATAAGTACTGTCAAGCTAGTTGACATCAATGACAACATAATACTGATTTAATCATCTTGCATATCTAATCATCAACTCCTCAGTAATCTTGAATTATAGATTCTTCAATCTGGTTCTGAATTAGTTGTAGTTCATCAATATGATCTCAAGGACAATTCCCACATCATACCTTCTCTCCAATCTCCTAAACAAGCACATCAAACCAATCTCAATGGCTCAAAATAAATGGGCTAAATCCTACACTATTACCAAGGAAGAAGAGATCCTCCTTGCAGACATATCAAGACAAATTGACTCTATGAGATCTCAAATTCAAGACCTAAAGGAAGAAAAGGATACATCATCCAACAAGTAATCATTGAGATCTATTTTCCCTTCCTTCTATGATCAAATAAGAATGCTACTTCACAATCTCACATTGATCTTATCTTTGATCAAGAACATCTTCATGACTGGCCTATATTTGATCAAGAATCTATTCTACCAATCCATGATAATCCAATCTTTGATCAAGAAAATGAAGATGATACATCACATTCAGTTGAGATTCTTTTATATCAATTCCATGACAACGACGAATCAAATCCCCATGATCTTGAGTCCAACATCTCTACTAGTCCATTGGATATATCATTTGCTCCTTTGGGACAATCCATTGAATCATCTTTAGAAGAGCTTCTTGAACACAATCTCATCACATTGCCTCAAATCACTTCACGTGGTTTTGTATTCTTAGAAACTATTGTGTCTATCATCAACATAATGAACATGAGACTTCAAATTGCATGGAGTTAAGGCATAAAATCCAAGATCTAATTGATGAAGACATAATTGAAATTAAAAATCCTAACGAATCATTTAATGAATCATCTAATGACGAACGCAATACTACTCTCAAGCTTGATCAACATCATGAAACTATGTCTAGTAGTGTTTCTCATTTCACAACTACTTCCAACACTCACGCATCTCCTAAAGAATAAAATCTAGCCAACATGCCTACATTTAACAAAGAACCTAATGCTTTTCATACTGGCTATGTTTATCCTTAAGGGCTACCTCCAAAAGAAATCCAAGCTAATCTACATTTGGCTGCAAAAATTTTCAATGCTCCCAAAATCAAAGATCCCAAACCCTCATGCATTGCCATTCCTAATTCTTCATCATCTCTTCAAGAATCTCCCATGCAGATCAAAACTCCTACATCGTCCTTAGAAGTGGTTCCATGTCAAGAGGACAATCCAAAATATGAAGAAAAAAATCAATAATGATCAAGATCAAGGTACCATCCTTCCTCGTCCAATGGCTGACCCAAGTTCCCTATCCCAAGAAACCTATGATGATCTTGTCATATCCTTCTGTTTCTTCCAATATGATACCTTTCCATCTCAAGATCTATATAGTCCTCCATCTCCTAAGCAAGATCAAGGTCATCCTTCTATCATCTTTAACGATCCTATTGAAAATCAAGAGAAAATTATCCTTTGTACACCATCTAAAGGTCCTTGTCAAGATTAGAGTATCCCATCACACTCTTGTCATACTCCTCCATATACACATCAAACCATCATTCCTCCTAAGTTATTTCATAATAATAAATCTCATCAAGCTTTTGCTACTCCTATCAAAGATACTCGTGAACCTATTGATATAAAGATGAATTCTAAAGAGAAGAGTCTTGGCCATGATGCTCACTTTAAAGATATTGATATCCCTATCCATTATCCATTTTCATCTTCCAAATCCATCCTTGGTCCTTATATATCAAAGCTAAAACCCTCAAACCTTCCATCTATATTGGGTCCTTATATTCCACCTTCCACCATGCCCATCAAACCTAGGTTGTCATCCACATATCCTATCTCCTTTCAAGATTAACAAATATATGCATCATTGAACCCTTCATATCAACCTATCCATATGAACCAGCCATATAAGCCTTATTCATCCATAATTACCAAGTCTTTTGGAAGAAATTTGGATGTACGACATAAAAATCAGAAATACAAGAATACACTTACATATGAAGATCACCATGTTCTATCTAATCGACATATGACTATAAAGAAAAATGAAATATTCAAGAGACCATAAGGCTCCTCTAAGCAAAGAAGAAAATCAAAGAAAATATGGGCTCCTAAATCCATCATGGAAGAATTGTGTTCTAAAGCATCCAAAAGAAAAGAAAAATCTAAATCTATGTGGATTTCCAAGTCTCTCTTAAAGGACTTGAACACAAATAAAAAATTAGAGTTGACATCTAAGCTTCCAAAGGCTTTTACTCCATCTCCTTCCAAGTAACTTTCATCACCTCATACATCAAAGCCTCATGATATTCCATCCATTTTTCCTCCATTCGTCCACTACCCTTCAAGGTGTGTGTCCATGTTGAACTTATCACCATTTTCATCTACCCCTGTACAAGCCTTTCAATACCCTATCCACTATCCAACCCCTATATATACTTCTTATCCTCCATTTCACTATCCATCCATCCACTTCATCCAATCCAGTGCATACATCCTTAGCCACCATCTTCTTAGCCTCCATATAATTTCCCTTCCATCACCCTATCAAAATCCTTGAACATACCTTTCAGTGACCTTGGCCCATCAAAGAATATCTTTCCAAAGAAGCATCTGACTTGAGTTCCTCCAAAAATTACAAAATACAAAAAAAAATTGAAAAAGTGTCTTGGTGAAAACCTGGTAAACATGCACCTTGGTAGAAAAAGTAAAGAAATAAATCCATTCTATGGTGAAAACCACTACTTGTGGCACCTTGGATAAGTACCATGATGAAAACCTAACAAATTGGTGTCATGCGTAATTCTTCCCTCTTGCACTCTAAACTTGGGGGCAAGATTCATCCACACTAGCTATTTCATGTGCATCCATACTTCCTCTTTTTATGTTTGATCTTGACAAGGTCAAACTTATTCATGTGAGCATTGTATATCCTAGCATTTTCTATCCTTTCCATTATCTTACTCACTTGCTTCCATCCATACTACCCTATCATGATCTTGCTTATCCAAAATCAACCGTCACTATCTCTAAGAATCCTTGACATTATCTCAAACCATCCACTCATAATCTCCATCACCCTTTATCCTCATTGTGTGATCCTATACATGGATTATCCAAACCAACCCCTTGGTATTGATCAAAATGAAGAATGAGAAAATGAAAAATTTGTTAAGAAGAGTCTCTTGACATGTTCACTCTTTTGGACCACATTCTTTCATGACACCAGGTCATTATCCTATATCCTATCTAACACCACTTCATGAGTATACATTACTATATTTACTTTCCCTATCTTGGGTAATCTTGAGGAGGTTGTCCTTGAGGGTTGCATTCACTCACTTCATCCCTCATTATCTTTTTGCTCCATCCATCGGATTGCTAATCCATCCATCATGTCATATATGTTGCTAGACATTGGGAGAAAACCAATGTGATCTTCTTGCGAACTGATAATCTTTGAAAATCTAATAATTTGAAAATGATCCTGAAAAAAATATAAAATAAAATAAAATAAATACAAAATACAAAAAAATCAAAAGAGCAAGAAAATTTGAAAAATGAAAAAGTGCCTTGGTGAAAACTTGGTAAACAAGCGCCTTGGTAGCAAAAATAACATATCTACCAAGTAGGTGAAAACCTGGTAAACATGTGCCTCTTGTACTCAAGCGCTCCATCTATCAACATGAGTCTTGGCATCCTTCCTTTGCTTCAGTTTGCAAATAAATTTCATCCACTTTTGTGACAAATCAGTTGTTTCACACTACACTGCCATGGATTAGAATTAGTCTTTACTTCATCCTAGGACATTCAAAGTCTTTCTAGGGGGCAGTTTCATGTTATGACAGTCAGTTAGAGCATCATCCTAAGCAAATCAGAGTCAATTTTCCAAAAACCACTAAGAGGTTAATCACTGACACATACTAGGGTTTCTCAACACCCCACAACATGACAACATTGACCAACAATATTTCTTAACACTTATCAAATACACTTCAATCATCAATCCAAATAAATGACAGACTTGAATGATCAAAAGTGTTTCTTTACACTATGCACTTCAGTAAGCTAGAATGCAAAACACAAACAACACGCAAAACTTTCTGAATTGATACTGATCACATCTCTATTGCAACTTGATGATGTCTAAACAACTAAATAATCAAGAAAGACTATGAATTTGATTGGTATGTTGTTTGTTATCATTTGATTTCCTAATTATCCCTTTCTATGCAACTCGACGATGTCTAAAATGACTAGAGGAACATAGACTATGAGCATAATCATTTTTCTTTGTCTTTTGCTTGTCAATGTGGTTTCAATGATCCTAAACTATCCAATAAATTGAGTTTGTGTGGTAAGATCCTCCATATCAATTGGAATGTCACACATACCTCGATCCATTTTATATGGACACTAAGGTGAGGTCGGAACTATCTCCTTGTTTGTTATTCTATTTTTTTATGCCAGATCCATTCAGGTCATCCTCGACTCTTATGCCTTGATGCTTATGGTTACTTGCCACATCAACTAGAAATGACGCTCAGGTCATCTCAACTTTTATGCCTTGATGCTTGTGTTAGTTTTTCACATTTCTCCGATATAAGCCATATTCATATTATCATGGTTGCAGTGGCACCAGTAAGAATTGTATTGGCTATGATGTCCCACAATGCTCAATGATGAAAATTTTCAAAGTAAAACTCAGTAACTACTTTGTCTTCTTTGGGTGTAGGAACAATCACATGAAACTCTCTCCATTGGTTGCAAGAACAGACAAACTCTAGAACAACAACTAGAAATAAAATAAAATTAATGCTAAAATGAAAAGGGGTTACTCACCAAGTGGGGCCCCTTGGATGAGTATATATCCAAAACTCAACTACACTCTATATACTCAAAACACCATGATTTTATTCATTCATCCAAAAGTGATGTTACACATCATAAGATGGAAACTAAATTGAAATTGTTCTTAAAATAAAAACTAAAATTCTTTATTACATTGAGTTCTACTTCTGTCTAACCTCTGAGGAAGTTTTAGAACTTTATTTATAATCAAAGACTACTAACTAACTATCTACTAACCAGTCCACGCTTGAAGGAATAGCCAGACAAGAGTTATTTTAGAGAAAGAAAGTAGGAAAGTTATCCAACAAACTATTCAGTTACACAAAGGGGAAATATAGCTTATCTACTACTTCCTTGATTTATTCCTCATTTAGAATGATCATTAAAGTCCTTTGACCTACTCCAAATGAGCTATAGCCAATTTATTATTGTCTATTTCAAATGTGGTTCCTTTCTCAACTGTATTGACTTTGTCCTCATGGCATGATCTTTCTTGAATGCCAACTTGAATGTGGTACTTCATTAATTATTCCTGCATCATGATATTAGTATGAATAATGATATGAAATGCATATATCCATTTATCATCAGAATAACATTCATCAAACCATAAATAAGATATATATATATATATATATATATATATATATATATATATATATATATTGCATAGTCATAATCATGTAGGAGTGTTTTATCATCCAAAAAAGTATTTAAAAGATAAATTCATGTCCACAGAAGTAAGTTCATAAAAAGCATCAAAAGACACCTATTAACCAAGTCCCTAGACTTTCAATGACACAAACCTATGACCAAAATAGAGAAAACATAACAAACATTGGTAAACATGGAGCCATTGTTTGAGCTCATCATTCCCCCGAACTAGCCTCTTGCTAGTCCTACAACAAGTAAAAAGTTCTAACTTTAGCATTAATCCTATAATCACCAAGAGTAACTTGACTTGATCCTCCATGAGATAGGTTCCGATAGAATTCTTTAGCCTTTTCCATTTTATCCCTCCTGTCATTTTTTGCATCCTCATTGTAAGCATTTATGTTGTCCCTACAACTTAGGAGTGGCCATAAAAAAATTGGTAGCTTGAAGATAAGGGGAAAATAATCATTTTTCTTGGTCCTTCCTAGTTCTATATAATTGCATGTCCTTCTGACATATGAATAGTAATTTGGAAAAGAGTGTTGATTTTCCCTTTTAATCTCATCTGGTAAACTGTTCCATTGCTGCACCAAGTATCTTATCATTGTTTGTCCTTCAACCTTGACCATTTGTTCATATTCCCATAATGCCTCTTCTCTTAGAGGTAGAATTTTATTCCTATAGTCATGATTCTATAGAAGCTTCTACCAATCATAATACAAGACACTAGGTTTTCGAGATTTATCCCTTAATGGTAGTAGGGTATTAAGTTCTCTTTCTCTATATGCTCTAGATTGCTCACCCATGCTAATTTAATTATTAACTCAGGACATGAGAGCCCTCAAGTGTATATATCCAATGTAGAGAAGGGGATTCCATTCATTTTCCAATGGAACAACATAGTTATGAATATAGAACTCACAAATAAAATTTCTTATGGCTGCAAGTGAAGATTGATAGACTTGGTAAAATTCTTGAGGTGTTTCCAAGGAAGGATTCTTATCTTTATCAATCCTTGTTAACTTAAATAGAAGATATTTTAGGATTAAGGTAAAAATGTGTTTTGAGGGGACCTCAAAACCCCTTACAAAGATATTACATCAAATATTCAATAAAGACCATCAAACCCCCAAACCATAAAAGAACACTATTGGAAGCACACAAACCAGCAGACCAACCAAAACCCATCACAAATTAGAAAGCATAAAGATATTCAACGAAGTCCCCAAGATAGAATGCTTCCAACAAACACAAAGAAGAAGGCCAAGCAAAACTAGAGGAATAGTTCCCAAGACAACACTATTCAAGACCAAAAGAAACTAGAAAAAAAGAGGAAAGCCCAATCTATCCAATGATAATGAAACTAGGATCCCAAAACTAGAATAAAACAAGGAAAAACTAGGATTTTCATTAACCTCCCTTCTTCTAGGAGCGCATAGTGATATCAAATTGAGGAGGGGAATTTTTATGATGTTTTCCAACAATTGGGGTCCACCCCTCCTCCACCATATAAGACTTCTCCCGCTAGTCTTGAGGAACCGACCCCAAGAAAGAAGAAAAAGAAGAGCAAGCCACAATAGAACCAGTAAGAGAATTTTGGATAGAACCAACAAAGGGGCCTGCCTCCTCACACAAAGAAGAGACACCAGGCCTAGAATTACCATCAATAACAGAAAGCCCAACATAATTAGAACCAATTTCTTGCACAATATAATCATAAGACACATTGACCATCACACAGATAGAATTTAAGCCAAGAGTGGTAGTAGAACTACCATGAAAATTACCAATAGACCCAATAGGAACAATACCATTAAAAGAGACACCTACAAACTATCCAACATCAGAACTAAGAGAAAAAAAACTAGTAGAACTACTAGCAACAATGCCAATAGTAGCATAACTACTAGGAGATTTACCATTGGACCCAACAGGAATAGTGCTAGCAAAAGAGAAACCTACAGACTATCCAACATCGAAACTACCAGTAACAATGTTAGTAGACCCAACATGAATAGATCCAATAGGAAGGATACCCTCAAGACCAACAGTACCATCAAACTCAAGTTCTCTCTTAACAACAATATAATGTTTAGAAGCAGCACCCTTCCACCAAGAAGAAAAGCTTTTTGTCTTAGCCCTCTGTAATCCATATTGGGCCGCCAAGTGACCCATTTTAAATCACTTCCTACATCTGAAGAGAAGCCCTTCATAGTCCAAAGTTTGTATCCCAGAACCCTTTGAGTGCTTGATGCAGAGGATTTGGGTTCTAATGTTTTCTCCAAGGTTCTCAACCTTCTCTAACCATTCAATGGTTAATATCAGTGTTATCTTCACCACTTTAGATCTCCAAGATCCTCTTCACCAACTTCTCCTCCAAGGTATAGTTGGTATCTAGAAGATACACTACTTCCAAGACCAATTAGGCCTTCAACTTCCTAGGTTTCTTCACTAGGATTTCCCCTCTAGAACCCCAAACCCCTGCTTAGGATCTTCCCACACTTCATTCTTACTTCCAACTAGGTTCTTGACACTTCAACATTATTTGGAACCAACCCATACACTTCTGGATATATTACCAAGTCAATAGGCTTCAAACTTAATAGGAGGCCTAATTAGCTCAATTCCTATTAGGCCTATTTTTACTGATTTTGGCTTCAAGCTCCTAAAATCTCCAAACAACCACACAAAAAACTTTTAAAATATTTAAGGTTTCTATCAACCCCTTCTAAATCCAAATTTTTAGCCTCTAGATGCACCCACAACCCTACTTACTAGCATGCCCTAGTTTTAAGCCTATTAATTGCCTCTGGAATAGTCTGCATAAAAGACCATCAATTTGATCTCCAAACTTCCAAACACTTTCCCAAACCTCTTGAATCCTTTAGGATACTCTTAGAGCTTTCCACAAACACATCTAAGTTCTTTTCCCAAAGTCATGGGTGTGTGGGTTCACTCCTTTTATACCCTTTCTTGGCTCACCTATCTTCAACAGTCAGCCATAGGGCTTCCAATCTAGCCTTGAAGCCTTGGTGCCACAACACAAATGAAAACAAAAACTATATGTACAAAATCTAACCTAACATCCCTTATGGTTTCAAGCATTTCCATTGGTGGATGTCTAGGTTAGAACCATTTCAAGCATGGTGGCTCTACAAATGGCTTTCACAAACTAGTAGCTTGAAATGCCTGCCAAACTTCACTCCACTAGCCTATTACCAGAAGTATCAATGTAGTATAAAGTTAAAACACTAAACTAAACTTCCATGGATCTAGATCACTCCAATCAATCCTTATAGGCCATACAACTCACAAAGAAAATCTGCAAACAATGAACAACTAACACATGGCGTCCGTACAGGAAGTTCTAAATCATGAAATTCAAACCAAAGCTTCATTAACCTTTGAAATACATCATTCCCATGCTCATATACTGAGCATGGGTGGTTACAACTACCTAAACCTCCATTTGAGAAACTTTTCAAAAAGTTGCAAAAGTTGCACGAGCAACTTTGCAAAGTTGCTTAGCAACTTTTTGCCAAAGTCCCATTTGGCCTATTATACCTACTCAATGACTTAGGAAGGACTCCTAAGCCCCAAATAGAACATTTAAGGTCCTAAGACCTTATTTAGGCCATTCCTAACCAAATCCATCACCTAGAGACTATTGAGGCCATTTAGACCAAATGGATTACTTGAGCTCATTTGGCTCTTACAAACATATGAAGGGATCCAATCCAATGGATCTTATTCCAAATTCATAACAAACTACCACAAACTCCTAAGACCTCTAAAACACTCATTAACTTATCAAGATGGGAGGTGGCCTGCACCATACTTCCTTGGGACAAAGAAAACAAGTCCCTTGAGTGAGGAGGTCTTCAATGGTGACTCCATGCTACAAAATGTCCAACTCTATCATCCATATAGCTTCAGCATCAGGTAACCCCTACCATTTAACAAGATACTCCTTGTAAGTGCCTTTCCTTGTCTTTTTTATTACCTTAGTATCCAAGATACTGTCTAACTTTAGTGGGATTGGGCTTGGCAAATCCTTAACCCAATCATCATCTCCCAAATCTGAAGGTATAGTTAGACCTGTGTCTGTAGCTGATCCTTTATAAGGATACAAATCACATACATTGAAGATTGGTGAAATGCCTAAATCAGGTGGCAATTCCACTTCATAAGCATTGCTACCATACTTGTGCAAAATCTTCAAGGGTCATATCTTCTTCATAAGTAACTTTGTAGGTTGACCCTTGGGTAATCTCTCCTTCCTAAGATAGGCAAAGACTAGATCCCAAACTTTGAATTGAAAATCCCTTCTAGTTTGATCTGCCTTAGCTTTTTACTTCTCTCCCTATTTTTTTAAGGTTCTCTTGACCTGCTCATGTAGCTCCTTCATTTAATCTGCAAATGTTTCTCCTTGAGCACTTCTCCTATCCTACAAATGGATATCTCTCACTCCAAGATTCCCCTAGGATGATTCCCATAGACTATCTCAAAGGGGCTCTTACCTGTACTCCTATTAATGGAGTTATTGTAGGCAAATTATGCTTTCCCAATGATATGATCCCATGACTGGCCATGCTGCTTAGTCAAACATCTTAACAAATTTCCTAGTGACCTGTTCACTACCTTTTTTTGGCCATCAGATTGTAGATGGTAGGCTAAAGAGAATGAAAAATTGGTGCCTAGCATCTTCCATAGGGTCCTCCAAAAGTGGCCCAAAAACTTACTATCCTAGTCACTTAGTATGTTCAATGGTAAGCCATGGATCCTAACAATGTCTCTAAAAAATAGTCCTATAATTTGTGAGGCATCATTGGTTTGTTTGCATGGTATGAAGTGTGCCATCTTGCTAAAATGGTCCACCACCACAAAGACACTGTCATGTCCTCTAGATGTCTTTGGAAACCCTAAAACAAAGTCCATACTCAAGCACTCCCAAGGCCTTTGAGGTATGGATAAGGGTTGGTACAGTCCACTATTGCTGCTTTGTCCTTTAGCCCTCTAACATATCTGACATTGATCCACAAATCTCCTAACATCTGATTGCATTTTAGGCCAAAAGTAGTGCCTATTTACCTGCTCTAATGTTTTATCCACTCCAAAGTGGCCTCCCAAACTCCCTTGGTGTTTCTCCTTCACAATGTTTTCCCTCAATGAGCATTGAGGAATACACATAAGGTGACCCTTAAACAATAGGCCTTCCTACAACAAAAACTCATTGAAATCCACCTTGAATCCTTTCCTAAACCTTTCACATGCCTCATAGGCATCCTTGAAGTATTTTTTCTCCTTATAGAGACCCTACAAGTCTTCCATTCTTACACTTTGCAACTGAATTTCCTGAATAGTTAACACTCTTCTACTAACAACATCAAAAACCTTATTACTCACCCCTTTCTTATGTTTGATCACAAAGGTGAAGGCTTGTAAAGATTCAACCCACTTGAGATGTCTTTGGTTCAACTTATCTTGCCCATTCAAGAAGCTAAGGGCATGATTGTCTATATAGACCACAAATTCTTTTGGTAGGAGATAATGTCTCCACTTTTTGAGTGCTTGCACCATTGCATATAACTCCAAATCATAGGTGGAGTACTTTTTCTTGGCCTCATTCAACTTCTCAAAGAAGAATGCCACGGGATGTCCTTCTTGGCTTAGCACTGCTCCAATGGCTAGCTTGCTAGCATCACATTCAACCATAAATAACTAATTGAAATTAGGGAACCTCAAGTTAGGTAGCTCTTTAATCCTCTTCTTCAACATCTCAAACCCCTTATTAGCTTCCTTAGTCCACTTGAATTGACATTTTATTCCACCTTTAATGGTGTTGAGGATAGGTACACACACATGACTGAAATTCCTCACAAACTTTCTATAATATGATGCCAAACCATGAAAGCTTCTAACATCTCCTATGGACTTAGGTGTAGGCCAATCCAAGATTTCCTTGACTTTATCAAGTTCCATCTTTATGCAGCCATTAGCAACCACAAAACCAAGGTAAACTAGTTCAATTTTCAAGAACTCACACTTATCTCAGTTGATCGTCAACTTCTCTCTATGCAGCCTCCTTAAGACCTATTCCAAATGCTCCATGTTCTCCTCCTTAGACCTACTAAAAATTAGAATCTCATCAAGGTAAACTATAACACTTACCTATGAAATCTGCCAACACTTCATTCATGAGCCTCATGAATGTACTAGGAGCATTGGTGAGACCAAATGGAATCACAAGCCACTCATACAACCCTTCATTTGTTTTGAAGGTTGTCTTCCATTCATCACTAGGCCTAACTCTGATTTGATGGTAGCCTGACTTCAAATCCACCTTAGAGAAGTAGCATGAACCCCCCAAATTGTCCAAAAAGTCTTGAATCCTTGGCATGGGAAATCTGTACCTTATGGTGATCTTGTTAATGGCCCTTGAATTAGTGCACATCCTCCATGTACCTCCCTTCTTTGGTGCAAGGACAATAGGTACAACACAAAGGCTTAAACTCTTCCTTATTAACCCCTTATCCAACAAATCTTGAATTTGCTTGGCTATCTCTGCATTTTGGCTTGGTGTCATCTTATATGTTGCTTTGTTTGGTAAGTTTTCTCCAGGAATGAGGTCTATTTGGTGGCTTATCTCTGTCATGGGTGGCAATGCACTTGGAAACCCATTGTCCACTATCTCATGATACTTATCCAACAATGTTTGTACCTTTAAGGGTATGCTAACCTTATCTTTAGCCTACTCTTTTGGCTTCACTATCACTCCACAACAGATCTCTTTCTCCTTCTTCATGACCTTTAGGAACTCTTTCCCACTCAAAAGCATAGCACTAGTTCCCACATGCTTCTCCTCATTAGGTTCTTGCAATGGATCCATTTGAAACTTCTTTCCTAACTTGGTGATTAGGTAACTATTTCTTTCACCATCATGTATGGCCTTCATATCATATTGCCATGGACATCCTAGAAGAAGGTGACATGCATCCATGGGCAATATGTCACATAGGACCTTGTCCTTGTAGTCTCCAATCTCAAACTCAACCATAGTTTGTTCATCAACAACTATTTGTTGTCCTTTATTAAGCCAAGATACTTTATAAGGAGTGGTATGAGGTATCCTCCTAAGATTTATCTTATCAACCATCTCTGTGGACACTATGTTCTCAGTGGATCCGAAGTCCACTATCACCTTGCATATCTTGCCATGTGACCTGCAAGTAGTTTTAAACAGGCTCTTTATTTGAGGTGGTTCCATGGTGTTAGGAACCTTCAACAATGTCCTTCTTAACATCAAATTCTCTCCATCCAACACTGGCCTTGCCTTGGAGATAGGTGAAGTGACACTTTGGGTGTCCTCCTCTTGTACCAACTGATTTCTCCTCTCTCCCATTGAGGATGTAGAACCTTTTGTAGGACATCTACCCATGGTGTGTCTCCCTTGATTGTAATTGTAGTATCTACCGGTGAAGAATGAATTGGTCCTCTCTTGTGACTGAAACCTACCCCTTGGTGGCCCTATTCCTCTATATCCTCCTCTTTAAAAAGATCTTCTAAACTGATTGCCACCACTTTTATCCATTGCCTGATTATCTTTGAACAATCTCACAATAAGTAGGGATAACCATGCCATTGTCTCTCTTAAGGGTAATATATCTATGCTATAGATTACCTATCCCCATCATGAAATGCATTTAGATTGTCAACCCAAGGATGTAGACTTGAAATGGGATAGCACTATTTGTGCACTAAGTTCATTTAGGAGTCATAACACCTATGCTGCAGGAAGATAAAATGCATGAAAGGAATCTATGCTATTGCTATAGGAAAGTAAACATACTTGACTATTGAATAGAATTACTTTAGGAAACTTATGAAATGAATCTAAGCCTTTCTAACAACTCAAAACATTCACTATACCCATTTTTGCAAATGCTATAGGAACAACCACAGTGGCAATGTTGCAGGAATAAAATAGTAACTCTATTTGAAAATAGGAAAAGGTACAGGAAACAAATCTATTCTTAGTCTAATCCACCTTCCAAGTGGGCCCCCTTGGTTGGCTTCTGCTAACTATTCAACACAAGAGAATCCAAAATCACTCTTCCATTAAATTCTTCTTAATTGGTTACATAACAATTGAATAACTTATGAAGAATAAAAATAGAGCAACTTCCACTATGTTGAATACATAATTCTATCTTTCTTCATTACCTACTAAATCAGTCAAAATCCCTTTATATCAAGGATTAATGATTATTGAAAACATAACAGAAAAGTCTCATTAAACCTCGCCAAATATGGAGGAGATAACAACCACGACATAATACAATTACTACTACTAACAGAATAACAGTTCTGAGGAAATATAGCAAGACTAATTCCCTATATTCTCTGGAACAATAGCTCCTTCAAATCTTGACATATCCATCAGAATCATGTTGGATTCTCCCGCCATGGTGGGTCTTCTAACACTCCTTCTTTAATGCAGACGTGCCACTCTTCATATTGCTCTGTGTTTACCTGAAAGGTTAGTAACATTTGGTACACATATGCAAGTCAACATTTTCAACTCCTACTTAAATGTTAGAACACAGCTTGAAATAATTATATGAAGTACTGCATTATATTTATAATAGTCAGCAAAACATATCACTCAAGCTACCCATATATTTTGTGGCTTTAGCTGTACTTGGCATAGGTTAATATAAACATAAGTAATAAAATGTCTTAGAAATGTTTGTCAAAGTATAAACAAAATATAAAGATCATAGCAAAATTGAGGCAATAATTAGACTCATCATCTGCCCCCTACTAACAAAATGCTTGTCCTCAAGCATTGTATTTCCTTGTTATGGTCCTGAAATCACCAACGGTCATCTTTCCCTTCTTTCCACTTCAAAAAGTGTAGTAGAACCCCCTTGTGCATTCCAAGTAATCTTCTTGATGCTCCTCAACCAACTGATCCAGTCTATTAGCACTGATGTCATATAGGGGCCAAAAGAGTGTAGGTGGCTGGAAGGATAAAGGCATCCATAATTCCCTTCTGGGTTGTCGTCCCAACTTCATGTAATTAGCCACTTTATGGACAACTGCTTCATAATTAATTGGGCTATGTGGTTCTACTTTTCTTAAAGCTTCTGGCAATTTGTTCCACCTACTTTTGACTCCTGAAAGAGCTCTTTGGGCTGTAAAATTGGGCAATGTTTGATAATCTCTGTAAACTTTATCAGGTTTTGGTGCTGGAACATCTGGGTGTTGAGGAGAAGGTGGAGACACCTGTCCTCTCATATGAGGGCTTCTACGCATAGTTGCCTCTTCAACCACTGCAATTTTAGGTTGGCGAGACCTTTTCATTTTATGTGCTGCAGGAGTAGTTACTGTAGGATTTTGACCGTTTTCTTTTATTAACTTGAATTGCAAGGTTTGAAATTTCTCCTTCTAAGTTAGGGATTTCTTTTCTAACTTTCTGCTTTCCTTTTCTTGAGGAAGAAGTGGCTACATTACTCTCTAGAGTAGGTTCAGGAGGTTGGTTTTCTGGTGGTAATTCTGGTTTTTTTTCTTTCACAGCTGCTTCTTCAGTAGGGTTAGAAGATTCTACTGCATCTTCTAGAGGTTGGGCCACGGGATTTACTTAGGTTTGCAAAGTTTTGGTTTGGACAAATTCTTCTCAAGACATGGGGGAAACATCCCTAAGATATTTTTCAACCAAAAGCTTGATCAGGGCATGGTGACTAATGGAGTTTGCATTGCCTTTTTGAGTTTCCTAGGCACTGATACTTAGCAAAGAAAACTGGGAATATTAACTTGAAGATTATGCCTGATATAGCTAAGCAGCTTAAAATGATGAGCATGTAAGTTTGAAAACCTTCCCTCACAAGTTAAATACCTGATGATGTGCGTTGCCAGTTCTGGAAATGGCTGTGGAAGGGAGAATCTATTGCACCCCTACTTAGTAATTTCAAGCAGAGGATCACCCGACCTGGAGAATTGAGCCCGAGATGACTTGGCATCATGTTCATTTGGATAATGTTTTCCCACTACTGGTAACCCTGTAACTTCCATAATTCTCTCTTTAGTAGCAACAATTATCAATCCCCATATGGTTGCTTGTCCTTCTTCAAATGTACTCATGAATTCTACAGCAACCTCCTCATTAAACTCTGTCAGTTGAAGAAAATAGCCAAGCCAGCCGCATGCATTGAACCTACGGACTGCCTCAACATCCGCTAGCAAAATACCATGAATGACTGGTTCATGTCTCTGTAATTTTCTACCCATCTTAATAATGCCCACTCTCTAATTTTTCAGCTCTCCAACCCACTGCTAAGCTTTCGGTTTCTCTGCAAATTCCCTCTTTTGAATTGCAATTGCGATTCTTGAAAATACTGATATTTTTGCTTGCATTACTTTTGTTTTACTTGACATGAACTATAATAATGGCATTGATTTTAGAGGTCATCAATACCTTAAGTGCAAGCTATCTCAAAAATTAATTATGATCCTTTTGAAGTCCTGTCAAGTTCAGGAAATTAGAATTTGAAAGTACGAGAAATGTGTGAAGGATTTAAAAATTAATGGAATGCAGCCTAAGTACAACACTAATGTGATAGGGGTATGACAAAGGTAGTTTAGGAATTAAACTTGGAAGTTAGTACACTTCCCCTGCCCCCTATGAAAGTTGAACAAGTGTCCTCACTTGTTAAATTTAGCACAAGGTTGGGAAACTAGCTTAATGCGTATATTATACATTTAATACAGTGCTAGATATAATTAATTAAACCTGTGTGCTAAAAGTAAGTAAGGAGTTAGAAATTTTTACCAGGTGATTAGTTACCGTACATGAATGTCATCTGATGAGAGTGTTGATTCTGACGGTCGCATTAGATTGCTGACGTGGCATTTTATTGAAAGCATTTGAAAATAGAAATTGTGGGTGACATGGATTTTGAGTGGGTGGTAGAAATAGGAATGAGATGAGTTGATGTGAAGAAAAAAGAAAAGTGAATGAAGAAGTATACTTCATTAAATGAAGTTTTATTATGAGTGATAGTGAACATATGTCATGGTGATGTTGCAGGAGGAAGGCTTTCACCTTCTGCTACAGGAACTATTTCCTGAGGGGCTGTTAAATTGTGCATGTTGAACTATTTCAAGAATTATTCTTTGGTTTGAGGCTTGTGATACAGGTGCAAGTGGTGTCCATTGACTAGCAGCTAAAAATTGTACTGGATCAAGTGTGGTTAGCTGAACTACTCCATTATAAAAAAAACATATTGAATTTCATAGGGTCTGAGCCATCTGGTTTGCAGTTTTCTTGGGTTCTCTTTGAATCTGGAATCATATAGTAAAGCCCAATCTCCTACATGAAATTGCTTGTTCTTGATATGTGAATCATGCCATCTTTTCCTTTGGTTCTGTATTAGCTCTTTTCTTTCCAATGCTGACTTGTGCATTTCATCCAATGAGTTGAGATGGAGGAGATGTTTTGTTTGTGCTGTAGGAAGATTGATGTTTAGTTCAAGTGTTGTGCACAATGTTTTGTGTTCAAATTCTATGGGCAACATTGCTACTTTTCCATACACCAATTCAAATGGGGTGAACCCTGTTGTTGTCTTCCATGTGGTATGGTAAGCCCAGACTGCTTCTATTAATTGACTACTCCAATCCTTGTGATGCAATTGCACTATCTTTGTTAGTATTGCTTCTATTTCTCTATTGGTCACCTCTACCTATTCATTTGCTTGTGGATGATAAGGACTAGACTTTTGATGCCTGATGCTATACTATTTCATCAACTCTATGATCAGGTTTGATGTGAACTGTGTGCTTTAATCTGTTACTAGCTCTTTGGGGACTCCATACCTAGTAAAGATTTCTTCATACAAGAATTTTGCTACTTTTTCATCCCTTTCATTCTACATAGCTTTCACTTCAACCCATTTTGTCAGGTAAACTGTACAAACCAAAATGTAGGATTTTTCATTTGATGGTGGATCAATTGGAACAATGAAGTCCATACCCCACTTATCAAAGGGTGTTATTACTACTTGTGGATTAAGTGGCATCTGATTTGATTTCGTTGGAGGACCCATCCTCTGAAATTTATCACATTTTTTTGTATAACTGGCTACATCTTTGTGTAATTGAGGCCAATAATATCCTATTATTAAGATTTTCAAGGCTGTTCATTTTGCTACAAAGTGACCTCCACAAGGCTCATCATGAAAAGCGTGGAGTATATCATATACTTCATCTTCTCTCACACATCTTCTCATAATCTGATCTGGACCAGTGTAAAATAGATTGTTATCTATCCATGAAAATAGAAAGCTCTTCTCTACAAGCTTTTTCTTGTCTTTCTGAGAAAAATGTGGGGCATCTTGTTTGCTGCAAGATAATTGGCTATGTCTGCATACCATGGGTTTTTGATTGCTATATGGAATAGGTGTTCATTTGGAAATGTATCTTCAACCTGAGTAGTATCTTCATCAGCATTTTGTAGTCTAGATAGGTAGTCAGCAACTACGTTGGCCTTTCCTGGCTTATCAACAATTGTGATATCAAACTCCTGCACTAGTAAGAGCCAACTTGCCAATCTTCCTGTTATAGAAAGTTTGTTCATCAGATATTTTATTGTAGAGTGATTAGTGTGAAAAAAAATGGGATAGCATGTGACATAGTGTTAGAATTTGTTCAATGCATAAACTATAGCTAGGAGTTCCTTTTCAGTAACTATGTAGTTCAATTCAGGGCCATGGAGGCTTTTACTGATATAGTAAATTGCATTCTCAAGGTTAGTAGGCTTTTGTCCTAGCACAACACCTATGTCATAATCTGATGCATCTATATGGATGTGGAATGGAATAGACCAATCTGGTCCTTTTAGGACTGGTGCAGTTGTTAGGAGGTTCTTTAGCTGCAGGAAGGACTCATCACATGCTTGTGTCCACTTAAATTTAGCTTCTTTGGTAAGCAATGTATACAGAGGACTAGCAATTTGACTAAAATTTTGAATAAAGCATCTATAGTATCCAACATGTCCTAGAAAAGATCTTACATCTTTTTGTTTAGTAGGAGTAGGTAGTGTAAGTATTACCTCTACTTTAGTTGGGTCCACTTGAATTCCTGTTGCTGAAATGAAATGCCCTAGTACCACTCCTTCATACATCATCATAAAGTATTTCTCACTATTAAGGGATATATTATGCTCCTTACACCAAATTAGTACCTTTTCAAGATTCTTCAAAGCCTCATCAAATGTCACTCCAAATGTTGTAAAGCCATCCATATATATCTCCATACAATCATGTGAAATGTCAGCAAAAATACTAATCACAACTCTTTGAAACGTTGCTGGAGCATTACACAACCCAAAGGGTAGAATTGAATAGGCATATGTCCCCCATGGACATGTGAATGTAGTCTTCTCCTGGTCCTTTGGAGCAATAGTTATCTGATTGTATCCACTATATCCATCAAGGAAGGAAAAATACTTCTTACCGGCCAAAGTATCAAGTACTTGGTCAATGAATAGTAATGGGAAGTGATCTTTCTTGGTAGCTTTATTTAACTCTCTGTAATCCACACAAATCCTCCATTTTCCCCCCTTTTTAGGTACTATTACCAAAGGTGATACCCACTTACTATCAGATATAGGATATATAAAGCCAGCATCTAATAACTTTTGCAATTTTGTTTTGACTATTTCCCTTAATGTTGGGTTAATCCTTCTTTAAGGTTGATGAAGGGGTAGATTTCCTTCATTGATATATATCTTTTGAGTACATAATGTTGGGCTTAATCCCTTCATGTCCCCATAATCCCATGCAAAGGCTTTCTCATGTGTTTGTAGTAGTTTAGTTAGTTGTTCCATTTGTTGTGGAGGCAACTTATTATTCACATGGAGATTATGACCTTTAGAAAGTTCAACAATAGTTGTAAGGTCAAGCATGGATATTTCAGGTATAGGACTTGTGTTTACTTCACTAGGTAGCAATTGGTGGATAATATTGGGTTCTGAAGGTAATACACAATCCTCAAAATTATCTTCATATGTACTTAACTCTAACACAAAACTCTCAGATACATCTTTGATTACAACACAGTCATTATTAAGAATGCTCTGAATGACTTCATCTTCCTCTTGTGGTTTGAGAAAGGATTGCCTATGTAATATCATGAGATGAACCATAGAACTCAGTTCTTCCTCCCCATCTCCTAAGTCTAGCCATACAAGTGTACTCAAATCTGGCTATGGTTGAGCTGGAGGATACAATGCTAATTTCTTAGTGGCTTGCCCATCTGAAATTGTCATGTTCCCTGATCTAAAACTTATGTTTGCATTAGCTGTTGCTAGCCATGGACATCCTAGACTGATAGGGTAACTAGCAAGGTTCACTTTTGGTGAAAGGATCATGAAATCAGTAGGGTACTCCCAAGAATCTACGACAACTATTATATCTTCTATCATTCCATCAGGAGTAATAGTAGAGCTATCTACTAATTGCAATATTGTTGGAGTAGCTCTCAACCCTTAAATACTTAGTTTATTCATAGTATCCTTAGTCATTACATTAATGGCAGTACGTAATTCTATTAATGCATTTTTGACAGACTGGCCATTAATGATTGTTAGCAATTCAAGTTGTCATTAGTGTACATCCACAAACACTATGCACCGGTAAGGGGTCACCAGTCACTCACAACACTTAGAAGACACCAATAGACAAGCAACATAACATATGCACCGGTAGATAAAGAACACTAGTAGACCGATCTAAGAACATGCACCAGGCTCAATGTGCATAAGTTGAACTAGATATAAGGTTATACCAGTCTAAAGCGGCCTCAAAATCTGCACTGGATTTAGTGAATCAGTTTGAGTTAAAAGTAGGATTATATGGGACATCCACTACTTAAAAGTGGAGTTAGCTTTATTCATATAAATGTCTTTCAAGGAAAACTCCAGATCAGAGTGCATAGCTTTTTGCTGATTGCATGATTTATTGCAGACTTTGTAGTCTGGCAGTTCTATGAGTTAAGGGTTTCATTACGGTGAACTCTAATATAAATATTAGTCATAGGATGCAAAGAAGGTTGTTGAGTGTGGGTGATTGCATGGAGAAAAGGAGAGACATCTTCTAAGAGAAGAGCTACAGACATAGAGGTAGCAAAGATCAACAACCAGACAACTAGAGAAGAGGTATAATCTAATCAGACATTCAATGTCATAACAGATCATCAATTCTATTAGTAGTGAAAGCATATTCAAATCCCTTTATTAGGGTGGACCTAATCGGTTCATTGTAAAAACCCCCTAACAGGGTAACATCTTGTTGATGTTCAAAGTCTTGTAACCAGGCAGCTCCTAACAGGGTTTAGATCTTAACAGATCTCTTGTAAAATCCCCTAATTGGGTAGCACCTTAACCGGTGCTTTGTAAGCTCCTAACAGGGCTCCTTCATTCTGAAGTAGTGAAGTTGTGAGCTCTATCTCACTGTGGTTTTTTTCCCTTGTAATTAAGGGTTTCCACGTATAAATACCTGTGTGATTTTGTTTATGCTTATGAATGACTATTATATTTTGTTGATCAGTTAAGGTTAAGAAGTTCAAAATTAAAAGTATAACAGTGAGTATTTACTGATTCACCCCCCCTCTTAGTAATTGGTAAGTATTATCAATTGGTATCAGAGCCTAGTTCTCTCTGCTTCAAATCCTAATAGCTCGAGACAAAGATCATGGAGGTTTACCAGTATCAAAAGTAGCTAGAGGAAGCCAATGACATCATCACCTCTCTGGAAAACAGATTGAGGAGATCACTTGCAAAAAGAAAGGAACTAATGCTGCAGCTGAATGAAAGCAATGAAACCATCGATGAACTCTAGGCAGAGTAAATCTAACGAAGTTGAGGAGGTAATATCTGAAGTCATGGAAAAGAATCATATCCTGACCGATGAGATCTCTAATCTTAAAAGAGAACAAGAAGACAATGCCCTGAGGATGACTAAACTAATTGAGAAGAAGAGAAAACCTAAAGATGAAAGAAATTCGACAGTCAAGTCTTTGTCAGCCTCTGAGAAAGCAAGGGACCTGGCAGTGGAGGCCATAGGGGAAAATGAACTTATCATTCTACAACTTCAAGAAGACATGCAAAGTGTCACCCAAGAAAATGCCCACATGCAGAAAGGCTGGCATGATAGGAATGAAGCATGCAATAGATTGTCTCAAGAATTGCATCAACTAAGGGAGTAGATGAATGAACTTGAAGAGACAAATGAAATACTGAGAAGATACAATGAAAGTTCAACTAAGCTCGATGAGCAACTCAAAGGTCAAAGAAGACACAAAGATCAGACCGATCTTGGTTTCACTGGTGAAACTGCAAAAAGGAATGGTGAGCCCTCTAGGGCAAAAGCAATCAAGAAAGATAAGATGAAATCACCGATGCAAAAAGGTAAGAATTTCCCTAACACATCTTGCAATCATTGTGGTAAATCGGGTCATAAGACTAATAACTGTAGGAATGCACCGGTAAAGACCAACAATAGCTACTGCAAGAATTGCTATAAAAAGGGCCACAAGACCAGTGAGTGCTAGTCTAGTCCCACATTTGTGTCCAACAGCAGCAAGGGAAGCTTCAAAGGGTACTTCTATGCATGCAATAAATTTGGACACAAAGCATAAGAATGCAGATCCAAGACAATGGCATTTAGATCCCCAAAACCAATGCTCACCAAAAGAAGCAAGGACCTAAGCACAATGAACTGTGTGAATTGTGGATTACACAACTACAATGGCTCTCGCAACAAGTCAACTGACACGAAGAGAATGAACTCATGGAAAGAAACTGGAGTAATCTGCTATCACTGCAACAAAGTAGGACACAAATCCAAAGAATGCAGAAACCGGTCATCCGACAAGAAGAAGGAACCGGTTAAATCTGAAGAGAAGATCAACAAGGAAGAAAAGACTAAGAAAATGATCAAATAGATTTGGTTTGTAAAAGAATCAAAGATCTCCACTAAAGAGAAGATAGAGGAAAGATCACCATCTGTTGATGGCAATACTTCTTCAGCAAACTAAACCATGCAGGTTTAGAGGGAACCGGTAGATTCACTACCATTCCTAGTATGACTGGTGAGAGTCAGACTCATTCGGTCTACAAGATTAACCGGTAAGGCAAGTTTTCAATCAACCGGTTGGCAAAATGGAAGAAAAAAAAAAGTAGGTAAAGCATTTATTACTGTAGTCATTTAACAAATAGCTACCGTTTGGTAATTACCGTTATAACCTAACCCTATAAAAGAAAGGGAAATTACTCGCAAGTTTTCACTTTGCTCACTTTTCAATTTAGGAATTCTTGTGCTAAGTATTATTTTCACACTTTGATCACTGAGAAATCACTATCTGCAAATTACTGGTTAGCAAGAATGGCTTCATCTTCCGCTACCACGAAGTTGATCAAAGGAGATCTAGTGAATAGACCAGCATACAACATCTTGCCTATGCAGAACAGAGAAAATGACATGGTTGGTGCTCTCTCTTCCATACCAAAAGGAGTCCTCTTGATCGAAGATGTTATAGCATTCATTCATGCTAGATAGGAAGAACTCGGAGAAACCTTTATTCAAGGAGAGTATGTGTCGTTATGTGAAGAAGGGAAACTGCTTGACAAATATGCCAATCTGGTATCTTTCGATCTAATAAATGGTGTGTGCTACCCTACAATCTTCCGGGAGGACCAAGTTAGACTAGTGTTGAGCCGTCTTCATGAACCAAGATTCTGGCTCAACCAAGGTGCATGTCACGAGATCACCAAAGAGGATCTCCATAGAGTGACCAGGTACAGTGACAAAGGGGAAGTGATAACCCTACGTACCATCTCCAATTCTATCATCAACAAGCTGACCAAGTAGAAGTCTGATGGTTGACTCATGACTATTAATGACATTGAAGATGAAGGAGTATGTTTCACATTCGCTGTTATCAGATATAAATTTTGTCAGTCAAGAAACCTAAACAATGTACCAGGTGGTGCAATTCATGTTGCACATCACATTATGCATGAAAATGTCCAATATGACATTTGTGCAATGCTTCGGAACCAAATCTTTGAAAATATGAAGAAGCTTAGAGTTGGGAAGAAGAAACCTATGAAGTATGGAACCCTTCTGATGTGCTTATACTTCTTCTACTTGGATTTCTTCCCAGGTTTTGAAAAATTGAATTGGAGAACCGACAAACTGATCATGCATCAAATCACTGAAATGGAAAATAGACAGGGAGACCAGTTAAGCAGTGCTATGACCAAACATTTCGAAGCCTTTCAACCAGAGATGCACGAGAGGGAAAGAATTCCATTGAAAATTGTTGAACATTACAAGGATGAGGTATGTTTTCTAGTCACCACCGACAACTGCATTATTCAAGAAGTTGAACCAAGAGATGTATATGCTCCTAAGATGGGCTACGAGATCTCAGCCAAAGTCGCTAAGGCATATGTTGAGGCATTAAATGATGAAAATTTGGATCTTGGTGCCAATTGATTCGGTACGTACACTAAAAATTTTCAAAATCTGTCAAAAAGGGCACTGATCAAAATTTTCTATAAAAGGACACCTCCACCAAGAAAGAAACTGGTGACAGAACAACCCAAAGGCCGAAGGAAGAAAGAAGAATCGGCACCCAGTGTCCACAAAGAAGAACAAGAATAAACAGACCTCGAAGTCACAGTTCCTCTGATTAGGAAGAAGAAGACTGAAAAAGTATCAAAGGAGGATCCACTTAGATGAGGCAAGCCCACAATTGACGAAATGGTGGAAGGACTGAAGAAGGCTAGAAATTTAGGCTCTATAAGAAGAAGATATGAATTGTGTAGTGATGAAGACAAGGACAAAATTGAGGAAGCAGTAGCATTCTACCTCCACAAATTCAATCTTCATCCTGGTGGACTTCGCACTACTCTACCGGAACAACTCCTATAGAATATTGAGGCCCAGTGGAAAGCCTCAGAAGAAAGAGAAAAGGAGGAGAGGATACGAGCTCTTCTGGAGGTTCAGAATCACCTTACTCTGGATGAGGTAGCATAATAGGCTGAACTACATCAGAAAACTTTTGCAACTATAAAAAGGATAGGCTTAGTGCTTATTGGAGAAATTGAGAAGGTACATAATGAAGAAGTCACACTATGGACCAAACTTCTTCAGACCCAGCAACAAGCAAAACAAGAAGCAACACTAAGAACAACAGCTAAACCAACACTTGACATCGGTAAAGGGAAAGGAGTACTTGGAGAAGAAGCGCCGGTACTAGTGGATTTAACCAAGGAACAAGCAATGAATCCAATGACTTTCATCTCACCAAGAAAATGGTAACTTTCAACCTATGCATATTGATGATTTAATAGATGAGGTTATGGACTTTGGAGAAGTAGACAATGCAGCCAAATGGTATAGTGTACTAAATGAAGAAGACAAAAAAAAGCTGATTGTCGAGATCATAGAGACCTTCATGGATTATAATAGGACCCCAAGGTACTACAAGTCTAAGTTCCCACCGGAACTAAACAATAGGCTACAAGAAAAATGGAAAACCGATCTAAGTATGAACACCAAAATCACTAGAGACACACTACTCAAGGTCCGACCTGGTTTTAGTGAAGAAAGAATAAAGATTCTACTAGAAGAAGCATCCATGAACCTAAAAACATTTGATAGAGTCACAAAGATATTAAATGGATATGAGAATAAAGTCTACAAAGACACTCTAGACTATTGGAACAATTATAACTTCATGACATTAGAGAAATATGGTCCTTAGGATCAAAACAAACCTATGCAAACAGAGGAGCTCTTAACTAATGAACAAACAAATGTTGAACAAGAAACATAAATTGATATACCCATAGGGGAACTCCATATTGTTGAGAAGCAACAACAAAAAGAAGACCCACTAGGAGAACAACCACAAAATGTTGAAGGTAGTAAGCCACCGGAAGTAGAAGTCCAACTGAAAAGCAGAGCTCATCAAAAAATGGAAGACAACAAGGGGCAAGAAGAAGAGATCCCTGTCCACACAGAGTAGCTAAAACCAGAGCAAGAGCAAGACCAGCAAGAACACATAGACATTCCAAGCTCCTCTTCAAAAAGGAAACTATCATTTGCAGAGGGAAAGGAAGCAAAAAGAAGCAGATTTATAGATACAGTGGTAGACATTAGTAAGATGTCAACAAGGCAACTTAAAGAATTGACCAAAAGAAAACAGGACATGGTCCTGACCAATGTAAAGAACATCCTGTACAACTTTGTCCCTGATGTTGACATAGATGAAGATGAACCAGTCATAGATCAACTGGAAGTTTTGGCACAAGCAATCGGTGAGGATCTAACAGATCTAGAAATAATAGCGGCCGACCACTATGAAAAGAAAAGAGTAGAAATACTCCACAAATAGGTTGATGATATCAAAGTCAATTTGAGAACCAACCTGAGAATCCTCCAACAGCAGCTTCAAGAGGCAGGAAGTCTGATGTGTAGAACTTCAAACTTTGAATTATTTTTGCAAGATCTAATAGAGAATTCTGTTAAGACCACAAAGGACATCAAAGCTTTATCTTCCTAGTTTAATATACAGAATAAATCTGTAGTACATTATAGCAGAGAAATGACAAGTCTGGCTCTTATCAAAAGGAAGACTACAAAAGAGGAAAGTAAGAGAATCCAAGATATTATTGGATTTCAAATGTTTCTCACCCCAACATTTGACTCAGTGCAATGCATTTCCACTACAACAAAAGCTCTGATAAATGAACCAAATTACAAGACTGTTGAAGATATGGTAAACATAACTGTTTCCTTCACAGTAGCCCTCAAGAATATTGAACATATAACCAATCAATGGGCACCATTCCTTCACTCAAAAAAAACAATTTACAAGGATATATTCACCAAACTATAAATGTGAAGTGAAGTAAAACCCTTTGTCCTCTGGAGGCAAAAAGGGGAAGAAAGTGGTGGGAGAATAGAGGCGAAGAAGAAGGAGAACAGAGGCGAAGAACAAAAAAAATGAAACCCAGAGCATTCAGTCAAGGGAAGTCCGAAACAGGTGAAGCAGTGTTCTACTAATACAAGGCACTATGATCAATAAGTGAGTGAAGTTTGTGTATAATTTTGCCACCAATGACAAAGGGGAAGATTGTTAGCAATTCAAGTTGTCATTAGTGTACATCCACAAACACTATGCACCGATAAGGGGTCACCGGTCACTCACAATGCTTAGAAGACATTGGTAGACAAGCAACATAACATATGCACCTATAGATAAAGAACATTGGTAGACTGATCTAAGAACACGCACCGGTCTCAGTGTGCATAAGTTGAACCGAATATAAGGTTATACCGGTCTAAAGTGGCCTAAAAATATGCACCGGATTTAGTGGATCAGTTTGAGTTAAAAGTAGGATTATACAGGACATCCACCGCTTAAAAGTGGAGTTAGCTTTATTCATACAGATGTCTTGCAAGGAAAACTCTAGATTAGAGCGCATAGCTTTTTGCTAATTGCATGATTTATTGCGGAGTTTGCAGCTTGGTGGTTCTATGAGTTAAGGGTTTCATTATGGTGAACTCTAATATAAATATTAGTCATAGGATGCAAAGAAGGTTGTTGAGTGTGGGTGATTACATGGAGAAAAGGAGAGACATCTTCTAGGAGAAGAGTTGCAGACATAGAGGTAGCAGAGATCAATGGCCAGACAACCAAAGAAGAGGTATGATCTAAACAGACATTCAGTGTCATAACAGATCATCAATTCTATTAGTAGTGAAAGCATATTCAAATCCATTTATTAGGGTGGACATAATCAGTTCATTGTAAAAACCCCCTAACAGGGTAACATCTTGTTGATGTTCAAAGTCTTGTAACTAGGCAGCTTCTAACAGGGTTTAGATCTTAACAGATCTCTTGTAAAATCCCCTAATCGGGTAGCACCTTAACTGGTGCTTTGTAAGCTCCGAACAGGGTGCCTTCATTTTGAAGTAGTGAAGTTGTGGCTCTGTCTCACCGTGGTTTTTTTCCCTTGTAATTAAGGGTTTCCATGTATAAATACCTGTGTGATTCTATTTATGCTTATGAATGACTATTATATTTTGTTTATCAGTTAAGGTTAAGAAGTTTAGAATTAAAAGTATGAGTATTTATTGATTCACCCCTCCCTCTTAGTAACCGGTAAGTATTATCAATGATGATATTCACAACTGGACTCCCTATATCTGAATATTTTGGTATTACCAGTTTTCCTAGCATGATATCAACCAATTGTCCTATAACATGAACTATTGTAGGATCCTTTTTCTTTCTCCCAGGCTTTTTAAGACAAGCTTCTTTTATTGCTTTTCCATAAATTGGAACATCTTTTATTGCTTGAAACAAGGGAATCTAGACATGCATGTTCTTAAGCTGGTCAATGATATCAAATGGTTGATCTTCTTTTGGTATGGGCTTCTCCATGCTGAGCCTCTGAGGAAAATGTGGTTTAATTGATGTATGAGCATTATCTGAGTTGGAAACATTTTTTGATGCAACAATATTTGGCAAATCATTCTCTAGAATTGGTGCTACTACTGCAGGAAGGTCTGGCATTTCAATGATAAGGGGTGGTTCAGGTGCTGGCAAGGTAGTACCTGATCTTAGGTGTATATAACCTATATCAAGTGCATAGGCAGGATACTATTGAGCATCAGTAGCATAAATTTTTTGCTATGGATGTTGACTATTGGGATTCAGTTGAGGTTGAGCAGGTAATTATGTCTGCTTTTGAGGATTTGTATTTGGAGGTGGTGGCATAATTGCAGGCGTATTTGTTGGAGGTGGTAAAGGTGGATATCCAGGATTTGGATTAGACCATTGCTGAGGTCCTCTCCACTAGTTAGTGGGCTGCCAATTTCCTTGTGGTTTTTGCCATTGGTTTGGAAATTATGACCATTGGGGTTGCTATGGAGGATACCATTGATTCTGTTGATTGTTTGGCCAAGCATTATTCCAAGTAGGTTGATTATACTGTGGAGGACTTTGGACATTTCGGTTTTGCCATTGACTATTATATGGACTTGAAGTTTGTAATGGGTCTTGAGGCATACCTTGTCTTGTGGCCCATGGCCGGCATTGAGCAATGAATAATACTTGCTCATCCTCTTCATCTATCTTCAAGTACTCAGTTGGAAGATGTTGATTCTCCAGGTTTGCGACCAATTTGCACTGACAATCCTTCTTTTGTTTGTGGCAATGAGGATAGTATTCGGCTAGCTACGCCTCTACATCTACATGTTTCTTCTTGGCAGTCATCATGTCTAGGTGTGTAGCAACATCATTGATGATGTCTTGCTTGTAATCTGATAATAGGTTTGAAATATCCATCTTTGAAATACCAGAGCCACTTCCTTTAGTCATCGCTGAGTGAAATCCCCTTCCTTTCTTGACCGCTTCTCTAGAATAGTTTATACAAATCTTTTGAAGGTCATCCCAGGAGGACTGAGATATATCTCCTTTGGCCATGAGGTCTAGAGCGTTAAGACAATTTTCATTCATGCCTATTAGAAAAATTAGCTTCTGTCAATCCTCCTGCAATGCATGTTGCAGGTTCTTTTGTAGACTAAATAAGAAGCATGATATGTAGTCCTCTAATGTCTCTTCTTCCCTTTGTGACATACAGAAGATATCATCTCCTTTTGAATCACTTCCCTTGTAGTAGTCTTTATACTTTCTTAGAAACAAATCTCTCATTCCATCCCAATTAGCTATTGCATTCGCTCCTAAGCCCATGAACCATTTGAGGGTTGACTCCTTAAGTGTTGTTGAGAACAGCTTAAGCTTATGACTATCAGTATTATAGTAAAAAATTTGACACAATATGTCAAACACAAAAAAAAAGGTGTTAGGATCCTCCGTAACAAGGCCATAGAACTTTGGAAGTGCTAAAGCAGGTATGTTCTTGAGGTTAGGATTGTTAATAAGACTTGGAAATAGAAATGGAAATGTAGGAACTGCCATTACTGGAGGTGTTGGATATTGAAACTGTGGCTGGAAAGTATTGTTGACTGGAGGTTTTTGAGCAAAAAGCGGTCCTGGAGTAGGATTATTATGAAAACTAGCTAATATTTCTGCAAAAGGATGGAGGTCAAATGTTTCTTGGGTTTCTTCTTTTTCTATTGAAGATGATGCAACAAACTCAGGACTGGCATCAAGAAATGGTAATTCAAGCTCTTCAAACTCTTCTTTCAGTTTAACAGATTCCTTTGTAAGAAATCTGCCATGAGCATCTCGCCTTCTTCGATGCATGCAAGTAAGTTGATGACTTGTGAAGAAAGCTCACAACTTCTTGTATTAACTAAAAACATGAAACTAATCTAAAAAATAAATGACTCATTGAGGTTCCTAGTTTGACACCATCCCCGGCAGCGGTGCCAAAAATGAACAATCTCATAATAGGTAGGGATAATCATGCCATTGTCTCTCTTAAGGGTAATATATCTATGCTACAAATGACCTATCCCCATCATGAAATGCATTTAGATTGTCAACCCAAAGACGTAGACTTGAAATGGGACAACACAGTTTGTGCACTAAGTTCCTTTAGGAGTCATAACACCTATGCTGCAGGAAGATAAAATGCATGAAAGGAATCTATGCTATTGCTGCAGGAAATTAAACATACTTAAATATTGAATAGAATTACTACAGAAAACTTATGAAATGAATCTAAGCCTGTCTAACAACTCAAAACATTCACTATACCCATTTTTGCAAATGCTTCAGGAATAAAATAGTAACTCTATTTGAAAATAGGAAAAGGTACAGGAAAAAAATCTATTCTAACTTAATCTAATCCACCTTCTAAGTGGGCCCCCTTGGTTGGCTTCTACTAACTACTCACCACAAGAGATAATCCAAAATCACTCTTCCATTAAATTCTTCTTAAATGGTTACATAACAACTGAATAACTTATGAAGAATAAAAACAGAGCAACTTCCACTATGTTGAATACATAATTCTATCTTTCTTCATTACCTACTAAATCAGTCAAAATCCCTCTATATCAAGGATTGATGCTTATTGAAAATATAATAGAAAAGCCTCATTAAACTTCGCCAAATATGGAGGAGATAACAACCACGACATAATATAATTATTACTGATAACAGAATAATAGTTCTGAGGAAATATAGCAGGAGTAATTCCCTATATTCTCTAGAACAACAGCTCCTTCAAAGCTTGACATATCCATCAAAATCATATTGGATTCTCCCACCATGGTTGGTCTTCTAACACTCCTTCTTTAATGCAGATGCACCACTCTTCATACTGCTTCGTGTTTACCTGAAAGGTTAGTAACATTCGGTACACATATGCAAGTCAACATTTTCAACTCCTACTTAAATGTTAGAACACAACTTGAAATAATTATATGAAGTATTGCATTATATTTATAATAGTCAGGAAAACATATCACTCAAGCTACCCATAGATTTTGTGGCTTTAGTTGTACTTGGCATAGGTTCATATAAACATAAGTAATAAAATGTCTTGGAAATGTTTGTCAAAGTATCAACAAAATATAAAGATCATAGCAAAATTGAGGCAATAATTAGACTCATCAATCTTCTTGTCTATTAGGGCTCTGTCCTCTACCATAGTTGTTCCTACCTCTAAAACCTATGTTATTGTTTCCACCTCTTCCTCTTTGTTGGAAGTCATTCCTCCTAGCCTTATCCTCTGCTCTCAAGGCTAACTGAAAACACTTGTGCATACAATCAGGAGCCATCATGCTAATCTCATCTTGTATCCCTTGTCTTAACCCATTAAGGTACCTTGCCACCTTTTCCACTTCATCTTCTTGTCTTCTAGCCCTCAGGCTTAGTTTATGGAGCTCCTCAGTATAAGCACTCATTGTCATCTCCTTTTGTCTTAGGTTCTGCAACTTTTGGTACATCTGAATTTCATAATTAGTAGGCAAGAATTGTGCCCTCAATTTGATTTTCATCCTCTCCCATGAAACTAACTTCTTCTTCCCATTAGCTATCCTATCATCCTACATCATGTTCCACCACACCAATGCAGATCCCTTGAGCCTAGCTTTAGCATAGATGACTCTCTTTTCCTCTACCACTTCCTTGTAATCAAATTGGTTATCAATGGCTTATAGCCAATCCAACAACCCCTCACCATTCAAACTGCCACTATAAAAAGGTATGTGTTCCATGCTATCCTTGTTATCTGATTTGAATGCATCCAAGAACACCTTGTCCTTATCATCAACTATTTCTTTACCCTTGCTAGATGTCTCCCCTATTTGACTTTCATTCTCATCTTCACTCTCATCACCCCATTCAGTGATTCTCTTTCCCTTTGACTATGTTAAATTGGCCTTTGCCAATAGCTCTTAGACCAAGTCCACTATGCCCCCCCCTACTCATTTCCTTTGGAGGCATATTGTCAACCTCTAGGCTTTGCTCACCGTCAAGCATACACAAATTTCAAGAATTTCCCGCTTTGATACCACTATGATGCAGAGGGTTTGGGTTCTAATGTTTTCTCCAAGGTTATCAACTTTCTCTAACCATTAAATGGTTAATCTCAGTGTTATCTTCACCGCTTTGGATCTCCAATATCCTCTTCACCAACTTCTCCTCCAAGGTATAGTTGGTGTCTAGAAGATACACTACTTCCAAGACCAATTAGGCCTTCAACTTCCTAGGTTTCTTCACTAGGATTTCCCCTCTAGAACCCCAAACCCCTGCTTAGGATCTTCCCACACTTCATTCTTACTTAAAACTAGGTTCTTGACACTTCAACATCATTTGGAACCAACCCATACACTTCTGGATACATTACCAAGTCAATAGGCTTTAAACTTAATAGGAGGCCTAATTGGCTCAATTCCTATTAGGCCTATTTTGGCTTCAAGCTCCTAAAATCTCCAAACAACCACATAGAATACTTTTAAAATATTTAAGGTTTTTATCAACCCCTTCCAAATCCAAATTTTTAGCCTCTGGATGCACCCACAACCCTACTTACTAGCAAACCCTAGTTTTAAGCCTATTAATTAGACCTCTGGACTAGTTTGCATAAAAGACCATCAATTTGATCTCCAAACTTCCAAACACTTTCCAAAACCTCTTGAATCCTTTAGGAGACTCTTAGATATTTCCAAAAATTCATCTAAGTTCTTTTCCCAAAGTCATGGGTGCATGGGTTCACTCCTTTTATACCCTATCCTGGCTCACCTGTCTTCAACAGTCAGCCATAGGGCTTCCAATCTGGCCTTGAAGCCTTGGTGCCATAACACAAATGAAAACAAAAAATATATGTACAAAATCTAACCTAACATCCCCTATGGTTTCAGGCATTTCCACCAGTGGATGTTTAGGTTAGAACCATTTCAAGCATGGTGGCTCTGCAAATGGCTTTCATAGACCAGTAGCTTGAAATGCCTGCCAAACTTCACTCCACTAGACTATTACCAGAAGAATCAATGCAGTATAAATTTAAAACACTAAACTAAACTTCCATGGATCTGGATCGCTCCAATCAATCTGTACAGGTCATATAACTCACAAAGAAAACCTGCAAATAGTGAACAACTAACACATGGTGTTCGTACAGGAAGTTTTAAATCATGAAATTCAAACCAAAGCTTCATTAACCTTCAAAATCCATCATTCCCATGCTCATATACCGAGCATGGGTGGTTACAACTACCTGAACCTCCATTTGAGTAACTTTTCAAAAAGTTGCAAAAGTTGCACGAGCAACTTTGCAAAGTTGCTTAGCAACTTTTTGCCAAAGTCCCATTTGGCCTATTAGATCTACTCAATGACTTAGGAAGGACTCCTAAGTCCCAAATAGAATATTTAAGGTCCTAAGACCTTATTTAGGCCATTCCTAACCAAATCCATCACCTAGAGACAATTGAGGCCATTTAGACCAAATGGATCACCTGAGCTCATTTGGCTCTTACAAACATATGAAGGGATCCAATCCAATGGATCTTATTCCAAACTCATAACAAACTACCACAAAATCCTAAGACCTCTAAAACACTCATTAACTCATCAAGGTGGGAAGTGCCCTGTACCAGTGCTCTAACTTAATCATTTATGGTAGCCCCTCAAAGATGTCCATCTCTACCAGTATTCATGCATAAGTCAAGTGCATAACGTCACTTGAAACATCATCCACCATCAAGAAGTCTCCAAGGGCCTTTCCCACCACTTCCAAAAGGGAGTCAACCCAAAGATTAAGAGGAAGATAGGGGAGCCTCACCCAAATTAGGATCTTGTTAAAGATTTCAGAAGAGGGGGAAAATATGTAAACCACACTTTCACCACCAATATAAAATGATTTTCCCAGGTGAAAGAGCGATTACACAAAATCAATTTTTTATCTTCAACATTATTGAATTTAGCAATAAAAAATCCCCTAGTCATAGAGAAAATGTGAACAGTACTAGAAATAATAGGTTCCTAATGAGAAGAGATCCACCGATGCAAATCAACAAGGATAGGCCACAAACCCAAGAAATGATAGATGACACCACAAGAAGAAAAATTAGAGGAGACAAACTCAGTATCTTCCACCACATCCTCAACCAAGGAGACCTAGATAGGGTTTGAAATAGGGAAAGGTCCCTTTTTATTTGAAACCTAAACTACCACCATTCCTAACCCCGCTTGAAAGAGTGGTCGAGGCCCCGACCGATACCATGCCTACATATGACAAGGTCCCCATAGACATAGAAGCACCAACAAATACCATAGATCCAAACAACAAGCCTCCAATAGGAAACAAAGCACCAACAAAAATGAAGCTCCAACGAATAACAAAATACTAGCAAAAGAGCCAGCAAATGACAAAACCCCATTAGTAGATGACCAACTAAAGCCTATAATGCCCCATAAGGCAGTGAGGCTCTAGTGGAAGGAAAAACCCTAGCCAAAGCCCCAACAACTAGCGAAGTCTGCACTGAACCAGTAGAAAGTGAAGCTGTAGTGTTTGGTAAAACCCTATAAGGTACAATAGCCTACAAAGCCAATAATGCCCCAATAGATGGGGAAGCTCCAATAGAAGGCAACATCCCATCAATAGATGACAAAATTCTAGCCAAAGCCTACAATGACCCAACAGACAACGATGCTCCAATGAAAGGCAAAACCCTAGTCAAAGCAACATCTAACGAAGCACCAACAAATAATGAAGCTCCAGTGGCCAACAACACCCTAGAAGCTCTAGTAACTAGTGAAGCCTACAATGTCCTAGTAGATACGAAGCTCTAGCAAATGGAAAAACCCTAGCCGAACCTCTAGCAACCAGCAAATGAATAGCATATAACTCCATCTAAATGTTCCCTTTCTTATCTTAAATAGAAGATGTTCTTCCTTAAAACATAGAGAATAAACTATAGGTGGTTCTATGAACTCCATTAGTTGATGAACCATATTTACTATTATGTCCACCTTATTTTTTAGAAAATCAATATCTTGTTTCTTCGCATCAATAATTTTTTGCATTCTTTATTTTTCTAACTCCCATTCACTTGTTAGAATAACTGAGAGGGTGAGTGAATCAATTAAATTAGTTATCCTACAGTCCCAAACTCCCAGATGTACCTTGCAAAACAATTTCAACAATTTATGTAGCTCGATAACATAAAATATCAATTTGTCTTATCACTTTACCGAATACCAGTAATTATCCAAATTGTGATTACCGACCAAATCAACTATGTAGTATGTAAAGTATGATAACAAAACAATCATAACAAATAACACATAACACAATGATTTAATGTGGAAACCCTGCTAAGGGAAAAACCACCTGGGAGCGGTAACCCAAAATAATTCACTCTTCTGAAGTGAGCTCGGTTAAGAGCCAACCTTGTTCAAGGTTACAATGCACACTGTTAGGTGTGACCTGGTTAGAGGATTTATCACTAATAGTTAACTTTTGAGCAACATTCACTATGGGGTCAACAAGATAACACTTTACATTCAATGAATTTCATAGGATAGTACAAGAAGACTATTAAGTCCACTCGGTTAAGAGATTTTTCTAAATCAATGGTTAAACTAATACAATACTAATTTGATTCAAATATAAATCAATTGAAAATATTCATATCTATGCTATTCTCATAAAATCCTCTGATCATTAATCAATTCGCTCCATCAATATTTATCAACTTACTTCACTCGGTAAATAGTTCTCTGACACTCGGTAACGTCTGTAGCTCGGTTCTTTCTGTAACCAGTTTGATCAGGAATGCATGAATAAAATATTCATGCAAAATCTTTGCAGTCTCCTTTTTGTCCAACATGTTTCAACAATGAAACTCATGTCTCTTAAATAGATAAGTAAACTATTTTTATATCAGCCCTCGGATTTTGCCTCTTAATATCCTTCATTCATTTTGCCGCTTAAACCTTTCTTGATAGATGTGTCTTTAACACGTTTCAATCTCATCCTTTAGATCATCTCTGAATTATGTTAGTCATGGATCTCATAACTAACTTCATTCTTAACCTTGAAATCATAACAATATCCGGCTCATCAATTTCAGTCGGTTGTTCCTAGAATTTAATGTTTTCATCCATACTCGGTTAATACTGAAATGCGTTAGTGATAACTAACTTGGTTAATACTATCACTTAGTATACACTGCACTGGCTCGGTGTATACATAAGTCTTTAATTACTGACCACATTGACTTGTTCAAATTTAAATCTCTTCTTCATAATAGATTAATGCAACATGCTCAAGTCAAAAATATAAAGCCATAGACTCATCGGTAAGTTACCCAATGTTTACCTTTTCCTTATTTGTCATATCCATCTTTTCCTTATGTAGATATCTCATGTATTCATCTTTTCTTCCTTCAATAGATGTTTAGATGTTTGTAACTATTGTGATAAGTATTGTCAAAACTAGTTGACATCAATGACAACATATTGATTGATTTTATCATCTTACATATCACTTCAGTAGCTTAGTGATCTCTAATCATTGTTCCTTCAATTCATCTAGATATTTAATCAGTTATAGATCATCAATCTCTCCCTTTGGTATTGATGGCAACACAAACAATATGAAAATATGCCATACACATACCAAACATGTATTTTACAACTATGTAAGTAAATTTTGTAGCTCGGTAAGATCTCCCTAGCTTGATATTTAATATGTTTAATCACTACAAAACAAAACAACATTCCATGCAGACTCTCCCTGCAGATTTGATCTTTTCAGTTCTCAGATTTTGTCTCCATATATGTTCATATTCCAATATGAAGTCTCTCTCCATTTTTGTTCTCAGTAACTAATTTTTTTCATATGCAGTCTCTCTCCCTTTGACAACAATGCCAAAGAAAATAAAAAGCTCTTCAGTAGCCAAGTAATTCTCTGTTGTTTGGTCCAGATCAAGTACCTTCATGTACTTATAAACAGATTCATGTTCCAACTTCTACAATCTTTCACAACCTAAGAGAAACTAAAGTGTGAGCTATATGCATCAACATGAATGATTTTCTGATAAAGTGTAGGTTGATGCAATCTCCTGATCACCTTAGTGACTGATAGACAGGGGACAAACCCCTAGTCTAGTCCTCAAATATTCAAATGTGTCCTTCAGTAAGGGTTTGGTAAAAATATCAACAAGTTGTTCTTTAGATGTTACAAATTCCAGTTTCACCTGCTTCTCTTGAACTTGTTCCCTTAAGTAGTGATACTTAATAGATATATGCTTTGTTTTTTAATGCATCACATGATTTTTTGAAATATTTATAGCACTAGTGTTGTCACAGTATATAATCACCAAGTCAGTGATTGCCTCATTGATTCCTTCCAACACTTATTTTATACAAGAAATATTTGAACAATTTGCAGCAATAATAACATACTCTGCTTTAGTAGTAGACTGAGAAATGCATGCTTGTTTCTTGCTTATCCAAGTCACAAGCCTTTCTCCTAAAAAGAATGCTCCACTAGTTGTGCTCTTTCGGTCATCAATATTTCTAGCCTAATCTGCATCTGTATAAACTCGAAGTTCAAATTTGTCTTCCATTGTGTACCATAAACCATAGTCTTATGTCTTCTTCAAGTATCTCAAAATTCTTTTAACTGCAACCATATGTGAATCTTTAGGATTGGCAGAAAATCTTGCCACAATCCCAACTGCATGTGTTATATCAGGCCTACTGTGTACCACATACATTAGTTTTCCAATCATAGATCTATATAGTGTCTAATTTACTATTGTAGATTCATCATCCTTTGTCAACTTACGCCTAGTTACCATCGGTGTTCCTACCGGTTTTGAATCTTCCATGCCAAAAGTTTTTAACACTTCTTTAATGTATTTTGATTGAGTGATGAAAATCCCATCATTCTGTTGTATAATCTGCAAACCTAGAAAGAATTTAATCTCTCCAAACATTGACATCTCAAATTCCTTTCTCATTTCACCAACAAAAGATTTGCAAATCAGATCATGTCCTCCAAAGATTATATTATCAACAAATATTTCAGCAATCAAAATATTATCATTAGATTCTCCTTTCATGTACAAATTACTATTTTCACTAGGCCTTACAAAGCCAATACTGATAAGATAAGCATGGAGTCTTTCATACCATGCTCTCGGTGCTTGCTTCAGTCCATACAAAGCTTTGTGCAGTCTACATACCATGTTTTTCTGATTTGGATCAACAAAACCTTTTGGTTGTTCTATGTAGACCTCCTCCTCAAGAATTTTATTCAGAAAAGCTGATTTCACATCCATTTGATATACTTTGAATCCCTTATGTGCAACATATGCAAGTAGTATACAGACTCCTTCAAGTCTAGCAACAGGTGCAAAGGTTTCACCATAATCTATACCTTCTTCTTGTGCATATCCCTTGCATACAAGTCTTGCCTTATTCCTAGTGACCTCACCATTTTCATTTAGCTTGTTTTTGAAAATCCACTTAGTAACAATTACATTTTTATCTTTCGGTCTAGGTAATAATGTCCATGTCTTATTCTTCTCAATCTGTTCAATTTCCTCATTCATAGCATTAATCCATTCCTCATTTTCAAGTGCATCCCTAACATTCTTAGGTTCAAACTCACAAACTAAGCATGTGTTATGTCTTAACTTACTTCGGGTCATCATGCCAACTTACTTATCTCCAATTATTTGATTCTGTGGATTGTGTCTTCTAAAAAATCTTGCTAGCACTTGTTCTCTTCTTTTCTCATCATTTGGTTCAGGTTCATTTTCCTGCCAGGTAGCTTCTTCCTGGTTCTCGGTTTGTATTTACTAATTCTCGGTAGCATTTTCCTTATGCTCGGTAGACTCAGCCCATGGCTTCAGTAGATAACCTGGATCTTTGGGTCATCATGCCAACTTGCTTATCTCTAATTATTTGATTTTGTGGATGGTGTCTTCTAACAAATCTTGCTAGCACTTGTTCTCTTCTTTTCTCATCATTTGGTTCAGGTTCATTTTCCTGCTTGGTAGCTTCTTCCTGGTTCTCAATTTGTATTTACTAATTCTCAGTAGTATTTTCCTGATGCTGGGTAGACTCATCATGTGGCTTCGGTAGATAACTTGGATCTTCAACATATGTAAACCTACCAGTCTTTTGGTTCCTTCATGCTTTCTTCATCATTCTTTTCAACAAACTCATCAACTTTTATATTAGCACTTTCTATCATTTTATTAGTAGCCTTGTTCAAACATTTATAAGCTTTACTCTTATTAAAATATCCTTAAAATACTCCCCCATCACCTTTAGAGTCAAATTTACCATTCCTATCATCATTTAGAATATAACACCTACTACCAAAGATTCTGAAATAACTTACATTCGGTGTATAGCCAAACCATAATTCATCTGGTGTCTTATTCGTGTCTTTCTTTAGTTGAACTTGGTTCAGGGTGTATACTGTAGTGCTAACTTCCTCTCTCCAGTATATTTGTGCAACATTTTTCTCAATCATCAATGTTCTAGCACAATAAACAATAGATCAACTTCTCCTTTTAGCAATCCCATTATGCCGCGGTGTCCTAGGTGCAAAAATATGTCTTTTGATTCCATGCTCATTACATAAATTAGTGAATTCATTAGAAATAAACTCACCACCTCTATCAGATCTTAAGCATTTCAATTCTTTCTCGGTTACTTTTTCAACTTTAGCCTTATACCATTTAAACAATTTGAATGCCTTAGATTTTTATTTTAAGAACATGACTGTCATCATCCTACAGTAGTCATCAAAAAATAAAATAAAATATTTGTCACCACAGTAGCTTTGAGTTCTCATAGGACCACATAAGTTGGTGTGTACCAACTCCAAAATACCTTTAGATGAATAGTTTTTACTTTTAAAACTAGATTTGGTCATCTTTCCTTTTTGACATTGATTACACATAACATGATCAAGTTTGGTTAGACTCAGTAAACCTCTAACTTTTCTCTTTCTACTAATCTTAATCATGTTATCAAAGTTTACAAGACATAGCCTCTTATGCCATAACCATACATCTTCATTCTTCACTAGTAAACAACTAGTTTCAACATTGTCAAGATAGAATAAATTACCTTTTGATTGTCTTGCAATACCGACAAGCTTTCCATTTTCATCATAGATTTTTACCTTTTTGCTTTCAAATGAAACTCGATGACCTGAGTTATTCAGTTGTGCTACACTCAACAAATTGTAGTGAATTACTTTTACCCAATATGCATTATCACATCTAATTCTATCGTCCAATAAGATAGACCCTTTTCCTTTCACTTGACAAGGTGTATCATTTCCCATTTTCACTGATCCTCCATTATAATGCTCAAGATGTTCAAACTTATCTCCATCACCAATCATGTGATGTGTACATCCACTATTAATGATCCAAGTATCATTCTTACTAACTTTCAAAATAAGGCTTGTTTCTACATACCTTTCCTCTTCTTTTGAATCATCTTTCATTGCAACAAATACCACTTCAATTTCATCATCAGTGTCGGTGTTGGTGTCATCTTCATTTTTTCCAACAAGCTAACATGTCTTTTTGCCTTTGTCTTCATAATCTTGGTTGTCTATGTTGTAGTGTTGGTTTCCTCTATTATTCCTTTTGCCAAACGTTCCATCACCAGATCCGTCATTGTCTTTATCTTCCTCTTTCTTGTTAGGACATCTAGTAGCAATATGGCCAATCTCTTTATAGTTAAAACAAACTAAAGGTAACTTTCCCTTATACCTTCCTTTACCTTTTTGAAGTCTCTGGGCCATAAGTGCTTGAAGCTCATCAAGGTCATCTTTGCTGTCACTGTCACTTTCATTCCTTATATTATGCTTATTGCTAGATTTACCAATCTTAAGAGATGACATAAAAGCAAATTCAACACTCGGTACAACACTATTGTCATAATTATTCAGCTCAAAAGTAGTTAACTTTCCAATTAGACTATCAAGAGTAAGAGTGCTATTAGGTGCAGACCTCATTTCATGAATAGCAGATATTCTGATTGCATAAACATGCAACAAGGTTCTCAGTATCTTACTTACCATTGTATCTTCAAAAATAATACCTCCTGCTCCTCGGATAGCATTGACTACCTCTTTGATTCGATTTGAGTATTGTGTGATGTTATCACCTTCCTTCATCTTCATGTCATCAAATCTGCCTCTCAAGCTTTTAGCTCTAGCTCTCATTACATTCACATCACCACCATAAACTAGAGCAAGTTTATCCCACATTTGCTTCACTGTAGTGCAATCCTTGACATCCTCAAATTCATCATCAGATAGAACAACAACAATCTCTATCATAGTAATATTATGTTCATGTTTGTCCCTCAACTGATGAAGTGTCAAAGGTCCAACATTCCATTGTAAGTAACCATTGTCTAGTAGAGGTATAGGAGATTCTCCAATTCCAGATATGTGAAGCCTCATCCCGCTTTTCCATGTGGAGAAGTTATCTTTGTTCAGCTTAGGCACTTCCCTTTTATACATCTTGTGATATTTTTGCTCAAGTCCTTGAAAGTTCCTCCAAGAAACCAATTGGCTCTGATGCCAATTGTTAGAATAACTGAGAGGGGGGATGAATTGGTTAAATCAGTTATCCTACAGTCCCAAACTCCCAGATGTACCTTACAAAACAATTTCAACAATTTATGCAGCTCAGTAACATAAAATATCAATATGTCTGATCACTTTACCGAATACCAATAATTATCCAAACTATGATTACTGACTAAATCAACTATGTGGTATGTAAAGTGTGGTAACAAAAAATTCATAACAAATAACACATAACACAATGATTTAATGTGGAAACCTTGCTAAGGGAAAAACCACTTGGGACTGGTAACCCAAAATAATTCACTCTTCTAAAGTGAGCTCCGTTAAGAGCCAACCCTGTTAAAGGTTACAATGCACACTGTTAGGTGTGACCTGGTTAGAGGATTTATCACTAACAATTAACTTTTGACCAACATTCACTATGGGGTCAACAAGATAACACTTTACATTCAATGAATGTCATATGATAGTGTATAATAAGACTATTAAGTCCACTCGGTTAAGAGATTTTTCTAAATCAATGGTTAAACTCATACAATTCTAATCTGATTCAAATGCAACTCAATTGAAAATATTTAGATTTATGCTATGCTCATAAAATCCTTTGATCATTAATAAATTTGCTCCCTCAATATTTCTCAATTTACTTCACTTGGTAAATAGTTCTTTGACGCTCAGTAATGTCTGCAGCTCGGTTCTTTCTGTAACCAGTTTGATCAGGAATGCATGAATAAAATCTTCACATGAAATCTCTGCAGTCTCCTTTTTGTCTGGCATGTTTCAACAATGAAACACATGTCTCTTAAATAGACAAGTAAACCATTTTCATACCAGCCCTCAAATTTTGCCTCTTAATCTCCTTCGTTCATTTTGTTGCTTAAACCTTCCTCGATAGATGTGTCTTTAACACATTTCAATCTCATCCTTTAGATCATCTCTAAATTATGTTAGTCGTGGATCTCATAACTAACTTCATCCTTAACCTCGAAATCATAACAATATCTATCTCATCAATTTCTGTCAGCTATTCCTAGCATTTAATATTTTCATCCATACTCTATTAATACTGAAATGTGTTGGTGATAACTAACTCAGTTAATATTGTCACTCGGTATACACTGCACTAGCTCGGTGTATACAGAAGTCTTCAATTACCAACCACATTGACTTGTTCAAATTCAAATCTCTTCTTTATAATAGATTAATGCAACATGCTCAAGTCAACAATATAAAGCCATAGACTCATCCGTAAGTTACCCAATGTTTACCTTTTCCTTATCTATCATATCCATCTTTGCCTTATGCAGATTTCTCATTTCTTCATCTTTTCTTCCTTCAACAGATGTTTAGATGTTTGTAACTATAATTATAAGTACTGTCAAAACTAGTTGACATCAATGACAACATATTGACCGATTTAATCATCTTACGTATCACTTCAGTAGCTCGGTGATCTCTAATCACTATTCCTTCAGTTCATCTAGATATTCAATCAGTTGTAGATCATGATCACTTTGCTTACACAACATATCTTTCTAAAAAATTAAAGCTACATAATGACATGTAAGAGAAGAAGGAAGGTTGTGCTCAGGTATCCTTTTCCTCTCACCTTTCTTACTTGTTCTTAGAATATATTCTTCTAGCTATTCTATAGTAGAAATAAGCTCTTCAAGATCTTACAACCCCTGGTCTTTGTAATGACCCTTACCAACAGGATCACTAAACCCCCGAATCTAAACTAAGACAATTCGTCAAACACTTGGCAAGCAACTGAATTGTTTGTTTGTAAAGTTGTGTTTCAATGTGTTTATTGTTTTTGGGCATCAAGTTGCAATTGAGATAACAATACCAATATAAAAATGCAATACAATGTGTAACAATGAATCTCAAAGCGATGTATAGACTTACTACAAAATATCAAAACTTCTCTAATTCTGATTGCACTTTCCAGAATGTAAGACTGTTACATCTATCACATATGGGCACTGTCAATGGACTGTTTACAACTAAGATATGAAAGCAATGCACTTTTACTATGCCAAATCAATAGTACTATCTGAATACAATGACTGCCTCCTGAATATATATATATATATATATATATATGTATATATATATATATATATATATATATATATATATATATATATATATATATATATATATATATATATATATATGTATATATATATATATATATATATATATATATATATATATATATATATATATATATATATATATATATATATATATATATATATATATATATATATATATATATACATATATATATATATATATATATATATATATATATATATATATATATATATATATATATATATATATATATATATATATATAAAGACTGTTATATAGCAAGACTTGTGGCAATACCATTACCATACAATACTTCTTACTTCTATGACCATTCAGTTAAAATAGAGACTGTTGTGGCAATAACTATAACCATGCAATTATGACCAAAGAACAGTGACTAACAATTGTCAAAATCTGGACTGTTATTACAAGTCTGAACACTTGTGATTTTTTTACATAATTTCTTAACTTTCAAAAAGTACTCAAAACACATAGGAAGAACTTGATTAGGATGTCCTTATTATCTGCTAATGATGACTGATGAAGACCGATGCCAAAGAGACCAGATAGTCCCCCAAACTGCCCCCAACTGTGCACTGTTACCTTGCAGTACCAGGCCATACATGTACGGCACCTGTAGAAAACAATTTGTAGGGTTTTGTGCCCTCAATTTGATATCAATCTGACCACCTGTGATGTATTAATGTCCTATCCAAGGCATAAAAAATATCTCCAAGTATCTAGGGAGATATGAGCAAAATTTTGATTCCAGGCCCTGATATTGGATGTCTGAAAATGTCCCAAATTTGACTTCAATCTTTGCCAAAATAATTCACCAATGCAAGAGATGAATTGAAACCCTTATTCCAACCAAAAAATAAACCCTTACAACAAATCCTCAATGAAGTACCGATGAGATGGCTAAGTACCAACTCCAAACTTGCAACCCTTCAGTAGATATTTCACTACCTCAGTTATGCCAATCTAGGGGAGCGATCGTTCCCAAAGATCGAATAATATTTGTAGACCACAAGGCTACAAATTGCTTCACAATGAAGAAGTAGAAGAAATCCCAAATCCAAGCATGTATAAATGATAGCCCAAGCCCTCTATTTATTCTTTTTCTTGAGAAGTTACTAGAACTTCTAGAAACATCTAATTATAATGTACTTTATAATAAAATAACATTATAATAGTAAAGTACATTTATCAACTCAAAAATATAACAATGTAGGCCAAGATGTCTCATAACCGAATGTAGGCCCAACTAGACTGAATGTAGGCTCGAACTGGATGTAGGCTCACTTCTGGACGTAGGCTCCACTACAACTGCATGTAGGCCTCAAACTAGATGTAGGCTCTGCCGAATGTAGGCTCTGTCAGTAATAAGCAATCAAATGATCCACACAATGACTCTCTCTCCAAACTATTTGCCTACGAGAGTCGATGATAGGCAAATCCATCATGAAAGAACATGTCTCTAGAAAGGGGACATGACAGTCCGCCCTTCCTGAAATTGCTTGCCCTTAAGCAATCTCAAAGCTAGATGCTGCAAAATCTCCTTAGACTCCCAAGTAGCATCCTCAATAGGAATATCTCTCCACTTCACCAAATACTCCCTGATAACTCTCCTGCAAAGCTATTTCTCCCTGCTATCCAAGATAGACTCTGGCACCAAAACCAACTTCCCCTCATCATCCAAGGGTGGTAACACTGTAGAAGGCACAACATGCTGCCCTAACGCCTTCTTGAGGCGTGACACATGAAACACATTATGCACTCTACTATTAGCTGGAAGCTCAAGCTCATAAGTCAACTCACCAACACGCCTAATAATCCTGAAAGGCCCATAGTATCTCAGCTTAAGCTTCTCTGACCCACTCTTCTTGAGAGTAGATTGTCTGTATGGCTGAAGCATGAGGTAAACCATATCATCAACCTCAAAGCTCCTCTCAATCCACTTCTGATCTGCATACTACTTGTACTGATTCTGTGCCCTGGCTATATTATCCTTGAGAGCATCAACAATGTCCTTGCTCTCCTAAAGCAAATCCCTGGCATGTGGAACTCTAATATCAGACATAAGCAAATCAATGAAGCTAGGCGCATCATACCCATATAGAGCCCTGAAAGGTGACATCTGAATCGACATGTGAAATGTGGTATTGTAACAATACTCACACAAATGTATCCATCTCACCCATGCCCTTTGCTGACCAGCCACATAGTTCCTCAAATAGCCCTCCACCCACTTATTGACTATCTCTGTCTGTCCATCCATCTGCGGGTGATAACTGGTGCTAGGTGTAAGCTTAGTGCCACAAAGTCTAAATACCTCCTACCAAAAGTGACTCAAAAATCTGTTGTCCCTATCACTCACTATGCTGTGGGGTATCCCATGCAATCTGAAGACCTCTCTGAAGAAGACCTCAGCTACCTATACTGCTGTGTAAGTAGTAGTGATGGGAAAGAAGTGTGCATACTTCATCATTCTATCCACTACTACATAGATACAATCACGCCCTTGGGCCTTGGGCAAGCCCGTAATGAAATCCATGGATATGCACTCCCACTTCTGATCAGGAATGGGAAGTGGCTGTAGGAGCCCGGCTGGAAAGGTGTGCTCTTGTTTGTTCTATTGACAAATAGGGCACTCATGAACATACTGCAATACATCTGTCTTCAGTCCTTTCCAAGTGAACCACTCCCGCACCTGTCTATATGTCTTGAAGTACCCAGGGTGACCAGCTGTAGGTGAATCATGAAGAGCTCTCAATATACATCGCTTCACCTTCGATCCTGGGGCTAGAAAGATCCTGCTCTTGTAGATAATCAAATCATCTACAAGTGTATACCGGGTATCAACAACTGACCCATCAACTACCCCTGATGCCCATGGGTCTCTAGCATACTCTACCACTATCATATGTCGCCAATCCTCTGATATCTCAATCAATGCACTGAGATGTGGTCTACGTGACAATGCATCTGCTACCACATTCTGAGTCCCTCTCACATATGATATATCAAAATCGTAAGCTTGTAGCTTACTTACCCACTTCTATTGCCTATCGTTGAGATCTCTCTGACTAAGGAAATGCCTCAAACTGTTGTGGTTAGTTTTAATGCAAAACTTACGACCCACTAGATACTGTCTAAACTTAGCCAACGCATGCATGATGGCTAACATCTCCTTATCGTAAATGCTGAAAGATCTCTTAGGTCCATGGATTTTCCTGCTCTCATATGCAATAGGGTGCTTCTCCTGCATCAACACATCACCTATACCCTCTCCGGATGCATCACATTGAAGCTCAAATGGCTTCAAGAAATCAGGCAAAGCTAACATCGGACATGAAGTCATGATCTCCTTGAACCTATCAAAGCAAGCCTGCACCTTTGGTGTCCAAACAAAGGCCCCCTTCTTCAAAAAATCTGTCATAGGGGCTACATGATGTGAATACCCACTCACAAATCTATGGTAGAATCCACATAGGCCTAGGAACCCTCTCAACTATGTCAGGTTCTCTGGAATAGGCCACTCCACTATAGCACAGATCTTATCAGGATCCATCCGCACTCCATCTGCACTGATAATATGACCCAATTACAAGAGCTCAGTCATACCCAAATCACACTTGGACTCCTTGGCATACAAGGACTCCCTTTGCAATATACTCAATACAGTCTCCAAATGTACTACATGCTCCTGCCATGTCTGACTGTATACCAAGATATCATCGAAGAAAACCAATACAAATCTCCTCAACTGATGATGGAAGACCTTATTCATCGTAGACTGAAAAGTGGCTGGTGCATTGGTCAACCCAAATGGCATGACCACGAACTTGAAGTGTCCATAATGGCATCTAAATGTAGTCTTCTCTATATCTTGCTCTCTAATTTTGATCTGATGATACCCTGATCTCAAGTCTATCTTGCTGAAGTAGCAAGCCCCATGAAGCTCATCTATCAGCTCATCTATCCATGGGATGGGGTACCTATTCTTAATAGTCCTCTTGTTTAGCGCCCTATAATCAATGCACATACGTAGAGAACCATCCTTCTTCTTCACCAATACTACTGAAGAAGCAAAAGGAGACTTACTCGGTCGAATATGCCCCATCTCAAGCAGCTCCTTGATGGTTTTCTCTATCTCATCCTTGAGCCTCTTAGGATGCCTGTATGGTGTGATCATCACAGGTTTAGCACCCTCCTCTAGCTCAATGATGTGCTCAATTCCACGGTCAGGTGGTGCACCAGGTGGAATGTCACTGAACACCCTATCATACTGCTCTCTCATCCTCTGAATATCAGGGTGATACTCTATCATCTGATGCTCCTCCTGTGTAGGCATGAGAGTACACATGGCTGCCCATCTGATCCCATTGTGTCTAACCATCCTCTCCATGCGCCTGAAAGAAATAGTCCTAATATCACTATTTATGATAGCCCTCAAGACATGCTACCTACCATCTACCTCAAACTTGATCTCCATGTCCTCGAGTCTAAAAGTGACCTCACCCAATGAATGCAACCAAGTCATCCCCAATATAATATCTAGGTCACCCATGTTAACTACATGGTAATCCACTTTGAACTCATAATTGCTCAAGCATAAGGGCATATCTCGGATCATCTTGTTACACTTAAGAGTGTAACCATCAACAACCTATACTCGAAGACCCTCAAACTCCTCTGTCTCAATGCCATGATGCTCAACCAAATGTGCATCAATGAAATTATGCGTAGCACTTGTGTCAACTAGGGTAATCACCTTCTGTCCTGCTAGAACTCCACACAATCTAAAGGACCCCTCCTGCTGAATACTAGATAAGCGTGTCTGCTGCAAATGTAGCTCCGGCTCCACCTTAGGCTCTGAAGCCTCTACCTCTACCTCAGGCTCTGTGTCACTATGCTCATCCTCATGTGTTGTGCTATCTGAATCTGAGTCCTCATAGTACGCCCACATAACTCTATTGGCCTTCCCTTTAGGCCTCAAAGGACAGTCGTGATCCCTGTCATATGGACCTTTGCAATAGAAGCATAGCTTCTTCCTACGTAGGTCATTAAGTGTCTCAGTATCCAAGGGTGGAGTGGATTTCCCCTTGGTATCAACCTTCTTCCCCTTCCCCTTATCAAACTTCTTATTATCTCTGAAAGAAGTAGAACTCCTAGGGATGAATCTGCTAGAAGGTGCTGTAAGCTCCATACTACGAGCTTTCCTCATGGCCTCCTGTAGTGATGATGGATCAAATGCCTTGATCCAACCTTTGAGGGGTTTAGACAATCCCTCAATGAATAAAATGACCAATCGCCTCTCCGATACATCCTGCACCATAACTGACAATCGCTGAAATTCACTGATATATATCTCCAAGTTGCCTGTCTGTCTCAACTGTGCAAGATCACGAAAGAATATCTCAGGATCCTTCCTATCGAAACACTCCACCAGCCTATCCACAAAATCTTGGTACAATGTCACCTGGTTGTGCTGCAAGGTAACCATACCATGTGACCACCAGTCATGAGCTGCGCCCTCCAAATGCAAGGTGGCGTATCTGATGGCATCTATCTCTGACATGGGTCTCAATGCTAAGAAAGTATCCAACTTATGTATCCATGCTTGTGCTGTCATCTGTGCACTACCATCAAAAGAAGGTAAAGTGAGCTTGCTAGCAGCTCGCTGCAACTCACTGTCATGGCCTCCTCTAGGTCTCCTGTTTTGCTGAGTATTCCTCATGTGTTCTCTCCTCTAGTTCAAGTAGTGATCAAAGTTAAGTAACTCACACACATGTGGTGGTAATGCCTGCCATTCTACAGTAGCAGCTCTAAGATCATCCTGAAACTCATCCTGTACATCACCCTCTCCTGTCTCCTGAGCCTCCTCTCTAAGGAAAGTAGGACGAGTAGGTCTATCTGCTATCCAAGACCTGTGCCTAGGAGCACCCTGTGAACCTGCCATGCTCCTATTATCATGATCAAGTGTACCTCTAACCTGTTCTTGTGCTCTGGGCTGAACCACTCTCTCCATCATAGTGGTCAAATTACGCAAGGACTGAACCATCTCCTGCTGTCCTGTAGTCATAATCTGAAAGAATTCCCTCTCATCATCAGGAATTCTAGGTGGGCTCTGTGACTGTCTCTCACCCATGGTAAGAGTATCTCCGAAGTCCTGTTCACCCTCTAGTGCTGCTCTTCTTCGTGTGTAGTACTTGTGATGCCCAAATGCTGAAGGATGCATATAGGTTTCTTACCCAACAAGATGGCAAGAACACCACTCTAATACCACTGTAATGACCCTTACCAATAGGATCACTAAACCCCCAAATCTGAACTGAGACAATTCGTCAAACACTTGGCAAGCAACTGAATTGTTTGTTTGTAAAGTTGTGTTTCAATGTGTTTATTGTTTTTGGGCATCAAGTTGCAATTGAGATAATAATACCAATATAAAAATGCAATACAATGTGTAACAATGAATCTCAAAGCGATGTATAGACTTACTACAAAATATCAAAACTTCTCTAATTCTGATTGCACTTTCCAGAGTGTAAGACTGTTACATCTATCACATATGGGCACTGTCAATGGACTGTTTACAACTAAGATATGAAAGTAATGCACTTTTACTATGCCAAATCAATAGTACTATCTGAATACAATGACTGCCTCCTGAATATATATATATATATATATATATATATATATATATATATATATATATATATATATATATATATATATATATATATATATATATATATATATATATATATATATATATATATATATAAAGACTATTATATAGCAAGACTTATGGCAATACCATTACCATACAATACTTCTTACTTCTATGACCATTCAGTTAAAATAGAGACTGCTGTGGCAATAACTATAACCATGCAATTATGACCAAAGAACAGTGACTAACAATTGTCAAAATCTGGACTGTTATTACAAGTCTGAACACTTGCGATTTTTTTACATAATTTCTTAACTTTCAAAAAGTACTCAAAACACATAGGAAGAACTTGATTAGGATGTCCTTATTATCTGCTGATGATGATTGATGAAGACCGATGCCAAAGAGACCAGATAGTCCCCCAAACTGCCCCCAACTGTGCATTGTTACCCTACAGTACCAGGCCGTACATGTACGACACCTGCAGAAAATAATTTGCAAGGTTTTGTGCCCTCAATTTGATATCAATCTGACTGCCTGTGATGTATTAATGTCCTATCCAAGGCATAAAAAATATCTCCAAGTATCTAGGGAGATATGAGCAAAATTTTGATTCCAGGCCCTGATATTGGATGTCTAAAAATGTGCCAAATTTGACTTCAATCTTTGCCAAAATAATTCACCAATGCAAGAGATGAATTGAAACCCTTATTCCAACCGAAAAACAAACCCTTACAACAAATCCTCAGTGAAGTACCGACGAGATGGCTGAGTACCAACTCCAAACTTGCAACCCTTCAGTAGATATTTCACTACCTCAGTTATGCCAATCTAGGGGAGTGATCGTTCCCAAAGATCGAATAATATTTGCAGACCACAAGACTACAAATTGCTTCATAATGAAGAAGTAGAAGAAATCCCAAATCTAAGCATGTAGAAATGATAGCCCAAGCCTTCTATTTATTCTTTTTCTTGAGAAGTTACTAGAACTTCTAGAAACATCTAATTATAATGTACTTTATAATAAAATAACATTATACTAATAAAGTACATTTCTCAACTCAAAAATATAACAATGTAGGCCAAGATGTCTCATAACCGAATGTAGGCCCAACTAGACTGAATGTAGGCTGGAACTGGATGTAGGCTCACTTCTAGACGTAGGCTCCACTACAACTGCATGTAGGCCTCAAACTGGATGTAGGCTCTACCGAATGTAGGCTCTGTCAGCAATAAGCAATCAAATGATCCACACAATGACTCTCTCTCCAAACTATTTGCCTACGAGAGTTGATGATAGGCAAATCCGTCATGAAAGAACATGTCTCTAGAAAGGGGACATGACAGTCTTCTTCTGGTTGTTCTTCTTCCATGAATATATTCTATTGTCCCTAAGGAATTTCTTCCCTTATCTCTTCTTCTTGCAATTCACCCTCTTCTATATGTATGCCAATATATTCAACAAGTGTTTCTTGAGGACATTCCTCTCCTAGCTCTTCTTCTTTCATCTCACTCTCATTTATAGGTTCATCTGTCTACTCAGATGGTGTGGTTTGCGGTGCATTTTCCTCTAGACTCCTAAAAGTATGAGTTTCTTCATAAGAGGTGGTATGTAAGGACTTAGAGGTCTCAATGTGAATACTAGCACTTGACTCCATTGATTTTTCTACCCCTTTAGGATTCCCTGTAAGTCAATGACTTCTTCTTTGGGGGTGCTTCCTTAGTGGCTTTAGGAGTTTTATCCTTGCTTGGTTTCCTAAGGGGTTTCTTTGTCGATGTAGTTGCTGTAGGAGATTCTTTTTCCTCCATTCTTCTCTTCTTAGAACTACAGGTAGGGGTAACATTTGAAGTTTCCTTTTTCTGAATTCTTTCTATCCTACCCTCATCTATTTTTACTTTTCCCTTTTCCATCCTAGCAAAAGCCCTAGTCCTGGTGTGGGTTTGCACAAATGCGTTTATGCTAGGGTTTATTGCAGGACTATCATCAATATTAACATATGAGGTTTTAGGCAAATCTTGTGTGGCTACAAGAGGTTTAGTTTAAAGAGATGCCCCAGATGAGGAGGCCCCCAAAGTCACTTTGCTAACCCCTCGCAGGGTATTAACCCTACGAATCTATGGCTGACCTCTTGGCTCCACATCCTCAAGTTGAAACCTTCACCATCCCATACTAGATGCCTTAATTAGGAAAATATACATAATCACTTGGAGTCCTCACACCATGGCTAGAAAATTTGTTAGAGAACCATCATTATGCGGTCACCTTTACCTATACGGTAACATTTTGGCTAGACACCTCCTTCTCATTAATATTTTAGCAGACAAGGATGATCGTATTTTCCTCCACACCACTCCTCCATGTCCTCTTCATGCATGTGGTTGGAATCCTCTTCACTAAGACAAATAACTTTGGCTTTAGCTTGTTTTCTCGTGATAAATATCTATACATAATCTATAGAAAAAGACTCTCAAGGAACAAAAAATGCTAATGATGGGTGAGCATCTATGGATGGTGACACCAATTTATTTAGAGCCTCCTCTAAATTATAGTATTGTCCTATGACCTAGTCCTAGTTTCATTTTGGTAATGTGATGCTTTTCATTCATTGACTTTTGGCTTTGATTATGTTTATGGATTCTAAAAAACATATACACAATCAAAGCCAGAAGTCAATGAATGAATTTGAAATGGATTGTGGAAATCTAATAAATTTGAATGTGATGAATGCTTCCCTTATAGGGCCACATACTCTTTTCATTAGATAACTTTAGCTTATTTTTTGTGTTGCAGCTTATCAACTTAATATTGAAATATAATTCAATGCCGCCTATTTTTTAAATGTTTGACTATATACATTGACACCTTTATTTGAATATATAATTTTTTATTTAAAAAAGCACAAACCTAAATAAGAGTGAAATAAATGTACAAATTTAATTGTTAAAAAATTATCAAGAACATTGCAAATCCCCTTGTCACAACTACAACACACAAAAAAAAAACCACATTTTCTACATATTATATGACCCTTAACATCACAAAACAAATTAAACGATACATTATTAGACTATGACTTAGACTTAAGACTCTTTCATCAAATATCGCAATTTTTTTAAATTGAAACTTGTTTTTAATTAAAGATAAAATAGGTTTAGAAGGGACAAAAACCTTTTATAAGGAAATGTTGCCTAAAAATAGGTATAGTCAATTGGAACCAAAGAACTAATCAATTGAGATAGCCAACCATCATCAAACCAAACACATAACACCTACCACGAACCAAGCAGCAGGAGGCGGACCAACACAAAATGTGGAAGAAAAGCCAAACAACCAACTATCAGCAAACCAACACAAAATGTGGAGGGAAAGCCAAACAACCAACCATCACCAAATCAACACAAAACAAGATAGCATAAATGAGACAAAATACAGTGCTGTAACTACTTAAGAATCTTAGTCATAAATTGAAACTTTAATTTTTATGTGAATGCCCATCTTAAAAATCAACTAAATTCTTTTAGTATCTTATTTTAATGTTTGAATTTTTAATTTAGTTTAATTTTTTTTTACTATTTAATTTAAAAAATTACAAAACTAAATGACAGCGAAATAAATTTTACAGATTTCACCGTTACAAAATCACCGAGGAGCGTCCCGCATTTAATAAAAAGCATGATAAAAATACGTAGTTTCTAAATGCTACAGGATGCGTAGTTTCACGGGAAAAACTACACAATGTGCAATCATTGTCGAAGATGCTCTAAAAATTTTCAATGCATGATTTCATACCAGAAACTGAAAAACTCATCGTTTTTATAACATAACTCATCTTTCTCTAACTTGTGATCCGGGAATTTCTGTTTTAATTGATACAAGTGGGAGGAGAAGATTTCAGGGTGGCAATATATACGGAGGCAACCCTGACAAAAAAGACTCCACGGTTAAAAAACAGTAAGGGTGGCAAGAGAAAGTACGGGGCAAGGCCACAGCTCACATGAAAAACATGCGTATTCCCTCACAAAAATCATGATCCCAGCTGAACTTAAAATTTCCAGTCTTTTTAAACAACGGCGAGTTCGTTGGGACAGTAAGGAGGAGAAGAATAACGTTTGCAGGTGAGTGTAATGCCACATCTCAATGGTTTAGTGTATTAGTTTCTCCAGCATTTCAAATTTTATGGATTTCTGTGAATTGGGTATATGCGGCTTTTCAGAATCCACTTGCTTCAACTGTTTAGTTGTGGGTTTTATGTGAATTTTAATGTCTTCGTTTTCCTAGTACCACAAAATTTATGGGTATATGCGAATCGGGCCATCCGTAACTTTTTCAAAAGCTATGTGCTCCAGCTATTTTAGTGGTGTGATTCATGACGAACTTTAACCTTGAAAACAATATTTTATGAACACTTGCTGTAATGTGAACACCATTGGTAATAAATTCCCTTAGCCTCATTACGAATTGGGTTGTTCAACTCCAGGCCATTCTTCTGTTAATTTACTTGCCATTAAACATGATTTATGAGTCGAGGTTCTGCTGTATGGGTATTGGGAAGAGACCTGTTTGGTTGCAATTTTATTCTTTAAGTTGGGGAAGGGTTATGCTTTCTTTTTTTCTAGTTATCTACCCTAAACACTTAGGGCAAGCCTCTGCGTATTAGGCAGTACATCTCTCAGAATTGAACTTGGCCATTGGCCACGGTAGCAAATTCTATATACCATGTGGCTTTTGTCTGTTTAGGGACCATCTATTTTGATGCTATTCATTTGGTCTCACAGAGTGAGTTTTCTGAAGAGATGGGTTTTATTCAACCAGTGCTTATGAAGTATGGATGAATCTATATTAGCTCAAAACTATCCCAAAAATTACATGGAATTATTTGTATGAGTTAATGGATTGTCACAAGCACAGTAGCCAGACTTTTCAAGTTAACTTTGGCTCTGGTTGGACTCAGACACGCAGATTCAAGAAACAAGAAACTGATAAACTAAGAAGAGTTCCTCGTATCTACAGGCTACCTGCATTAGGATGGCCCTGCCAAAACCTGGGAAATGCAAAAGGTGTGTTTTCTAATACTATGATAATAATGTGTGCTATAATATTTTCGAGAGGGAGTGCCAGTGCAGTGGTAGTGGGTTCAAGCCCATGCTGGTGGGTATAAGGTTGGAGGGTTAAATCACGTGGAATGTAACTTGTTGGTCAATGGCCTGATTGACAAGGTAGCCCAGATTATCAGAACATAAGGCCTGTACATATATTGAATTTCACAAAATAAGATGTTTCCATTCTTACACAAGAAATTAACTTGAGCGGCTCTGGTTTTGTAGTCTTTCTAGGCCAGCTCTGTATCATGATTGAACTCTCCGAGTCTTTGTGAAACCCCAAGTCTGGCTAAGTCCAAGCCCTAGAGTCACTTGAGCTTCTTTTAGTGACTCTCTCTCAGTCTGCATAAATTTTCTGGATTCCAAGCAGAGTCCTACAATGTTGGTCACAAATTTAATCCTCATGAAACAGAGAGCCAAATGGCCACATAACTTGTATCATGGTACATTCCAGCTTTGGACTTGAACCACACAAATAAATAATAGCTCCAAATTTCCACTCAGGAACTCATCGGCTACTGTCATTGAGCACAGCAATCTTTTGTTCAGTCTTCCGGTAGTTTGCTATTTTTTACCTTAAAAAATGATCTATGTTGGATTATCTTGTTTATTTGCTTTATGTGCTTCATAATGAAGTGGCATTGGAGTTATAATTGTTTGTTTTGTTGTTTTATTGATCTTTCATTCAAGGCACGTGCTTTGGATCTCATATCATGTTGCTTTGCTTGACACCATTTATATCTTACAAAAATATAAGTCTTTTCAGTAAAGAATAAAGAATAAAGTGGATGACCTATTGAAGACTATATGTGGCATCAGCATATATGTATACTGCTCTGCTTGATGATTTTACTCACTGTCGGAGGATTTCACATTCTGATTTGAAAGAAAGGCTATATCTAGTGGTTTCTTTCTTTGGTGTCCATTCTGTTTTCCAGAATAATGCATTCAATAAGAAGGCTGGTACTTCTAATGTATTCATAGTTCAGAACAGAGAAGAAATTGTCTCCAAAAAATCCTGATTATACCTGTTTTTTTTCGAATCTGTCCCACAAATGATTTTCCCTCCAAATGTGATGTCCCCCTCCTAATGTGCCCCAAAATCACAATTGCACACATTAGGGTTAGGGTTACATCTTACGAAACAGATATTCCTTTAAATATTGTGATCCTGGATTTGAATCCTGCAATCATAATATAAACAGCATATACAAATATACATTCATATATCCATTCAATGATTAGGGTTATATCACATCATAATCATAAACTAGAACAACATTATGTAAGCATGTTAAATATTTGAGGTGAGATAGGATAGGTCTGCCTGAAGCCATTTCTCCACTAAGTCCAATAGTGGATGTATACCAGAGCTTTCCTCTTGTGTGCTTAGTGGTTTGCTTGTACCTGCTTTCCCTATCAATGTCGCTTTCTCCTAACGGACACATGCCACCTTTGGTATTTCAGTCGAGGTTGTAAGGAGGGTTTTTTGATCCTACATAAGTGCTCTGTTGGCCTCCTTACATGATGTAAATGCTTCTTCCATCTTTCTTACATGATGCAAGTGCCTTCTTGGCCTACTTATAGGGTGTAACTGTGTAAGTGCTTCTCCCAGCCTCCTTACATGTGCAAGTGCCCTTATTTGACCTCCTTACATGATCCTTTTATCCTCTTCTTACACCTCAAACCCTACCTATGAGGTGGGTTGTAGACCATTAAGACATCATATATTCTAATATGAGTATTTATCTCAGCATTTTACATTATACATACATACATACATAGATAACACAATTACTTGTAAATAGGCAGATCGGATGTAAAGTTAGTCTACCGATCTGCAAATGCGCTCTTGCTTATAGATGCTGTGAATTGCTTCAGACCTTGCTTGGCTGACTTGCTTCTGAGTTTCCACAGATATAAAGATCTTGCTGACATGGTTTGACTAATACTATCTGTTGAATGTCTTGAATTTCTATGCTGATGTGATGTTCTGCTGTACGTCTCTAATTGATGGATGATAAGATTGTTAGCATTATCAGGTCCATGATTACTGAGAGAGGGGGGGGGGGGGCTGAATCAGTAATCTAACAACTCAGACTTTTCATCAACCATTCAACATCTTACGTCAATTAACATCCATTGCATGCATAAACAAATCAATAAAGATAAACATCCACAACTATGCAACACAATAACACCAATATTTTTCTCGTGGAAAACCCAACTAGGAAAAATCATGTGTGAGGATGGCACACACAAATAATTTTGCAGTCTTCTGAACTACGCCCGGTTAAGAGCTTAGCCCTATTAAAAGATTACAAAATGCCCGGTTAAGAGCAAGACCCTGTTAGGAGCCACCCGGTTAAGGGATTTACCTCTAGCCCTGTTAAGAGCTTTACCCTGTTAGGAGTAACTTTGTTAAGGGATTTCAAACCCTAGTTAAAGAGTCACCTGGTTAAAGGATTTACAAATCAGGCCTATTAGAGTCTACCCGGTTAAGGGATTTTCTTGTAGAAACTGTTAGAAATCAACAAGTACAATGATCTGAGAAAATAACACTTCTCCTCTGCCAGTATAGATCTAGTTCAAGCCCAATTTCTGCTTCACATGTAGAACATCCAAACCCTATAATCGCTCACCTGCATTGCCGATCTCTCTTCCACACGCTCTTCATAATACATCAAAAAGATATAAATACATTTTCACTAACTAGGTCGGCCAAGACCCAAATTACATTTAAATTACATCATTATAATTCTTTCCCGCTCAGTCCTTGAACCTTAAAACGTGTTACCAATTAACAATTACAATTTCAGATTCATGTTGGCCTCCAAATCCATCGCACAATTGATTTGACAAAGAAAGGTCAAACCACATCACACTCTCCAATGTTCTTGCACAACTCCAAGAAATTCGATCATCATGATCATGAAAATGCCAACTCATCATTCCACGTCGATTTTGCACGTCACTACGATCCTTCAAACACATAATCACTTATCACAACACGGTGCAACATCACTGGTTAAGGATCTGATTGATTGTTCTAAGAACTTCTTTTACTTTTCATTGAGTAATCTTCTGTCCATTGAAACTTCGTCTTCCGGTCACTAATCATGATGCGGTCGCAACAACAACCTTATAACATAGTCAAGATAACATATCTTGAATCACAACACCTGAATCCAAACATAGTTGACACAATCATCAAATCATTCCTCTTGGTTTCATCTTGTTCTTGTTGACTTGTCAACCTTCAATCAAGCATAAGTCACAACATACATAAGATAATCCTGTGCGGTCATAGATATAGCATTTTGAGACATCACTTAGTCTTCCTTTATGATCGCACACACCAATTGTTGGTATATCTCTGGATACAACCATCTTAACATACATCAGCATAACAGAGACACTGTCAACCAACAAACACTAAGTTGACATCAATGACAATATCATAACTAATCAAGCTATCATCATATATGCACCACACTCATACCATAACAATCTTAACTTAACATCATCAGTTATGCCAAAAATCTCCCCCTTTGGCATTAATGGCAACACCAACAATACCAAACAAATAAACACTATCACTTAGCTTGTGCCTTCAATGGGTTCTTCTGCTAGTCTTCTCTTGACCTTCTTTACTCTTCTTCCCCTTTGACAATAATGCCAAAGGCACAACATGCCTAAGTCTTCATTTGCTGCAACTGTCTTCATCGCTTTTTTACTACTCCCCCTAAGGAGTAGTCCTCTAAACATTAATTCACAGTGAAATATATGGCAATAAATTCATTGGATAGATGCATCAACATCTTAGTTCTTTTCAAGTAGGGGCACAACCCGTAGCTGACTTCTAAGGTACTCAAAAGTATCCTTAGGAAGTGGTTGTGTGAAGATATCTTCTATTTGCTCCTTTGTTGGTACATAGTCCAACTTCACCTCCTTCTCTTGCACTTGCTCTTTCAGAAAGTGATACTTAATTGCAATGTGCTTAGTCTTGGAATGCATTACCGGATTCTTGGAAATATTTATTGCACTTGTATTGCCACAAAAAATAGTTATCGGTTCAGTCACCTTTTCCTTGATACCTTCAAGAATCTGCTTTATCAATGCAATTTGTGTACAGTTTATAGCTGCCGCTAGATATTCTGCTTCTGCCATAGATTGCTGTAGATTGTGAAATACAATTTTGCTTCTTGCTTGTGCAAGATACAAGTCTTTTACGTAGAAAGAATGCACCACCAGTTGTGCTCTTTCTATCATCAACATTTCCAACCCAATCAACATCAGTAAATACGCTCAAAGAGAAATCACCATCATGACCATACCACAGACCATAGTCAACTGTCCCTTTCAAATACCCAAATATCCTTTTGACTGCAACCATATGAGATTCCTTGGGGTTTGCTTGAAATCTAGCCACTATTCCAACTGCTTGAGCAATATTCGGTCTGCTATGAACAACATAATGCAACTTACCGATCATAGATCTGTACAAAGTAGCATCAATTGCATTAGATTCATCATCCTTAGACAATTTACATCCTGTTACCTTGGGGATTCCAACCGGTTTGGAGTTGTTGAGCGTTGTTTTTACAGAAGACAACGGCTAGGAATTTGTGTGACCAAATTCCCCTCTTGGAAGAATGATATAAATCAATCTCAAGGTTCCTTATGGGTTGGGGCTCAACCGCTTAGATATCTCAATTGAAGATAAATGTGAATTTGTTCACGAGGAGGCCTTTGCTAGTTCGATCTTCGAGGGACTGCAAAACAATCTTAAAACACAAACAATCTTTTTTTTTTGTATTTTTAGGATCTTTAAATGAAAGCAATGTAAATCTGATTTAATCTATTATGACTGATTTTGTAAACAATGGAGTAGAGTAACGAGAATAAGGTGACAAGAACTTGAAATGAAATTGCAGAAAGTAAACTAATGGACATAAACCAATGCTACATTGCTTTGCGAATTAAAGTACCAAGAAGATGGAGAAAACCCACAAAACAAAGATCTGAATGGATCACAATCACGGTTAGGCAGATGCAATCATCAACGGAAATAAATGCAGATGTAAGATATATCAAAATTCATCAGATCACGAAGCCACTGCAAATGTGCACACACGTGAGACAAATTTATCTTGAAGCACCGGAGAACAATCTTCCCAATAATTCGTCACAACAAAGCAATGCAGCAATGACAAACACCAGACTAATAGAATCGCAAATCAAAATTACCATATAATCAATTGGCTCTTTGAAATAAACAAACGAGCAAACACACATTCATAAATCTCGCAAAGATAGCATAATTATCACACCACGATTGAAGCACCAATTGTAAGTATTGTATTGCAAAGTAATCGACCTTAATTACATTGTTTTCTTACAATTTATAGAGCCTTGCTCTTTAGGGAAAGAAATTTCGCAGCTAGGGTTTTGGCCGCCCATGAAACTTGAAAATAAATCTAAACTACAGTTTACATGAAAAGAAACTATCCCTAACACAAGTTTAAACTACCTAGCACAGAATTAAACCTCGTGCATTACAATTTGGGAACAAAAGATGCATTAAACAACTCAAAATCAATTCTGGAACTTCTCCATTTCCATGCATGCCCTCGTGTAAAACTTGGAGTTCTTTCCTTTATTCCTTGTTGTAGCTCTCCTTCGTAGATCCAACTGAAAGATGTCCCCAAATCATGCAAAAACGACCCCATAGAAGTGATCAATCTGACTAAAAATCAACTGAAGAAGACTGGAAGTTATTGGCGATGACGGCCCAGAAATTTTGGACCTCGACTCTTACTCCGAAAAAATGAAGTTGAAAAAATGGCTAAGTGTCGAACAAACATTTTACAAGTTTCAGACTTTCGGAGGCCGAAAAACTAGAAAGGCCGAAAGGCCGAAAATCTTGAAGCTTAAAATTGGCTGTGTCAAAAAGTTTTCTCTCCATGCAAAAATTGGCTAAGTCCAAAACTCTATGCTCGGCAAAATTTTGGACTTTCGGAGGCCGAACCTCCAGCAAACTCCTAAAATCCAGCAAAACTTCTGACATTTCGCACTTTCGGACAACGAACCTCCAGCAAACTCTGAAACTCCGAAAATCTAGCAAAACTTCCGTCATTTTGGACTTTTAGACAATGAACCTCCAACAAACTCCGAAACTCCAAAAATCTAGCAAAACTTCCGACATTTCGGACTTTCGAACAACGAACCTCCAACAAACTCCAAAACTCCAAAAATCTAGCAAAACTTCTGGCATTTCGGACTTTCGGACAGCGAACCTCCAACCAAGGATGGCAAACACGCCGATTAATCGCCGAGTTGGAAAAACTCGCTGAGTTTTCTAGCTCGGCGATTAACTCGGCTAAGTACTCGCCATTTTCCAGCCCACGAGTTTTTAAAAAATTCGCCAAAAACTTGGCGATTATTGCTAAAACTCGGCGAGTTTTTTTAAAAAAACTTGCCCACGTTTGTCATATACAGCCGCAAGTAAAAAAAAATGCCATTTTATTATTTCATTTGGTTTTTGCTATCTCATTGGCGACTAGGGAAGAGTTGGATTGAGTTTCCAAGCCATTGTAAGGCGTATTCGTTTAAGTATAAGTTTGATTTATACAAATATAACATTTAAGTATAAGTTTGATTTATTTAATTTCTTATACTTTAAGTTATATTTGTATAAATTATAAACTATAATACTTCCAGGATGTTTGCGATAGGTTCCAACTTCATAGGAGTTAAGATGCAGATTCTAGATTCGAAAAATTCCAGACTTAGCCAAATTTCAGGATTCAGCAGGGTTACCTCCCACAATCCATCATGGCTTTCTAAGGTCAAACTGAAGCTGGCAAAAGGATTCCCAAAGGGTTTTAACTTGTTTTATCACAAATCACTTGGTTTCGACCCCATCTCTACGACAGACTTAGCTTAGCTCTCGCCCAAATCCTAGACAGACATGACTTCCCAACAGGCCAAAATCACTCAAACCTCATTTGTCGGACCTAGGGACTTGAAAACAGCCACCAACAAAGACTACCTAAGACCTAGTTATGAAGACTTTGACATTTGGCATTGATCAATGATCAAGCATCATAGATTCATACTAGTTTTGTAGAAACTGTTTACTATTTTGCTTCCAATCATCAGCATTCCACATGAGAATGCGATTTTGTACCCACTTTGCATTTATATATATCTAAACTTAGCTTGTTTCTTTTGTTTTCTCATTAATTAACTCATTGGATGCATCTTCTCATAGAATTTTGCAAAAAAAATGCATTTTTAATTAAATTTTATGCTATTTTTAAATTCCCGAGTTTTTTGCCGAGTTTTCCCAAAAACTGGCTGAGTTTTCTCAAGTAATCTTTTTCAGGGCTTGGCGAGTTTTGGGCGAGTGAGAGTTTGCCATCCTTGCCTCCAGCAAACTCCGGAACTCCGAAAATCTAGCAAAACTTTTGGCATTTCGGACAACAAACCTCCAGCAAACTCCGAAACTCTAAAAATTCAGCAAAACTTTCAGCATTTCGGACTTTCGGACAACGAACCTCCAGCAAACTCCGAAACTCTGAAAATCTAGCAAAACTTCCAGCATTTCAGACTTTCAGACAGCAAACCTCCAACAAACTCCAAAACTCCGAAAATCCAGCACTGGAAAATGGCTGAGTGTTGAAATTCTTTTAACTTGTCAAAATTGAACACTTAGTGTTTTGGAAGGATGTTGGGGTGAGCTTTTTAAAACTTCTTGGACTTCCAAAAATCTTAGTACTTCCATGGATGTCATCTTCCCTTATTGTTTCTTCGTAAACCTCAAAAGGTGGGCACCAAACTTCTGCACGCAAAAACAATTGGCAGTAATGTCTTATTGAAAAAATAAAGAAAATTTTAACTATCTAAACTAATTGCACAAGAAAAACAAACCAAAAACCCTAAAGACAACAAAAAAAACCTAGAAAAGAACTCTAAAACCAACCCCTTTTTAGACTTTCGGACCATAAAAGACTATCGGACTCCGAAAGTTTGAAAGTGCGATCTTATTTCCACAAGGTGTTGGAAATTCAGAGGCCCCCCCTCTCCTTCAGATCTTCGGAGTATGAAACTCCGAAAAGTCCAGCAGACATTGAAACTCTGAAAAAACCAGGAAATTTTCGGTCAACGAAAATCTAGCAATGCCTTAGCCAAAAGGTGATTGTCCTTTCGACCTTCCAGGATTTCAAATGTTCCTGGACCTCCGAAAGTCCGAAAGTCCAAAAAAGAGCTAAAAACAACTAAGCCTAACAAAAACTCAAACTAAACACTAAACCCTAGAGGAAATGGACCAATTGGAAGGAAGAGAGACCTACCGGGAAATCCAAAAAAATGCATCCGACTATCGTGAGCACCACTGGCGACTTACTGGATACCTAGCCAGGTTTACCCTAAGGACTCAAAACCATCCAAAAGACTGAAAGACCCTAAAAAAGGGGGTCCCCATTAGGCCAAGTGGCCAAAATGGGGCGTGTTGTGGAACCACAACAAATAGCCCCGACAAAAGGAGAAATGACCAAGGCATTTCTTTACCAACAAATTTTTCCTGAAACTGTCTTCTAATAAACCGAACAAAAGTACCATTCGTGAAAACACTATTTCACCAACTTTTCAAAATTGAAGTCCTTTGTTGTTTCATCCAGTGTGTGCATCTGTGTGTCCATTCCTTTGACACTTGGATGAAGGTTACTTGGATAAGAAACACTTGGAACCAATCTTTGCTTACTGTCATAAACTTCCACAATCTCATTCTAATCTTGCTCTACTGCCAGTCAAGCGTTCATAGCTCCAATAGAGGTTGCTAGAGTCACCTTTTTCTATCTTTTGACAAGATATAAGATTCTTTTATTGTTTGGAGGGCTCTTTTAGAGTCAACATCATTTACATGGAAGATGACTTGCTTGAGCCATTGTGCTCCAAATATTGTCACTTGTTTAATTATCTTTATTTCTGCACATTTGGGTATGCTAAGGCAGCGCTTCGGCTATGCTACCTTAGTATTTGCATTTCTGATTTTCTCTTTTTCTTGTTTTCTCTTTTTTGGAAATTTGGGCAGCGATTAGGTTGTGCCACCCAAGCATTTGAACTTTGCTTTTTCTGTTGACTTTGTTTTTATGTGCTCCTCCTTTGGATTTTGTCTCTTCAAGTCAAGATGTAGACGGAGAAGGGTTTTGAGATCTGAGGTCACCATAACAACATGCTCCAATCAACTCCAACTAATATTTACCCAAGAAACCAACAACCACAGTATCATGTTTAAAGTGTGTAATGTGTTGAGGATGATCAACTTTGAATATCAACTTGATTGCCAGTGAAAGGTATCATCATTTATGATCCCTGTATACAATTTCTTGCAAGACAAATTTCTTTAAAAATTTTTGACTAAGAAATACCTCTGCTTCCTATTGAGAACCACTTGGGATGGACCACTTGCCAGGAATAGCCCCCAAAAAAATTGCTTTTCCCCAGACTAACAAACAAAAAAGAAAAAACACTCAAGGAACAAGGAACGAGACTGACACACTGACAAAACAAGAAACAAGAAACAAAACTAACCGCTAAAACATGAGGGAAACTAACAAACACCTACCTAATTAGAACTAAAGTTTAATTGTATATAAAAAACTTAGAACATCAAGCATATGCGTTTCTTATTAATTGATTTTTCTTTCCATGTAGTAGCAATAACGCACCCTGTATAGTTCTAAGGAATGCAAACTCATCTTTGTACTCAGAAACATAAAATTTAGACAAATTTTGTTCAAATTCTAGGTACAAATTACACAAAATCAGAAGTTGTGGCAACTCTCCATAATCATTATTAATCCACAAACAAGTTTTTTTCACCTTTATCATACTCGAACCGAAAATTATCAAAAAGCAAGGGATAATGGACAGATACAACCTGGTTTAGTGAGTTCCCATCCATGGGCATATACCCACTCAATGCGATTTCTTCTTCTGGAGTTCTTAGCTCATGGTACACCAATCCATCCTCCTCAAGTGCATGCACACCATAAGAAAACATATTCATTTTTGATGTACTATACCTGTCATTACAACTAGGTTCAAAAGGCAAAACATCCAGACTGTGATCCTTGTTATAATTATCATTAGTCCTAAATAATAAATCATCATATTTAACCTCATTAGGACTAAGAATTTCACTCATAAGCATGTCTTCAAAATTGCAAGAATCATTAGTATCAACATTCAAATCATTTTCTCCCTCATGCCTCAAAGAAATATGTTCAAAATCATACTTACCTTTTAAGGCAATCTCCCAAGCTAACAAGCATTCAGGACAACTTTCTTCTGAATGTATCTCAAATGGATGATTCCTACATGAATTGGTTGCTGCAAGGTCTGATATGTGCATAGAATAGCTGTAAATGGACATTTCTTTGCTCAAACATGATACCAAATCAAGTACTTTGTCTACCTCCTCTGATGACAAAAACTAAGATTCATCTTGTTTGTTTATTTGTAAACATTGAGAGTCCTCTACCTCATGGCACAATTTGTCATCTTCATCATCTTCCTTTTGATCACCCTCTTGAACTTCTTGTATCTCCTTTATTTGGGTTCCATCATGATTAGCATTCAAAAAAGCAGCGCATCATCACTTATGATTTCATGAGAAGAGACCTTTCCACTTTCATCTTTCATGAAGATGTCTATGAATGTATTTATGATTTCACTCTCTTCATCATTTGGAACTGCCTTGCCCTCATTTTCTTGTATGTCTGTTGCTCTATCTTTCTCATTAGACGAACACATATCTTCCAAAGTCTCATGAATTTGGTCATTTTCATATTCTGCCTTCCTTGATCGACTATCCCAATGATCTGATATAGGAATTAATACCTCTTCAATAGTCATCTTTTCTTTCAAATAGAAGTCCATGTTTCCAAGAAAAATAGGGCAATCCATCTCACAATGTTGATTCGTGAGGTGTATCCTACATCCTTCCATCCATGAGAAATCTGATAATGACATAAGAATGCCCAGTTCTTGCAACTTCTCATTTAGTCTACTTTGTTCAAGTGGAATATCCACCCAACAATGACTATTCGTGTCTTTTTGTGTGAATCTTTTTCAGCATCAAAAGTGTCATCAAAACCACTTTGCGAAGATGTTAAAGATTTTGTACTTGTTGATCTTTCATGAAAATACTTTTGGGGCAGCATTGAATATCTCTCATCCTCTTGAATTTGGTCATCATTTCTTGATACCGCATGACTGATTTTTGTGGAAAAATCATTTGGTACTTTGGATTCTTCATTACAATCAGCATTTAGGATCATTTCACTTTCATCGTTGCACAACTTACCATGCTCATATAACTGCCCGGTAAGCTTTCCATTTGAAGTATCATCATGATTTGATGGATCGAGCATTGGGGTATAGCAAGAATACGACAAGACAACTATAGGAGCATCATTGGGTGGCAAAATACTTGCATCTAAGGTTGTAGCATGGGAATTTTGACTCCAACTATGATCTTGAAATTGATTGATTTGATTCTTTTGATTGATTGATTGCATCATTTGGATATCAGGCATGTTGTAATTGGTTGAATGAGATGATTGCAGCTGATTTGATGTATTTGCTGGGTTGACATAGAGCTGCAATGATTGGCAACATTCAATCAATTGCATATTGAAACTTCCATCAAGACCATTTATACCATTTGTAACATCACATCCACATCGTGCCAAGAAAACAGCTTTGTTGAATGCATCATGCAAGGTAGTAATCTCACCAAAAGATCTAATTGTGCTTGCAAATGAGACATCCAAACACCATAAATAATGCTCTTTTAACATTGAATCATGCACCATCCTTTCTGAATTTTGAACCCTTTTATACATGAGAAGAAATTGATGATTAAATTGGGCAATGGACTCTTGAGCTGCCCTTACTGTAGCGAAATAAAATAGTGAATCTTGTGAGCTCACATTGGGATCAAATTGAGCTAAGAATAAATCCTTTAATTCAATCCATGAGAAAATAGAATTGGATGGGAGTCCCCCATACCATTGAAGTGATGCACCTTGAAATGTCTTGACAAATAGATTGCAAACAACATCTTCATGTTCAATTTTGAGAAAAAGCATTAGATCCTTGCAAGTCTTTACATGCTTTGTGTTATTCCTAACCGATTACTGTTGATCTTTCCCGGTTCTGCCTGGTTGTTGAATCTTTCTGCCTTTCACCTCTATGACTATAGCTCCGTATATTCAACAACACTATTCTTGCGTCCTATGACCTGTATTTATACAAAGTTCATCTTAATGAAACCCTAACTCATAGAACCGCCAGGCTGTAAACTCGTCCATAAATCATGCAACAAAGAAAAAGCTTTGCGTTGCAATCTTGAGTTTACCTTGAAACATCCGCATAGAAATAAAACTAACTCTTGTTAAAAAGCTAACTTCAGTTCTAAACGGTGGATGCTCCGCATATTCCGGTTTTAAATTAAATAGCTCTGCATTCACCGGTGCGGATTGACATCCTGTTGATTGGTATCAATCTTATACCCGGTCCATCCTTGTATGCGATATAAGACTGGTACAAAGTACTCTATTCGGTCTACCAGTGCATCTCCTCTGTTTAGTCTGCCGGTGCCTATAAAGTAATATGAGTGATCTTCTAGTGTACCTATACCGGTGGGAATGGTGTTTGCATCTAACTTCACTAATGACAACTTAAATATGCTAACATCTTCCCCTTTGTCATTGGTGGCAAAACCATTACTCACTTACTCATCACAATGAATACCTTGTCATGTAGACTTCTCTTTCCTGTTCTGTATACTTTTGCTCCTCTAGTTGCATACTTCCCCTGTTCAAGTGCTTTAGCTCGTGTTCTTATTTCTAACTCGAGCTTCTTATCTTTTGACCTTCCCTTCTATTCTGATCTCTTTCCTCTTCCCATTTCATCTTCTTCCCCTTTTTGCCTCCATAGGACAAAGGGTTTTTAGCTTTACTTATGATTTTACATTTGTAGCTTTGTGAATATATCCTTGTATATTGTCTTCACTGAGTGAAGAAATGGGTTCCATTGACCGGTTACATATTCAATGTTTTTCTGTGTTGCTTTTAGAGAGACAATAATGTTCTCCATGTCCTCCACAGTCTTGTAGTCCGGACCGATCAGATTATCAACATCTGTGGCAGTCTGTTGCATTAAATCAAATGTGGGAGCCAAAAATAATTGAAATCCAATAATATCTTGGATTCTCTTTGTCTTCTCTTCAGATGCCTTTCTCAGAATGAGAGCTAGGCTTGTCATTTCTTTGCTGAAGTCTGTTGCAGACTTGTTCTTTATGTCAAACTGGGAAGACATAGCTCTTATGTCGTCTGAAGTCTTTGTTGACTTCTCTGTCAGATCTTGTATGAACATATCAAAATTAGAAGTTCTGGTCATCAGACTTCCTGCAACTTGAATCTGTTGTTGAAGTACCCTTAAATTGGTAGATATTGACCTTTATTTCCTCAACTTGTTTGTGGAGAATTTCTATTCTCTTCTTCTCATAGTGATCAATTGCTACTGTCTCTAGATCGGTGAGATCTTCTCCGATTGCTTGTGCCAAGATCTCCAATTGATTAATGACAGGTTCATCTTCATCGATGTCAGCATTAGCTACAAAATTCCTCAGGATATTTTTGACACTTGTTAGGACCATGTCCTGTTTCCTTTTAGTTAGCTCCTTTAGCTACCTTGTTGACATTTTGCTGATGTCAACCACAGTCTCGGTAGCCTTGCTCCTTTTGGCTTCTGTGTCAACTGCAAAAGATAGCTTCCTCTTGGATGAGGACGAGCTTGGAACATCTACCTGTTCCTTGTGTCTAGGCTCCTATACCGGTAGTGCTTGCTCAATATGTACAGGTAACTCTTGTTCCTGTTCATTCTGTTGTTTGTGTTTGTTTTCATCATCTTTTGGTTGGGTTAATTCTTCCGGTAATGCCACATTTTCCGGTTGTGCCTCCTCTTCTGGTAGGACTTCTGCTGTTGGTACTTCTTCCTCATTCTGTGCTTCCACTTCCGGTTGTACTTCAACTTCTGGTTGAGCATCCTCTTCTTGTGGAAATTGTTCTTCCTGTGGGACTTCTTCCTTGTGCTGCTCTTCAGCTGTATGCAGATCACCCACAACAATTTCTTCTTCAACACCTTTAGTGTTGTTAGTGGTCATCTTGACTGATGACTCTCCCAGATTCACCTGTTCACCAGATGTGAACAGTTCTGTATGAATATTCTCCTCACCGGTTGTAGGTTCTTCACGAGAAGTGAATTGAACCGGTGGTTCTTGTGCTGGTTTAGTTTGATCCTGTGGACCTGTTCCCTCAAGAGCACTGAAATCATACTGCTGCTAGAAATCTAGAGTCTCTTTATAGACTTCGTTTTCATACCCGTTGAGTATCTTAGCAACTCTATACTTGGTATCCAAGTTCATTGATGCTTCCTCTAGTAGAAACTTGATTCTCTCTTCACTGAGACCAGGTTTGACCTTTGACAATGTCTCCTTATTGATTCTAGTGTTGGTGCCTAGACTGGTTCTCCATTTTGTCATTAGCCTAGAATTGAGTTCAGGGGGAAACTTGGACCTATAGTCCCTTGGAGTTCTGTGGTAATCCATAAAAGTTTCCACTAGAGCTACTATTACTACCTGTTTATCTTCCTCCCCTAGCACACTATACCATCTAGCGACATTGTCTACTCCAAAATCCATCACTTCATCAACTATATCATTGACAGTAATGGTGCGAGACTTACCTTTATCTGGAGAGACAAGAACGGTTGGTCGAGCTGGATTACTGCCTTTATCATTAGTGATGTCAACGATGACCGGTCTAGTAGGAGTCTTTTCTTTAACTGATGCTTCTGCTCCTAGAATTCCTTTTCCTTTTCCAATATCAAGGACTGGTGGTACAATGGTCCTTTGGCGTGCTTCTTCTGTCTGTTTTTGGGTCTGAAGAAGTTTGGTCCATATTGTCACTCCTTCCTCGTGAACCTTCTCAGCTTCTCCAATAAGCATTAGACCGATCCTCCTCTTTGTCAGGAAGTTTTGCTGATGCAGTTTGGCTTGGTGAGTGGCCTCTTCCAGAGTAAGATGGTTCTGGACCTCAAGCAGAGCTCGAATCCTCAGCTCCTTTTCTGTGTCCATTGAAGCTTTTGATCTAGCTTCAAGAATTTCTTGGAGATCATCCAGTACAACCTTATGAAGTTTAGTGGGAGAGAGGTTGAATTTGTAGATACAGTGAACTACTGCTTCTATTTTTCTCCTGTCTTCTTCATTGGCCAATTGATATCTTTTGTTGACAGAACCCATTCCACCAGATTCCTTCAATCCTGGCACAAATTCATCAATTGTGGGCTTTCTTTCTCTCGGTGCATTATCTTTCACTGGTTTACCAGATTTCCTCTTTTTGACTAGAGGAATTGTTTCTTCAGTTTCAATTTCCTCTTGTTCTTCTCCTTGGGTGCTGGCTATCGGTTGAGCTCTCTTCCTTTGAGCCTTGGGTTGTTCTGTCACTGGTTTCTTCTTTGGTGTGGGGGTCTTTTTGGTGTAGACATTCTTGATTGGTGCCCTTTTCTTCAGATTCTCTTGAATCTCTTCGAAGGTACCAAACCAGTTGGTAGAGAGATCTAGGTTAGCTTCGGTCAAGGCATCAGCATATGCCTTGGCTATCTTGGTGGTGATCTTGTAACCCAGTTCAGGAGGATACCCTGTTCTCAATTCCATTGCTTGAATAATGTAGTGATCGGTGGAAACCAGAAAACATACATCATCTTTATACGAGTCAACAATAGTTGACGGCACCCGCTCCCTGATGTGCATTCTTAGTTGGAATGCCTCAAAGTATTCGGTCATTACTTTATCGAACTGGTTTTCCAGTTGGTTGGCCATTTCGCTTATCTAGTGCATAACCGGTCGATCGGTTCCCCATGTCACCTTTCCAATTCCTGGGAAGAAATTTGAGTAGTAGAAGTAGAGGCATACCAGTAGGGTCCCGTACTTCATGGATTTCTTCTTTACAATGCCGAGCTTCTTCATATTTTCAAATATCTGTCCTCAAATCATTGAGCAAATATCATACTGAGCATTGTCATGCATTATCTAATGAGTGGCATGAATGGCTCCTCCCGGTATGTTGTTCAGGTTGCTGGACTGATAGATTTTGTAACCTATCACAGCGGATGTGAACCGAACTCCTTTGTCTTCGATGTCATTTATGGTCATAAGTCGACCATCAAATTTCGACTTTGTCAGCTTAGCGACGACAACATTGGAGATGGTTCTTAGGGTTAGTGCTTCCCCTTTGTCACTGTACCCGGTCACTCTATGCAAGTCTTCCTTCGTGATTTCATCGCAGGCTCCTTTTGTGAGCCAGAATCCCGGTTCATGAAGACGACTGAGTACCAGTCGAATCCAGTCAGGTTGGAAGACAGTCGGGTAACAAACTCCGTTGATTAGCCCAGATGACACCAACTTTGCGTATTTGTCTGGAAGCATTCCGCCCTCACATAGCGAGAGGTACTCGCTTTGAATGAAGGTCTCTCCCAGTTCTTCTTGCTTGGCGTGAATGAAAGTGGTCACGTCTTCCATCATGAGAACACCATCAAGCCCGCATGATAGTGCACCAGTCATGTCATTCGCCTTGTTCTGGACCGCCATGATATCATAGGTAGGTCGTTCAATTTGGTTTCCTTGAATCATCTTGGCGACAGATGATGAAGATGCCATTGTTAACAACTGGTTAACACAGTAAAGTAGCTTGATCGGTCTTGCAGACAATATCTTACGATGATCAAAACACGAGAATATTACTCAAGCACAAGAAATTGTTAATCACAAAATCGCAAAGTAAAGGTAAATGAGTAATCCTCCTTTTTTTATATAGAGTTAGGGCATAACAGTAATTACCAAACGGTAACTATTGTTTAACAACTACAACATTAATTGTCTTACCTAACCCTTCTTTCCTTTTTCGCCAATCGGTATTTAGGCTTTTTCGGTTGAGCAGACCCTGGTTGATCAACGCTTACCTGTCCGGTCTTTCATGTAGACTGAGTGAGTTTGGTACCCACCAGTTCTACCGGGAATAGTAGATGGACTATCGGTTCCCTCTAAGCCCTGTAGGCTCAGCTGGCTGAAGAGATATCACCATCAGCAGATGATGATCTTCCCTCTGTCTTCTCCTCAGCGGAGCTCTTTGATTCCTTCTTGAACCAAATCTTTTTGACTTCTTTCACGGTCTCCTTTCCTTTGATGTTCTCATTAGAAGACGAGGTCTTCTCCACCGGTTTGACCGATCCTTTTCTTTTGTTCATTGACCGGTTCTTGCAGTCTTTGGCTAGGTGTCCAACTTTGTTGTAGGTGTAACAGACTATCCCAGTTGCCTTCCATGGATTAACCCTTCTATTGTTAGGTGATTTACACCACGAGTCATTAAGACTATGCATACCATAGTTAGCACAGTTGGTTGTGCTCCGGCTCTTATTTCTTTTGGGGAATACCGGTCTCGGTGGGGATCTGAATGCCATAGTTTTGGATCTGCATTCATCAGCTTTGTGTCCAAACTTGTTGCTTGCGTAGCAATAGCCCTTGAAGCTTCCCCTGCTTCCACTGGACACACTTGTGGGGCTCGACCAACATTCATTGGTCTTGTGGCCATACTTGCAATAGTTTTTGCAGTAACTGTTAGTTAGCTTTATCGGTGCATTTCTGTAGTTGCTTGTTTTATGGCCCGGTTTCCCACAGTGTTTGCAAGAAATCTTGAAGGTCTTTTTACCCTTTTGTTCTCTTGGTTTCTTCTTTTCCTTGTTGCTTTTGTTGGCTCCTGATGACTCACCAATCTCCTTGGTGTCTTGACCGGTGAACCCAAGTCCGGTGGGATCTTTGTGCTTTCTTTGAGCTTTGATGTTCTCATCAAGTTTGACCGAGCTCTTTTTGTATCTTCTTAGGGTTTCATTCATTTCTTCAAGTTCTTTCATCTGTTCCATTAGTTGATACAACTCTATTGCCAGCCTCTTGCATGCATCATTCTATCATGCCACCTCTTTTGCATGTTGGCGTTTTCTTGAGTGACTATTTGCATGTCTTCTTGAAGTTGCAAAACGACAAGATCATTTTCCCTTACAGCTTCCTCTACCTGGTTCCTTGCTCTCTCAAAGGTTGTTAATGACTTAACTGCAGTGTTTCTTTCATCTTCAACTTTCCTCTTTTTCTCAATCAGTTCAGTCATGCTTAGGGCATTATCTTCTTGCTCCCTCTTTAGGTTGGAGATCTGATTGGTTAGGATCTGGTTCCTCTCCATGAGCTTAGAGACTCCCTCCTCATCTTCATCTGATCCACTCTGCCCAGAGAGTTCATCAATTGTTTCATTGCTCTCACTCACTGCAGAGCCAACTCCTTTCTTTTAGCAAGAGATCTTCTCAGCTTATTCTCTAGAGAGGCAATGATGTCATTCGCTTCCTCAAGCTGCTTCTGATACTTTTAACCCTCCTTGATCTTTTTCTCAAGCGGTTAAGCTTTATATCTAAGAGAATTGAGCTCTGATACCAATTGTTATTCCTAACCGGTCACTGTTGATCTTTCCCGATTCTGCCTGGCTGTTGAATCTTTCCGCCTTTCACCTCTGTGACTGTAGTTCTTCTCTCAGAAGATGTCTCTCTTCTGCTCTGTATATTCAACAACACTATTCTTGCGTCCTATGACCTGTATTTATACAAAGTTCATCTTAATGAAACCCTAACTCATAGAACTGCTAGGCTGTAAACTCGTCCATAAATCATGCAACAACGAAAAAGCTTTGCGTTCTGATCTTGACTTTACCTTGAAACATCCGCGTAGAAATAAAACTAACTCCTGTTAAAAAGCTAACTTCAGTTCTAAACGGTGGATGCTCCACATATTCCGGTTTTAAATTAAACAGCTCCGCATTGACTACTGCGGATTGACATGCTGTTGACCAGTATCAATCTTATACCCGGTCCATCCCTGTACTCTGTTCGGTTTATCGGTGCATCTCCTCTGTTTAGTCTGCCGGTGCATACACTTTGTTATAGTCTACTGGTGCCTATAAAGTAATATGAGTGATCTTCCGGTGTACCTATACTGGTGGGAATGGTGTTTGCATCTAACTTCACTAATGACAACACTTAAATATGCTAACACTTTGTAGCATTTTGTCCATTATTGGGGAAGAACAAAGGAAGCCTATTATATGCATGCAAAAGAATCTCATGGAGACCTCCTGGTATACACAATGGACTATCCATTGAAGCTAGATTTTCTCAACATCCAACTTATTTAGTGTGATTATAACCATGAAAACTTTTGGTTCAGCCCTCCTAGCACCACTTCTGTTGAGCGTCGTTTTTACACGAGACAACGGCTAGGAATTTGTGTGAGTAAATTCCCCTCTTGGAAGAATGATATAAATCAATCTCAAGGTTCCTTCTGGGTTGGGTCTCAACCGCTTAGATAGCTCAATTGAAGATAAATGTGAATCTGTTCACGAGGAGGCCTTTGCTGGTTCGATCTTGGAGGGATTGCAAAACAATCTTAAAACACGAACAATCTTTCTTTCTTTTTTGTATTTTTCGGATCTTTAAATGAAAGCAATGTAAATCTGATTTAATCTATTATGACTGATTTTGTTAACAAAGGAGCAGAGTATCGAGAATAAGGTGACAAGAACTTGAAATGAAATTGCAGAAAGTAAACTAATGGACATAAACCAATGCTACGTTGCTTTGCGAATTAAAGTACCAAGAAGATGGAGAAAACCCACAAAACAGAGATTTGAACGGATCACAATCACGGTTAGGCAGATGCAATCATCAACGGAAATAAATGCAGATGTAAGATATATCAAAATTTATCAGATCACGAAGCCACTGCAAATGTGTGCACACGTGAGACAAATTTATCTTGAAGCACTGGAGAACAATCTTCCCAATAATTCGTCACAACAAAGCAATGCAACAATGACAAACACTAGACTAATAGAATCGCAGATCAAAATCACCATACAATCAATTGCCTCTTTGAAATAAACGAACGAGCAAACACACATTCATAAATCTCGCAAAGATAGCAGAATTATCACACTAGGATTGAAGCACCAATTGTAAGTATTGTATTGCAAAGTAATCGACCTTAATTACATTGTTTTCTTACAATTTATAGAGCCTTTCTCTTTAGGGAAAGCAATTTCGCAGCTAGGGTTTCGGCTGCCCATGAAACTTGAAAATAAATCTAAACTACAGTTTACATGAAAAGAAACTATCCCTAACACAAGTTTAAACTACCTAGCACAGAATTAAACCTCGTGCATTACAATTTGGGAACAAAAGATGCATTAAACAACTCAAAAACAATTCTGGAACTTCTCCATTTCCATGCACGCCCTTCGTGTAAAACTTGGAGTTCTTCCCTTTATTCCTTGTTGTAGCTCTCCTTCGTAGATCCAACTGAAAGATGTCCCCAAATCATGCAGAAACGACCTCATAGAAGTGATCAATCTGACTAAAAATCAACTGAAGAAGATTGGAAGTTATTGGTGGTGACGGCCCATATATTTCGGACCTCGACACTTCAAAAAAATGAAGTTGAAAAAATGGCTAAGTATCGAACAAACTTTTTACAAGTTTTAGACTTTCGGAGGCCGAAAAACCTGGAAGGTCGAAAATCTCGTAGCTCAAAATTGGCTAAGTGTCAAAAAGTTCTCTCCATGAAAAAATTGGCTAAGTGTCAAAATTTTTTCTCTCCATGCAAAAATTGGCCAAGTCCAAAACTCTATGTTGGGCAAAATTTCGGACTTTCGAAGGCTGAACCTCTAACAAACTTTGAAAATCCAGCAAAACTTTCGGCATTTCGGACTTTCGGACTGCGAACCTCCAGCAAACTTCGAAACTCCAAAAATCCAGCAAAACTTCCGGCATTTTGGACTTTCGGACAACGAACCTCCAACAAACTCCGAAACTCCGAAAATCTAGCAAAACTTCCGGCATTTTGGACTTTCGGACAACGAACCTCCAACAAACTCCGAAACTCTGAAAATCTAGCAAATCTTCCGACATTTCGGACAACGAACCTCCAGCAAACTCCGAAACTTCGAAAATCTAGCAAAACTTCCTGCATTTTGGACTTTCGGACCGCGAATCTCCAACAAACTGTGAAACTACAAAAATCTAGCAATACTTCCAACATTTCGGACTTCCGGACAGCGAACCTCCAACAAACTCCGAAACTCCGAAAATCCAGCAAAACTTCCGGCATTTCGGACTTTCGGACAGCGAACCTCCAGCAAACTCCGAAACTCCGAAAATCTAGCAAAACTTTCGGCATTTCGGACTTTCTGACAGTGAACCTCCAACAAACTCTGAAACTCCGAAAATCCGAAAATCCAACATTGGAAAATGGCAAAGTGTTGAAATTCTTTGAACTTGTCAAAATTGAACACTTAGTGTTTTGAAAGGATGTTGGGGTGAGTTTTTTAAAACTTCTTGGACTTCCAAATATCTTAGTACTTCAATGGATGTCAACTTCCCTTACTGTTTCTTCGTAAACCTCAAAAGGTGGGCACCAAACTTTTGCATGCAAAAACAGTTGTCAGTAATGTCTTATTGAAAGCATAAAGAAAATTTTAACTATCTATATAATAATATGGAAGAATTGTTTTGAATATATTGAATATAGAATAGAGCTTACAAGCTCATATATACATAGCTAAATTACAAAAAATAGAAACTATACAAAAAATAGAAACTATCTAAATAGATAGAGCATTAGTAAATATTAGAAATATTCTAATACCCTCCCATAATGCTCAATCTATCAATAACACCAATAGCCTCCCTGAATTTTACAAATTTATCAGAACCGAGAGACTTGGTGAAGATATCAGTAGACTGTTCTAAGGTGGGAACATATAGCAATTGAATAGATTTGTCTTCAACCAGCTGACGAATGTAATGACAATGTGTTTCGACATGCTTGGTTCGTTCATGGAAGACCGGATTCTTTGCCAGTTTGAGTACTCCCTGATTATCACAAAATATAGGAGTCGGTCCTGATTGAGGAACATGCATATCTGCAAGCATCCACCGAAGCCAAACTACCTCACAAGCTGCCTTAACTGCTCCCCGATACTCTGCTTCAGTTGAAGACAGGGCCACCACCTGTTGCTTCTTAGTAGTCCATGTCACAGCAGCAGATCCTAAATTAAACACATATCCAGTGGTAGACTAACAATCGTCAACAGAGCCGACCCAATCTGAATCTGTGTAGCCACATAGTGCAGAATCAGACTTCTGAGTGTATAGAAGACCATAATCAAGAGTACCACTAACATAGCGCAGGACACGCTTTGTAGCTGTCCAATGATCAGTCTTGGGTGCTGTCATAAAGTGGGAGACATAGCTTATAGCAAAACTAATGTCAGGTCTGGTGGAAGTAAGAAAAATGAGATTGCCCACTAGTTGTCTAAACAAGGATTCATCTACAACAGGTGAATCAGACTGAGCTGATAATTTGAGCCCGGGTTCCATAGGAGTGAGAGCAGGTTTGCAATCCTGCATTCTGAACCTGTCCAGAAGACTTCTAGCATACTTGGACCGAGAAAGAAAGATACTGTGTTCAGTCTGCCAAACCTCAATTCCGAGACAATAGTGCAAGAGTCCCAAATCTGTCATATCAAAAGTGCTGCACAAATCCTGTTTGATCTCAGTGATCAAATGTGCTGAACTTCCAGTGATGATCAAATCATCCACATAAACAACTATAAACAAGACATCATCACTTGCATGTTTGATATATAGGTTTGAATCCGATGGACTCCTCTGAAAACCATGATCGGTTAGATATTTATCAATTTTCATGTACCAAGCCCGAGGAGCTTGTTTCAGACCATAAAGAGCTTTGACAAGTTTACAGACTTTGTGTTCCTGACTAGCAACCTTAAATCCAGAAGGTTGCATCATGTAGACCTCTTCCTATAAGTCACCATTCAAAAAAGCACTCTTAACATCCATCTGATGAACTTTCCAACCAAACTGAGCTGCTAATGCAAGAACAAGCCGTATGGTACTCATTTTAGCTGTGGGAGCGAAAGTCTCCTCATAGTCAATACCTTCCCTTTGTGAGAACCCTCGAGCAACAAGACGAGCCTTATACTTGTCTAAAGTACCATCAGCTTTGTATTTGACCTTGTATACCCATTTGCAGCCGACCGACTTCTTCCCTGTAGGAAGATCAGAAAGAACCCAAGTTTGATTTTTCTGAATACTCTGAAATTCAACTTCCATAGCTTGTTCCCATTCAGGGATACCTTGAGCCTCCGAATAAGTCTGGGGCTCATAAACACTATGAATGTTAGCCATAAGAGCAAAATTAACTGTTTGTTTGCTCTTATTTCGTGAAACTCTACCTTCGATGAGCTCATCATCCCTAAGATCACTAATAGTTTTAACCCACCATTTGGGTCGGAGAGTAGGAGAGCCAATCTCTGGAGGAGTTGGAGGAGCTGGAGGAGATTCAGGAGCAGCAACGGGAAGAGGGTCATTCTCAGGAGCTTCAACAGTATTAGGTGGTCCAATGTAAGTAGTAGCTGTAGCATCCCTCTCATCAGATGGTGCTAAAAGAAGAGGAATACTATGAGACTGTTCTTCAGAATACTGCTCAGAGGAAGGCAAAAAAGGTCCTCGAGTTTCATCAAAAACAACATCACGGCTAAAGATGAGATGATCAGCGTCGACATCTATCAATCTGTAGGCCTTATGGTTGTCACTGTACCCTGTCATCATGAGTCTTTGAGTCTTGGAATCTAATTTGGAACGTTTAGCATCAGGAATCCAGACATAGGCAAGAGAGCCAAAAATCTTCAGGTGGTTGATCTTGGGCTTACGACCAGACCACAATTCTATACAAAAAATAGAAACTATCTAAATAGATAGAGCATTAGTAAATATTAGAAATATTCTAATAATCTAAACTAATTGCACAAGAAAAATAAACCAAAACCCTAAAGACAACAAAAAAGACCTAGAAAAAAACTCTAAAACCAACCCCTTTTTCGGACTTTCGGACCATAAAAGACAATTGGACTTCGAAAGTTTGAAAGTGCGATCTTATTTCCACAAGGTGTTGGAAATTCAGAGGTCCCCCTCTCCTTTGAATCTTGGGAGTGCGAAACTCCGAAAAGTCTAGCAGACATCGAAACTTTGAAAAAACCAGCAAATTTTCGGACAGTGAAAATCCAACAATGCCTTAGCCAAAAGGTGATTGTCCTTTCGGCCTTTCGGGGTTTCAAATGTTCCCGGACCTCCGAAAGTCCAAAAAAGAGCTAAAAACAACTAATCCTAACAAAAACTCAAACTAAACACTAAACCCTAAAGGAAAAGGACCAACTGGAAGGAAGAGAGACCTACTGGGAAATCTAAAAAAATGCATCCAACTATTGGGAGCACCACTGGGCCCACAATCCGACTTATTGGATACCTAGCTAGGTTTACCCTAAGGACTCAAAACCACCCAAAAGATTGAAAGACCCTAAAAAGGGGGGTCCCCATTAGGCCAATTGGCCAAAATGGGGTGTGTGTTGTGGAACCACAAGAAGAGTCATCCATACCAAAAGTCTCGAATACTTCTTTCACATATTTGGATTGACTGATATATATGCCACTCTCTAATTGTGAAACCTGCAATCCAATAAAGAATTTGATCTCTCCAATCGTTGACATCTCAAATTCCTTCATTTCTTCAGCAAATGTCAAACTCATCTCATCAATTTTGCCAAAGATTATACCATCAACGAACACTTCAGCTATCAACAACTTATCTTCTTCAACTTTGAGGTATGCATTTCTATCATCACTTGTTCTATTAAAACCAATCTGAATAAGATAAGAATGTAACCTTTCATACCATGCCCTCGGTGCTTGTTTTAGTCCATATAATGCCTTTTGTAGCTTGCATACCATGTCCTTGTCCTTTGTCAATGCAAAACCATCAGGTTGTTCTATGTAGACCTCTTCTTCAAGAATTCCATTTAGGAAAGCTGACTTGACATCCATTTGAAAAACTTTGAACTTTTTATAAGCAGCATAAGCAAGTAGAATTCTTACCCCTTCCAGTCTTGCCACTGGAGCAAAAGTCTCTCCATAGTCTAGTCTTTCTTCTTGTGCATAGCCCTTGCACACAAGCCTTGCCTTATTTCTGATCACTTCTCCATCTTCATTCAATTTGTTCCTGAAAACCCATTTGGTACCAATCACATTTTTATCTACAGGTCTAGGATCAAGTGTCGAAGTGTCATTCTTTTCAAATTGATCAAGTTCTTCCTCCATAGCTTTTACCCAATCTTCATCCTTGATTGCTTCCTTCAGTGTCTTAGGCTCATACTTGGAAATCAAACAAGTACTTTTTCTGAGCTTTCTTTTGGTTAGAACACGAACATTCTTATCACCTATAATCTGATCAACAGAGTGATTTAACTTCACATACCTAGGTATCAGCGGTTTAGGTCTAGGAGTTGAATCACTTCTTCCACATTGTTTTGTTCTACTGGTTCATTCACTTCCGGTTCAATGTACACAATCTCTCGATCATTCTTAGTCACTTGCTTGCATGAATCATCAGATTTCTTAGGGTATTCATCTTCCTTTACATTTGCACTCTCAATCATTTTGTTAGTCCTCTTATTGAAACACTTATATGCTTTACTTTTAGTAGAATAACCCAAGAAAATACTTTCATCACTTTTTGGATCAAATTTCCTTGTGTAGTCATCCCTCTTAATATAACATCTATTGCCAAAGACTTTGAAATATTTAACATTAGGTGAGTGACCATACCATAGCTCATAAGGTGTCTATCGGTTCCTTTCTTTACTTGCACCTGGTTCAGTGTGTAAACAATAGTACTAATTGCTTCTTTCCAGTACATTTTTGGTACATCACCTTGAACCAACATTGTCCTTGCAGCATCCACTATAGTTCTGTTCTTTCTCTCTGCCACACCATTTTGTTGTGGAGTCCTTGGGAAAGACATTTGTCTTTTAATTCCATTATCTTCGCAATACTTAACAAATTCTGCAGAAGTAAACCCACCACCTCTATCAGACCTTAAAACACTTCAAATTCTTACCCGATTTCTTCTCAACCAGTGCCTTGATGGCTTTGAACTTTTGGAATGCATCAAACTTCTTCAAGAAAGTTACCCACATCATTCTAGAATAGTCATCAGTAAACAATATGAAATATCTATCACCTTGATAACTTCTCTGTCTCATAGGCCCACAAAGATCAGTATGCACCAAATCAAGTATGCCTTCAAATGAAAAAGACTTGCTTTGGAAAGTAGAACTAGTTAACTTACCCAATTGACATTCCTTACACAACATGTTGTCTGGTTTGACTAATTGTGGCAATCCTCTAATTGCACTTGTCTTACTCACATTGATTAAACTGTCAAAATTTACATGACAAAACCTTTTTTGCCATAGCCAACTATCTTCAACCTTTGCAACCAAACAAATTTTTACATTATTATTCAGATGGAATAAATTACCTCTAGTTTTCCTACTGGTAGTAATCTCATCAACTGATCTTCCAATTATTCTGCACATACCTCCTTTGAATTCCAGTTTGTAACCTTTATCATTTAGCTGACCAACACTCAACAGATTATATGTTAGACCATCCACAAGTTAAACAACATCTATATCACTCTTACCATTCAAAGAAATAGTGCTTTTTCCTTTAACCAAACAAGGTGTATTGTTGCCAAACCTTATCACACCACCATCAAACTCTTCAAACTTAATAAACTTACTCTTGTCACCGGTCATGTGATGTGAGCACCCGCTGTCTATAGTCCATTCATCATTGTGTCCCATGTGAGAAACTAGAGTTTTCGCCTTCAGATGGATCTTCTTTGACTGCAACAAATACAATCTCCTTTTCCTCATTATCTTCTGATTACTCATCGGTAACTCCTTCATCAACTGCAACATAGCATTGTTTCTTTCCTTTTTCCTTAAACTTTCTGAACATATCCTTTTGGTCACCATTATGACATCTAGCTGCAATATGTCCAATCTTATTCCATGAAAAACATTTCAGTGGAAGGTTGCCTTTGTACTTACTAGTCCTTCTAGGCAATCTCCTTGCTAGTAGTGCTTCAAGCTCTCCTTGTCTCTTTTCATCGTCCAAGATACCTTCAAGTTCCCTGTTGTAACTTGACATGCAATCAGAATCATGACTTAATTCTTTACCTTTCCTTACCGGTACATTAGACATTGATGCTTTGAAAGCTACCTCAACTTTTGGAATACTGTTATCAAGATTATTTAACTCAAATGCAGTAAGCTTACCGATCAGTCCATCTATAGTAACATTGTTAAAAGTTCTCAGCTCATTTATAGTAGACACTCTAATGGCATAAGCAAGCAGTAAAGTTCTCAACATTTTACTTACCGCAACATCTTCCTCAATAGTTCCACCAGCACCTCTGATAGCACCAACAACTTTTTTTACTCTTTGACCATATTGTGCAATGTTCCTTCCTTCTGTCATCATACTTACCTCTGAGACTGTCTGCCTTAGCATTTTGCACATGAATATCTCCACCGTAGATTGCATTTTGCACATGAATATCTCCATTATAGATTAGCTTCAATTTTTCCCAAACATCATAGGCAGTATCAAGTCCACAAACATCAACATATTCAATATTAGATAAGGAACTTGCAATGGCTTCTTGTGCTTGAGTATTCTCCCGTTGTTCCTTCAATTGATCGGCATTGAGAGTTCCTGCAGGAGTGGTATACTTGTGTGGGACATGCATCCAATATTGTGATCCCATACCTTTCAGATATAATTTCATTCTGTTGCTCCATACTAGGTAGTTGTCTTTAGTGAACTTGGGAGGTTCCTTCCTCATCATTGTTAGATCTTTTCCTCAAGCTGTTAAGCTTACCACAAAGAGGACCAAAGCTCTGATACCAATTGTTAGTATTATTAGGTCCAAGATTATTGAGAGGGGGGGGATGAATGAGTAATCTAACTATTCAAACTTTTCATCAACCATTCAACATCTTACATCAATTAACATCCATTGCATGCATAAAAAAATCAATAAAGATAAACATCCACAACCATGCAACACAATAACACCAATATTTTTCTCGTGGAAACCCAACTGGGAAAAACCATGAGTGGGGATGACACCCACAAATAATTTTGCACTCTTCTGAAGTACACTCAGTTAAGAGCTTAACATTGTTAAAAGCTTACAAAATGCCTGGTTAAGAGCAAGACCCTGTTAGGAGCCACTCGGTTAAGGGATTCACCCATAGTTACACCGCCTTGGGGGATGGGGGGACAAGTTTCCGGGACGGGGGGACAGAGGGGCCTCAATTTGGGGACGGTGGTGGGGGATGGGGGGAGAGGTGTATATACTATACATGTGGTACTTAAAATGCTAGTTATGAAAAGATGTATAAAAATATAAGACAAAGATGTAAAATCATTGAACATTGAACATTGCATTGTGATTGATCATTGAACATTGAACATTAAGCAATAAATTTTAAATTTTAAATACTCCAATCAGCAAATGGAAGAATTCTATTATATAAATAATAATAGCAAAGCCAAATACTAAAGTCTAATATCAAATTTATGAGTATCTATCTCATCATAACATACTAGATGGGCCCCACATACCCCTAGGGTTATAATGTAACCAATAAAAAAATTAAAAACTTGTATTTTTTTTTGGCGTCACTTTTTTGGCTTGCCGTGACAGGGGACGTCTGGGTGTCCTCCTGTCCCCACCGGGAACAGCGGGATGTCCCCGCCTCTCCTCGGGAACGGTGGCGGGACGGTGGCGCTGTTGGGGACGTCGGAACGCTGCTCCCCTGTTCCCGGTGCATCCCCGTTCCGAGAACGCCAAGGACTTTGGGGGGGATGCGTCCTCGGCTTACTATGGATTTACCTCTAGCCTTGTTAAGAGCTTTACCCTATTAGGAGTAACCTTGTTAAGGGATTTCAAACCCTAGTTAAAGAGTCACTTGGTTAAAGAATTTACAAATCAGACCTGCTAGAGTCTACTCGGTTAAGGGATTTCATGTAGAAACTGTTAGGAATCAACAAATAGAATGATCTAAAAAAATAGCATTTCTCCTTTGCGAGTACAGATCCAGTTCAAGCCCAATCTCTGCTTCACATGCAAAACATCCAAATCCTACAATCGCACACCTGTATTGGCAATCTTTCTCTTCCACACTCTTCATAATACATCAAAAAGATATAAATACATTTTCACTAACTAGGTCGGCCAAGACCCAAATTACATTTGAATTACATCATTACAATTCTTTCTCGCTCGATCCTTGAACCGTAAAATGTGTTACCAATTAACAATTACAATTTCAGATTCATGTCGGCCTCCAAATCCATCCCACAATCGATTTGACAAAGAAAAGTCAAACCACATCACACTCTCCAATGTTCTTGCACAACTCCAAGAAATTCAATCATCACGATCATGAAAATGCCAACTCATCATTCCACATCAATTTGCCACGTAACTACGATCCTTTAAACACGTAATCACTTATCGCAACACAGTGCAACATCACTAGTTAAGATCTGATCGATTGTTCTAAGAACTTTTACTTTTCACTGAGTAATCTTCAGTCCATTGAAACTTCGTCTTCCGGTCACCAATCTTGATGCGGTCGCAATAACAACCTCATAACATAGTCAAGATAACATATCTTGAATCACAACACCTGAATCCAAACATAGTTGACACAATCATCAAATTATTCCTCTTGGCTTCATTCTATTCTTCCTGTTGACCTGTCAACCTTCAATCAAGCATAAGTCACAACATACATAAGATAAACCTGTGCGGTCATAGATATAGCATCTTGAGACATCACTTAGTCTTCCTTTACTATCGCGCACACTAATTTTTGCTACAACCTTCTGAACATACATCAGCATAACAGAGACACTGTCAACCAACAAACACTAAGTTGACATCAATGACAATATCATAATTGATCAACATATCATCATATCTGCATCACACTCATACCATAACAATCTCAACTTACAACATCATCAGTTATGCCAACAAAGATGGCTGATTTTATGTTGTTCTCTTTGGATGATCATTGATTGTTTGTCCTTCCATCTTTAGAATGTGCTCTTGTCTGATTGCTTGGTTGATACATCTTAACCATTTATGGAGGAAGACATCCTTCGGAAACAACTGCCTTTCCATGAATGGACACAACCTTTCACTGCCTTCTTTTAATATTAATCTTTATTTATTTCTGACTAATCATTAGTACTAAGTCATTCATACTAATTGCTGTAATATTCTCTAATATTAATCACTGTTACGGATATTGATAAAGATTTCTGCTACAGGCAGTGATCCTTCTGCTTATAACTGCTGTATATTTATTTGTGGCCTCAATCTGCTCCTCATCAATAATTATATGTGCCCTTGTTATGGGGTTGCTGTGCATATATCAGTCTGTGCATTGGTACTGGGTTAGACTTTTAACATCCGATGGGGCAGAATTATCCTCTTCTCTTTGCTTGTTGCCTTGGTCTTATCTAGGTTACAGAAAAGTGTGACACTGTCTATACTCCTGCGATCATATTAATTCTTCCTCAATATTGCTGCTCATTGCTCACTACCTTTTAAGACTTATCTCTGCTTATCTCCTCCGTATCCCCTGTTTCCATATTTCCTTGAATGCCATCTTTTTAATACCCTTTCATGCTTCCTAAAGATGCGACTCCTCCAAGAGAGGTGTCTTTTCAAGAGGTCAGCATCCCCTCAATAAAACAAATTAATTTAATTTAATGTCCCTTTGGCAGGTCATTCCTCCTTAAATAAACTATTACTATTTTAATTTCTTCAATCTGGTTGGCCCTCTGCTCTTCCCTTAAGAATGTTGGCGATGTGTAGCTTCAGGAGATATTCTCCATTCCTGCGATGGTTGCCTATGCGATCTGGTTCTGATCTTCTCTTGTTCTGAGATTTGATACTGATGCTATTCAAATGTTATTCCTATTCTCTGTTGCTGTATCCTCTTATTCTTTCATGGAGGTCGGGTGTTTTAAGACTGCGAAGAGTCTTACTATTTGTTTATGAACAGTTCAAGTAATTGGAGAGTCATGCCCCTTTGGTGACGGACTACGGAAGACTATGAAGAGTCTTTGATTCCAGCATATGAAAAGTCATATTCTTTGTAACTGTCGACAGCTCATGTGCCACGATAGTCAGGAGACCAAGCGTTCTTCGTTCTTGTTCTACGGAAATGATCTGGTCTTGTATCGCATTTTTGCTGGGTGCATTTTTGGTGTCAGTTGTAGAGTTATTTTCTGAAAGTATTGTTATTTGCTGTATTGTTGATTATTCCGTATGATAGGAAGGGTGTCATTTGGATGGTTTCTGTAGGTGTACATTGATAGTTTATCGTAAGTGTTTGTTCAGAGATTTATTGTGGTCATTCATTATGTTCATTACGTATGAAGTATTCATAAGGTTATACATTATTGTGAAGAGATTGCAATGTATTAAAAGGGTGTGCAGACTCAGAGGAGTTTTTTTTTGTTATTTTCAGCTTGTGAGCTTTGTACAGTTCAGACTTCTATTATTTTCTATAAAATATTATTTTTTGGTGTGGCTGGGTTTTTCCCCTCAAGTTGGAGGGTAGTCCCAAGGTAAATTTGTGTCTTGTGTTTTTTGGATTATTCCATCTTTGCATCATGGTATTTCTGCTATAAAATCAACAAAGAACAATATGATATTCATTTATTACTGGTCAGCCCTTATAAACAATGACATTAAATATTGTTTTAATTTCATCCCTATAAAACAATGTGAATATCATTGCAGGGCCGCCTTTAGATAATTAAAGCTTGTTACACTATGATTACCAAAAAAGCCCATTCTTTTAAAAAATCGTTGAATGCAATTTTCAACAATTTTTTTTGCATTTATATCGCATCAAAATTACATTTAAATTGCATCTGAAACCTTAATGAATTTTCCACTGACTTGTGAAACCCTTGAAACCTACGAAATGGTGAAATATTTCATGAATAATTTGATTGTGCAATTATTTTAGGGCACAACTATAAACGGGAGCTTGTCGGTACATGCATAGAAGGCACAACTAGTTGCATATTTTGTAAGGAGTTGGGAAGCGGTGCATTTGAGTCAAAGGCAGACAATTTTTGTGGTAAAACTGCTCCAAATACATTTGATAACTTCATGCCATGTAAATAATATCTACACAATACTCAACCAGCACATACAAGTGAATGGTCTATATTCCAAGGTTATATCTTCGCTTTCTATTCATACTTCCTATTTTGTGTGTGCTTTATCATGGTTTAGTTTTATCTATATTCAAATGCTAAGATTTCTGTTACAAGTGAATGGTCTATATTCCAAGGTTATATCTTCGCTTTCTATTCATACTTCCTATTTTGTGTGTGCTTTATCATGGTTTAGTTTTATCTATATTCAAATGCTAAGATTTCTGTTAATATCGTTAATACCATGTCACACATGGTTTAGTTTTGCGTCTACTTATCTACATCAAATGTTAAATTAACTTTTCTTTACGCACATCACAAGTATGTTTCAATTTAAATTAACAAGATAAAATACTTTAAATCTATTTTAGTTTGGTGATGCTTTCATCCAAAGAGAGTATTTTACTGTTATGATAGGTGAATTGTCTATATTATGAGGTTATATCGTAGCTTGTTGTGTCTACTTCATATTCTATGTCTACTTTATCATGGTTTAATTTTGTGTCTACTTATTCTCTTGATTTTATGTACAGCTAAATTTTTATTGTGAAGATTGGTTTTTTTTTTGGTCCAACAACATTTGATGGTCTATCTTTTCCTACAGTGATAACCTTACAAATTAGTTCTCTGGAAAAAATAATCCATATTCTTGTCTAAATAGCTTGAATTTAATGATAACTTAGGCTCTCCATCGTATGATTGCTTTGCTTGATGAATGTGACAATGTTATGGTTTCACTTTTTTACATAGTCTCATTACTGAAAATGAAGAGGCAATGATATGTGCAGGTTGTCTTTTGTTTCATATCATTTTATTGTTCTCTGAAGTTATAATGGAAAAACTTCTTGGCTGCATGAAAACATCAGCCTGAAGCTTATATGTAACCCAGTATTGCACCAAAATGTTCAATCTTTGTGACTTCAAATCTCAGTCATTGTGATTTCATATGCTTATTTTGATATTTATGCAAATCTATCCTCAAATGTGTTGTCTATCTTCTACTTCTACCTTATACAAGTAAGTACGTTGACTAAATTTGGGGTTTTGGTTTAATAGAAAAGCTTTTGATTGTGACTTGGTTTTGTACATTGAATATTTCAAAATGCTCAATTCTTGCACATTTGACTCTACCTGTTATGAGAAATGGTTTCTCTTTTATCGATTGATTAAATTTTTTATTTGGATGATACATTCTTTGAAGTTTCCTACTTGACAATTTTCCTGTCCTACTGAAATTCAAACATATTTGTGGTACATTTTTTGAGGTTTTACAAAGTTTTCAAAGTCTGTTATGATAGTGCAGTTTCTATAATTAAACATTATTTTGATTTTAATAGTAATTTTGATTATAGTGTTGTTAGTAACATTTTACCATCCACTCATATCATGCAGCAAGACTAGAGTCTACTCTCATATCATTCAACCTTTTTGTTGTTATCTTAGCAATAATTCTATCAACTCTATACAAAATGTACCAAAGAATCATTTAGTAGCAAAGCTTATATGCCACATTGCATTCTTCTATTTAAGACTAACTTTTCATTTGGATAATTCATGGGCTAAATTATCTATTATATTTGCTCTCTATATCTCTATATTATGGAAATGCCTTTAAATTTAAAAAAACAAGTAGTTTTTGTCTCCTTTTTAACATTTTTAAATGTCTTTGTTAATCCGATTTTTTCCTGATTTATTCTTATTTAAATCTCATTTTTTTCAAAATATCTTTTACTTTTAGTTTGCCCATTTTTTCCTCAAAAGACTTTTTTTCAAATGCCTGGTAAACTTTTTAACATGACCAGCGATGTTGGCATGACATGCCCTCCAGCTCCATGTGAAACACTTTTGACCTGGAGTTTTGAATTGGTGAGGCCACAAATGGGGGACCTAATCCCCGCACTTCACTTGTTCAAACCCACGAGCTCAATGGCCCAGTGAAGGCACATAGGCCTGCAACCATAGTGGCCCAGCAGGGGTTTGAACCTTGGTGGCCACTTCACCAACGAAGTGTTTAAACCACGACACTACATGTCTGAAGACACCCCAAAAGACTTGCTGCAATGGATTAAAATCATTGAATTGTCAGTTTTGTCCATTTGTTTGTCTAGATTTCTTGTAAGGCATGAGATATCATATACCAGGATTATAGTTAGTTAGGCTAGGAATGTGGTAATTTTATAACTTGCATTATTTATTACCTCTATGGCCACTATCAAAATATGGAACTCTAGGGGTAAGAATTTAAAATTTATTAGAATCTAAATTATTTTGGAAAAATAACCAAATTCTGTGACGAATTCATGGAAACCAATTTGGCAAGCAGAAGGGGGCCACTCTTTTTTTCTAGGGTTCACATGTTGGTTTATAACTTTTGATATATATTTCTTTAAAATTGGCATTGAAGAAGAACCTGTGAATTTTTAGTGTATAATGGTCCATTCTGTTTGCTGGATGGCAGAGTTACAGCTGATTTGTTGTCCTTGTTTTTGTTTTATATTAGAACAATAGGGTTCTATAGTTGAAGAGAAAATACAGAAGCTCTGTAAAATTCATTCTAGCTGTTGGCTAGCTGGCACCGAACAGAAGAAAAAGCTCAGCAGCAGGCAACAAATATTACTGATGGCCCAATTTTGTTGTTCTTCAGTGACATGATGATTTATTTCTTTTTTAATATCATGTGTAAGATGCCAAAATTTAATGCTGGATTTCTTAATTATGTTTAATCAGAAACATTTTTTACCTGGCAGCAAGATTACTGGAAACAACAGATGGCTCATTGAGTCAAGAAGCAGAACCTGGAATGAAGAAAACTCTATTTTTTTCTAGTGTATCGGATTCTGAAACATTACCTGATTTTATGCCTTTGTTTCCTGCTCTCTGCAATGCATTTAGCAGTGATACTGATGATATTAATTGGGAAAAAAACATAGACTTTGAGCTTCCATTAGCTTTTCGAGCTCAAGTAGCTGACTCTGAAAATACATGCAGAGATGCCAAAATTGAAACTGATATGGAAGATGAAGACTACAAGTTTTTCCTTGCAAACATTATTCAGGATGGTGTATCTTATGCTTTTCAGTTGAAAAAGACACAAGATGGTGCTGAAGCATTCATCAAGTATGAAGAAGCAGAAGATGGACAGAGAATGCATCAATCTTTGGGTGTTAATATTTTCAGCAAGGCCAAATCAACTTCCAGTTGGAGGGAAAACTCCTCTTTTCAAAAAAGTAAGTTAAAGGCTCATGTTGATAACAAAAAAGAGGGAACAAAGAAAAGGAAAAGGGCAATGGATATGAATGTTTCGGGAAATTTACAGGCAAAGATGACTGGGAAAAGAAAAACAGCCTTGCAATGTAATGGTAGTCAAGTCGTGAAGGCAGAAGAAGCAACCTTGCAGTATAATGCAAATCAAATTATCAAGTCAGAGGAAGCAACCTTGCAAAATAATTTTAGTCGTGCTGTCAAGGAAGAACCTTTCTGGGAAACATCGAGTCCTAATGTAAGTGACTATATATTGCACTTAAGCTTTAAATTGAAGTTAGTCATGTACTTAGGTCTTTTGATCTTTCACTTTAGTTTGTTTTATGTGCACTTCACCTAATGGGTGACAATTTAGCCTTTTAAGAATATAATTTGGAACACCATGTTGCTTCCCATGTGATACATGCCTTCAAATATTGTTTGTGGTGTTTATGTAGCTGTTACACTTTCATGTATTTGATGATGGCTTATTTTGTGCAGGAGCATGATGTTGAGATTTTTGAAAGCAGAAATATGATTCAGTCTGCAGATTTTAAGAAAAATCTTGAGGTTATTCTTAAAGAGCCTTTTAATACACAACAACTTCATGACATGTGGAATGAGGCAAGTTGCCGGAAGCCTATTGTACAATTTCGACAGACACGCCGTCGGACTGTTCCAGTAGAGACCAATCAAGAAGGCTCATCATATTTAGATTATCATCCAGGTGAAAATGACACTATATTACCAGTTGACTGCTAATGTGCATTACTTCAATCCATTTTTGAGTCTGTATTTACTATTTATTCAATGATTAACTTTTGTTTTCCAGTCTGAATGGTTCAAAGCATAGTTGGAAACCTTGGACTTGGCAAAAACTCGCCAAGGCCTGAAAAAGAAAAATCGGGAACCTAAAAAACAACTTAAATTTAATTAGAAATGCATTGTAGTACTTAAAATGCTAGTTATGCAAAGATGTATAACAATATAAGACATAAAGATGTAAAATCATTGAACATTGAACATTAAACAATAAATTTTGAATTTTGAATACTCCAATCAGCAAATGGAAGAGTTCTATTATATAAATAATAATACCAAAGCCAAATACTAAAGTCTGATATCAAAAGTATGAGTATCTATCTCACCATAAAGATGATTACATTGAGTAGCATGATATGATATATCAAAACAAGTACAAACTACAAAATCAAAATGCCAAGGCCCAAAATGTAGTGATTCTAGTGAAGGAGGCCTCTAGTCACTTTTTTGGCTTGCCGTGAGAAGGGACGTCTAGGCGTCCCCCTGTCCCGACCGGGGATGTCGGGACGTCCCCGTGTCTCCTCAGGAACGGTGGTGCCCGTGGGGACGCCGTCCCCCCGTCCCTGGCGTGTCCCCGTTCCGTGAACACCAGGGATTTTGGGGGGGACACATCCCGGGTTACTACGATGAGAACAAAAAAGAAACAAGCTGAGTTTAGATATATATAAACGCATAGTGGGTACAAAATTGCATTCTCATGCAGAATGCTAATGGCTGGAAGCAAAATAATAAATTGTTTCTATAAAACTAAAAGTAAATACATCATTTCAATTACATCTTCCTCTTCCCAACTCTACTAACAAATAAGGGAGAGGAACTAGGGGGTCTAGTCCTAGAAGTAGAACGTTGCGCTGGGCATGACTGTGCCTCCACTCGAATCCGCCTCTAATACTTTGCAATCACCTGGCAAGGGCTTGGAAGCCTCTTTTTCTCTTCCACTCACAAACCAAATCGCTGCAAACAAAAAACAATGACCAAAAATGCCATTTTTTGTGTTTTAACACAAGAGGACAGGCACAGGAGAGTTTTTTGGAAAAACTCGCCGATTAATCAGCGAGTTTTTCTGAAAAACTCTGCAATTTTTTCCTGTGAGTTTTTCTCTGGAAAACTCGCCCAGCTGAAAAACTCAGCAAAAATTTGGGACTCAGCGATTAGTCCAACTATGGTTCAAAGAACAATATCAGTTCTCTGTTTATTTGCATTTGATAATACAAATGACAATGCTTGTCTTTATTCTTAAATTCTAGTACCAATATATAATTCATTTATATAGATTTGTGGAATTAACGTGGAATATGACATTTTATAAATAGAAGAAGACAAGATAATTAACAACATGCCTCATTCTACCTTACTAGCTATGATGCTGTATAAACATATCTTCTTACTGAGCATCGACAAGCCTGGAGTTTGGAGAGCAAAACTTACATTTATAACTGCATTCCTTCAGATGCTTGCCTGCATTTCAATTCAGACAAAAAAATATTTCAGAAAAAAGTTTACAGTTAAACTGACCTCTCCCCTTACATATTATTCCCATTAAATGTTCTAAGGTTTATGGAAACATAATACATCAGAATAATATGATAATATCTCCCAAGAAACATAATATGATAAAATAAAATGCTACAATATCTCTCACCATGCAGTGGAGCAGAAGAGAATGCAATAGTTGGTGAAAGAAAGACAAGGGCAATAAGAATGCAAGCACTGATTGAAGGGCCCATCGCAAAACCCTTAATTAGTGTTTTGAAATTATAGTTTGTGTCTCATGAATGAATGTGCAGACAAGTATGACAAGTATTTATCTATTAGAATATCTTCTTATGAGGACACTTAATGGAAGAAAAAATATATCATACCATATCTGATCTCCTTTTTCATTATGGACATTTATGATGTGTGATTACATTACTTGTGGCTTGTCAAGTTGAATAGATGCATCTTTTATAAGGTGAAGATCTTTGTTCTTTTTTGTAAAAGCTTTTGGTCACTAATAATTAGCTAAGTTGTCGGTTTGGATTCGGGTTCGAAATTCGTTCAAATTTTTTTTTGGGTTGGGTTAGGATTCATTTTGGGTTCGTCTGTACAAAAATATATGTTTTTTTAATACACACACACACACACACACACACATATATATATATGCAGCAACAAATAAGTTAATACACCACTATGCTAATATTAAAGCAACATAGCAAAATACACCACCATATATATTAACGTTTTAGTCCAAATGACATAACAACATGCCAAAATACACCACCATATCAATGTTTCGGTTAAAAAATAATAATGTCAACATTAATAATCTATTAATCAGCCATCATTGATCAAATATCATAAAAAATTATCAAACAAATCATCATCATCATTCAACTATTGCAATTTAGAAGTACAAATAGTGCCACTAGCATTGGTACTAGCAATATCAGCCTCAGGAGCAGCCTTAGGATCACTAGGTAGCTCGTGATTATCATCATCAAGTACAAGTGCATCAAGGCGGGCGATCGAATCTTCCAACTTTGCACACTCTGGCTCAACATCCCAATGCTTTGCCTCCCCTTTTTTGTAGGCATTGTCTTTGTGTGTTGCGAGCCTCAAGTTTGAATGCACATAGAACAAGGCTTCTGCCTTCTTGGAATGTAGCCTATTGCATTTTATTGAGTGGATGAAGGAGTATGTGCTCTAGTTCCTCTGGGATCATGATGAACTAACAACCTATCAAAATTTTTAATTTTGAAATTGAAGAGTTAATTGTTTTGAATAAAATCTTTAAAAACATAAATTCAATATTCATCAACAAGAATTTAGAAACTAGAATTTTAAGAGTTAAGAAATTACTTGTGATAAAATTTTGATGGCACCGAGTTGTAGGTGCTGGTACGTTTCTCCATGGAAGTACCACCATTTATGAGCATCAACATTGTTCTTGCCTTCAAGAGCCTGATGACCGCAATCATTGGTGCTTGCGGAACTCATGAATTCAAACCTCACCGTAGGTCATATGTGATCGGGATAGAGTCTACGAAGGGCTGCCTTGTACCCATGAGCAACTTCAGGATCTTTGTATGGGGCAACTCTAGTGGTACTCTCCTTGAGGACCAACTAACTATAGTACTTGAGGCTCAATACAAAGGCAAGGAGATGCAAAGGGGTAGTCATTTTGTTCCGTCTCTCCACCCTGATTTTCTATAGCTCCTTGAAGAATGTTTCTTAAGGATCTTTCTCTTTCTCATTTATGATCTTTTTAATATCCTCAATCATGGAGTTGATGCTTACCATTCTAGACAATGCCTCTTTAACCTTCACAATGCGTCTCAAAACAATAGTTTTGGAGGCAAAACAGGTTTCAACAACCTATTTTAAAATCAAAACAACAATAAATTAAAATCAAAATTTAAAAATAGAGAAAGTTTACTAAACTAAAGTCTAAACATATTTAAATTTTAAATAATTTAACGTACCTTCAAGAGCTCCAATTTTGAGAATTGTCTAAATATAGCTTGTGTCATATGGTGGCTTGTGATGAACATTTGGATCTCCTGTGCATCTTCATACATTTTTTGAACCACTCAATTTTATTGCCAATTTTTTGTAGCATTAGGTTGAGTGAGTGGATAGCACAAGGTGTCCAAAAAATGTGTTTGAAGCGTGCCTCAACCAATAACTTGACAGCCCTATAATTTTTGGCATTGTCGGTTATTACCTGAACAACATTTTGAGGGCCAACTTGTTCAATGGCGTGGATGAGAATGTTTGCAATGAATGGACCGTCCTTCACCTCCCTTGAACACAATCCACAACTCTCAAAAACATTGCACCTCTTGTGGACACTGCAATAACATTGATCAAAGGGCAATTTCTTGCATCTTTCCATCCATCAAATACTATGGACACACCTGTTTCGATCCATGAATCCTTGATGGGCTGCATGGAAGCCTCTACATGGTTCACCTCTTTGCCCAATAAAGTGGTGTACACCTTCTCATAATCCGGGCCCTTGAACCCCTTTGGAGATTCATTAATTGATCTCACCATTCTTTGCCAATACGGTGAGCGAACAACATTAAATGCCAATCCATTTTCATAGATGCATCTCGCTATGTCTTGCTCAGCAACGACTCTAGCTTCATTTTGAAATGACATTTCCAGGGGCCCCTTTGATCTCTTATTTGTAACCGGTTCTTGAGGAACACACAAGAATGGATGGCCCTCTACAGGTTGTTCATTGGAAGTGGAAACAGAAGCCATAGATGTTTTTTTAGTTTTACTTCTAAAATTTTGCAAAGGATGAGCATGTGCATTCACAATTGCTTCATCTGCTTGTTTTTGCTCTTGAATATATTTGTTCACAATATGGTTTGCAAGAAGGGTTTTAGGTAGTACCCCATCAATTCTTGGCTTCCTTGTGCAAAACTTAATGCCTTTTTGAGGGATAAAGCACAAATGTGCTTTCACTCTACTATAAGAAGTACTAATTTTCTCTTTGCAATGGCTGCAAATCCAAACATAACCTCTTCCACTTGGCATTTGCTGAACCACTTCCACATATTCCCACAATGCGGGCATGGGTCTGTTTTGATCCGGGAGTTCCCAGTGCTAGAAACACTTGCCATTCTATGAATCTACAAACAACATACAAAGCCACAAACCAAAATGAAAAAAGAAAATAAGACTAGAGAGCTCATTTCATTTTGTAACAAAAATGCAAAAAAACTTTTAAAAACAAACAAAATAAACAAAACCCTACCACTTTTGTTGAAATCTTCCTCTTCAATGTCTTTGAGGAGTTGTCCACACTTGCAACCACATAGGAATAGCTCACAAACAAGCTTAGAACATGCAACAATCACGTGTCAACACTCCTTGAGCAATAGCAACCAAACAAGAAAGTTTAGCAATGGAGGCAAGAAGGTTTCTTTTCCATTCTTCCAAATTCGCTCCAAATTCTGCCTGGGTCTGTCTGAGAGAATTTGGAGGGAATTTCTGTTTCTGCAGGCGAATTTGAAGCAAATTCAAAGTGAACCAGACTTTGGTCCAAATCGAACCCGACTTGCAGGCTGGCTGGAGCGAATCTGGCAACTTAGATAATTAGTAGGTACATATCATCTTTACAAAAAATACAGTTGGCTAGCATTGAAGCATGTTCCACAAATAAGAGACCGATCTGAACGATAGAAATACTCAACTGAACAGACTATACGGGGAAAATTGTAATGTATCTATAAAGACAGGAAAGTGCAACTATCCAAAAATATGATTGGGGGCACATGCACAGGCAAAAGTTGAGAATACCATGTAAATCATGTAAATAATGGAGGAAATATTTCTCCAAACAAAAGTAAATGGTCATATAACTAGATGCTGATGGATGTATTATGAAAGGGAGGAATCTCTCTTCATAATAAGAGCAGGATATGAGACCTTGATCATTTTCCATCTGCCATGTGGCTCCATATCACATTAGTGGCTGCCTTTGACATAATAAGGTTTATAGTTTTTCAGGACATAAGACTCACGATAAAAAATATGGGCTATGATAAAATGTCCATGACAAATTATGTTGTGTTTAGGCACACATCCTTCCCTCTTACTAGGAAAAATATGTTCGCAAAGTTAATGGACTGAAACATAATAGTGAAATAGGTTAAAGTTGATTTCCTTTAAAGATTCAACTACCTAAATCTTTGGATAGAAATAATGCACATAACTGTAAGTTTGTAACTTACAACAAATAAATAAACAGAGTATTGTTTATTTGAGTGTATTTCGCCTGATTCAAAGCTTCGTTCATTCCCTAGATGAAATAGTATGGTTTTGCTGGTGGACTAAGAAAATCTAGAAGAATTGAGAGTCCAGTAACAGAACTTGGAGAAAATGGAAACAAAAACAGAAACTTGGAGTGATGCAGAATCTGGAGAAAATCTTAGAAATCTCCTGTAGCATAGATGAGAGGGCGACTCAAAGATGATAAGACAACTGTGCTAGTGTCCATATGTATTACACTCCTTCGTACAGAGAAATGCACATCAGGAACAAGAGAGTTATTCTATACCAATAATGAATAATGTGAAAAACATACATGACAGTATTGGGAAATGATAGCAAGATTCTTAAAAAAAATGATTTATATTGCACCAAATGAAGGAAATGATCTATGAAATGAATTACAAATAATTAACAAAGGATAAAGAATACAAAACCTCCATTCAGTTGAGTCACAATGTGTAATGTGACCTTGTTGAAATAGGATTTATTAATAAATAACTAATAATAAATTAAAACAATAATAATAAAAATTTTGTCTACGTGGAGGACTTTGATCTCTGGGGGAATCTCCCCTCTATGTAAAAGTGGCATCAAAGTTTTAATCCTCTAAAAATGAAACCTTATGACCATCCTGTATGGATCTTGTATATTTTGCTAATGGAATATTGATCAAAGGATTGCATGGAGGAGATTGGTAGATTGCTTAAGACTCTAATTGATATTGCTTGGGACTCTAATTGGTAATGTCCCCTTTTTGAGATAGGATTTAATAATAAACAGTAATAATAAAATTAAAAGGTAAAAAAATAAAAAATAAAATTCAAATTATAAAGATAAAAGAATAAAATTAAACATAACCTTGACTAAATTTAGTCAAGCTTAATGAATGGTCAAAAGGCATGAGATGAAAAGAAGGCATGAGATGAAAAGTTGTGACTCCCTCAAACATGAGATATAAATAGCAGAAGAGAACTTTATTTGAAGGGGGATAAGGTGTTAGAAGCCGTACCTAACCATGTACAATATAGATGTATTTTCCATATAATTTACTTGAATCTATAACTTGCTCAGAATATTTATTAGTTTCAAAGTTATATGTTATAAATTATACACACTTATACATTTTAAATTATGTATATATAATTATAATACTCAATTATAATATATAATTATAGAAACTATAATTAAATATTGTAATTATAAATTATATATATTATAATTATACATTAATAATTATATACAATTATATATGTGATAATTATGCATTATATATCATATGCAATTGTTCTTAGTTTATCGACTAAAATCATGAACAAGGCACTACTGTTTTTGAGACCACGAAGTCTTAAGAAAGGATTAATAAAAACTGATCTAAACATCCAAATAGTCAGCAATTAGTCAGATTGATATATGGAGGAGGAAGTGATGTGTCTATCCCAACCAAGGGATGCAGCAATCCAAGCCAAAGGGGTTATAAAAGGTGAAGCTATAAAAGGTGAAAAATATGATTCCTAAAAGACACCACGGACAACAGAAAAATATGGGAATTAAAGGTCTCTGGTCATAAGCAAAATACAGACCGAATCTTAGAAAAGATATAATCTATGTGTTTGATTTATTATTGATTAAGTTCAATGCCACCATATAAGCATGGGGTATTACTTGAGAATATATCTGATTACGTTAATAAGAAAAGGATACTAGCAGATCTGTAAATAATTATGTAGATAGAATAAACTATATATATATATATATATATGTATGTATGTATAATAATGAATCAGAAATATATATATATATATATAATCCAATCAGAATTATAAATATATGTCTACATAAATTATATATACATTTATGATAATGGAAGTAAAATCAGAATTATATGTTTAGATTATATATAAATATATGATAATGAGAACGAGTGGATAGAACATATGTTCATATGCTTAGATCTTGTTGCTACTTAAGTATTAAGGAGGAGAAGGCTGAAGTGACCAAAGAGGGGCAGTCTAAATCCCAAAAGGATAGTTCCCAAGATAGGGTGGGGAGAGGACAAAAGTCCCAAGGGAGGGCTTGGATCTATAAACTTTGAGGGAACCTATCAAGTGATCTTTAAGCGCTTTGGATTGCCTTCAATGCCTTTTCCCTTCCCAAACCAAAGTAATGACAAGATCATATTTGAGGGTAAAGAACTACGAATAGTACCAGGAACCAAATTGCTTAATATGTTTAATAAATGAACAATCTTCTCTACTTTACCATGTAATAATATAGATATATCTTTGTCAATTCAGCTTAGGATATAAGAAAACTGAATTTGGGTTAATTTTGGTAATAACTGAATCTAGACCTAGTATGGGACATTACAAGTGGTATCAAAGTGTAATGTCCCCTTTTTAACATGGCCATGATAGTGGACGGATTTAGCCTATTATTGGGTCCTTGTAGGCTAATACTGGTGATTAGAGGACCATGTTGAGGGTTATAGCTCCGTTTGGTGGGACTTACTATTTATAGTAAGTCAATGGATGGTTCCAATGAGCTCAGATGAGTTAGAGGAGTTGAATGATGCTCTCAGTTTTTATTTTTGGCTTCCGGTTTGGGCTTCAAGAATCTTGGAGGGAGCTTCTATTTTTAGTAAGTCACCCTGTCAAGTTCATTCATTGTCTTTCTTCATCAGGATCACGCTTGTGCTATCAGATTTCGATTCTGATGCTTCTTCAGTCATTTTCTCAAGATGGGTGAATTATGATTATTATTTAATTAAATACACTAAGGCTGCTATTTTTGCTAGTATTGTATATTGGCCACCTTAGTGTCATAGCTCGTTGGAACCGGGTTTAAAAGTTTTAAATCTTGGGCACAAGAAACAATGACCTTGTGTGTTAGAATATCGAGATATTGATGAAAAGGTCATTTTTGGAGCCAAAGGGAGTTAATAAATTATATTATTCAAACATGTGCCTAAGTATAAAGCAAATGACATTTAAGTGAAAAGTGTGTGAGAGAAGCTATTTGCCTTTGGTGTCTTGAAGAAGATATATTTTATCATAAAAGCAATGCTTTGTGCAAAAGCAATTCATTCATTCTTGGCTATTGTTATTTAGTTTCTTGGAGAATTTGCTAAAGGGTTTCAACAAGGGTTTGTGAAGACTGATTCCTCTCTATTTGCACTTTGAATCACTGAAAAGAAGTGGTGAATTGTTCTCTGAATGTTAGAGAATTAATTCTGATTATGCTGGTTACAATTTTGGTGGTGTTGTATACCAAAATTGTTCATTATTTGTTGCAAGACGGCCAGGGTTTCTTGGTGTCACATTGCCTTCAAAGTCTGTTACATATTGTGGTTTTTTGGAGGGCGTTGGTTGTTTGATTTGCCTGGGACATCATCAATATTGGTAGCAAGGAAATATTTATGGCACACGCACATCATACAAGGTGCCACAATAATTTGTGAGGGGGCTGTGTTTCATTCCCAAGGCAGCACAATCTCTCTCCAAGTTGCGTTTGGAGCATTTTAGCAGCTGCAATAATCACTATAGCAATAAGGGTGCACATTAATTGTTATCTATTTGCAATTGCTTCTCATCGTATACATTTGCAAAAATAATAAATTCAGTGGTTTGCATTTAGTCTTGAATTTAGTTTTTTCCTATTTCAAATATTGTCAAAACACAAAAAAAAACAAGTTGCAAAGCAATATATACAGCTAAAATCAGAATTTAAACATTACATGCCAACTGTTTGATGAAATGTCAAACAAACAAAATTAAGCTTGAGAGGTATAACCCAACAGGGGTTATTACACAGAGCATAATCCTGCCATCCTGTGGGGAAAACCTCCTAATCCAGTTAGGAATATAATCAAATAGGCCAATATTGTGCTTTTAAACTATATGCTTTCTCATACTGTATTTTATGCGTGCTCACCATCTGTATACCTCATGTTTGTTTCAAAATTGATGAACTTTATGCATGATTACTCCATTCTTCATGTATGCTTCATGCTTAATGTGTTGTGTGTATCCAAGTGTATGCCCATGACTATGATTCTTTCTTTATTCACTACATGTATTTGTGTGTAAGATCTATGCCTTGTGAGTTCTTCATGTCTTGATTGTATTTAGATGCATACTTCATGCTTTATGCATCTTTGTGCATAATTCATGCCTTGTGTATGATTCATGTGTACTCATATATAATAGGTGTATGACTCATCCCTTAAGGGTCCATTTGGTTGTTGGAATTAAATAACTTTGAAATTGTCAAATTCCAGTATTTGACAATTCTGGAAGTTTTAAATCCGGAAAATGGTTTTTGAAATATGGCTGTAACCATTTGGCTCACCTGGAATTCATAATGAGATGGAAATTGTTGTTTGCATATGGATTTCAAAATATTATAAATTTTGCTTTACCCCCAATTCCCATTTAAGTGGAATTGGAATTGATTTTGATTTTCCAATTCCACGTATTTAGATGGAAGATTCAAATGCTGGTTTTGGGGGTAAATGGGAATTAACAAATCCCTATTCTAGTTTCATGTTTTGAACACAAACATCGAAAATGTCAATTCCAGGATTTGACAATCCCAATTCCAGACTAATTTCAGCAAACAAATGGGTAAGTGTATTCTTGTTTCAAGACTAATGTGTATTTATGCGTATGATTCGTGCTCTACATGTATTCATGTATTTTGGTGTACGATTCAAACATGTATTCATATGTATATGCTGCAAATATTCACATATATGCTTCATGACTAAAATAAATTCCTGTACACTTCATGTCATATGTGTGCTCCATGACTTTATTCAAGCTTTATGTGCTATATGCATGCTCATTTCATATGTCTACTTAATGCTTTATGTATTACATGTGTGCTTAAGTAAATACTCCCTGATTTGACTAAATTCATGTGCCTTGTCTATTCACATATGTGCTTTGTCTATTCACATATGTGCTTCCTGGCTTAAGTGAATTCATGTGTATGCATTGTGTGCTATGTGTATGCTTCATGACTTTGTATTCATATGCATGATCATGTTGTAAGGTTGTTCATATGTGTGACCCATGCCTTACATGTATTTATAGGTACACTTAGTGCTTTAAAGGTTTACTTCATATGTCTTCAGCATGTTGATGTATATCCCATGTCTTATGTGTATAATTCTTGTATCTTTGCTTCATGTATACTCCGTGTCTTCATGCATTAGTGTATGCTTCGTGTCTTCATGCATCAATGTGTATACTTTGTGTCTTCATGCTTTAGCATGTATGCTTTGTGTATAGCTCTTGTCGTCTCATATTCATGCATATGTTCTCAAGTGTATACTCTATGCATGATTCTATTTGGTTTATCTAGAATAAGGGAATAACTAGAGAGAGATAAATCTGAGGCATGCCATCATGCAAACTTGGTTTTGGAGAAATTCAACGGGCACCATTATGAGATGGTCTAAGATCATTTCTCCAGGAGGGAAAAAACTTGTCTTGAGGACAAGCAAATTCAAGAAGGGCGAATTGTCAGAAGCCGTACCTAACCATGTACAATATAGATGTATTTTCCATATAATTTACTTGAATCTATAAATTGCTCAGAATATTTATTAGTTTCAAAGTTATATGTTATAAATTATACACACTTATACATTTTAAATTATATAAATAATTATAATACTAAATTATAATATATAATTATAGAAACTATAATTAAATATTTTAATTATAAATTATATATATTATAATTTTATATTAATAATTGGGATTATCCACAATTGGAAGGGAGAACCTATTTCTAAATTTGCTAAATCCATTAAACCTACAACCAATAACATGGCTGAATGCGATGCAATTCTAGAAGGACTTAAAATTTGCTATCAATTAGGTTTGTCAAAAATTGAAATAGAGGGAGATTCCCAAATTATTGTAAATGCAATCAGAACTAGGAAAACGCCAAACCAGAAACTTAATTTGAAATTAGAAGAAATCCTAGAAATCTTGGATAAAATCCCTCAAAATGAAGTAAAACATATTTATAGAGAAGGAAATTCCGAAGCCGATCTTCTAGCAAATAGGGGAGCAGAGGGTGAAAACTTTGTAGATAGAATATAAATAATAAGTGGTTAAGCTGGTCTGTATCATAATTAGTAGCCATCAATGATCACATCTCCATTCCTACAAGTAATAATACATAATACTAATGACTAGTAACAAACTAAATCCATCATCAGCGATTCAGATAGATAATTCAGGCTCATGAGAAAATGGGATACTTGGGCATAAAACTCTTATGAAACTTGTTTAAATCTAGGTCGATTAGATTTAAATCTTAATAAAACTCCGATTCTCCCTAAACATGGATACCTATTAACTAACCAGACTTATGAAATTCATTCAGAGTTTAGGTTACCAAGACATTAGACACATTGAGGTAAATTCTTTTGTTCACCATCCTTTGGATCTTGGATGTCGCAGTCTATATAGTTAGTTAGAACTTATATATCACTTTAAACTAGGTTTCACTGCATATTCAGATTCACTATCTATTAATGAAACAAGTAGATTTGGTTATAACTATCGTATATGTTTCTCCATATATAGAGAGACTTTTAGAGAGGCTCGTTACAAGATATATTTACTCTATTAGATAGGTATATCCTGTTAGCAATATTCCCGATATCTATGAGAACTTGACCTTCTTTTAGTAGATCTTTGTATTTTCCACCTTTTCTTCATTATTGAAACCAGACCTCTTTTTTTTGAGACCTGGTATACCAGTCCTTTACACCTATAGGAGACTTTTTAAAGTTGTATCCCCTCTGTATACTAGCTAGATTACTTTAAATCTTTATACATTAGGAATCATATGGATTAATTTAGAGGGAGTTAACTATAGTCTTAGCTATTCCACTTTAGTTTAGCCTTTTTTTAAACTTTTGAGATCCTCCTAACGTATCTCTAATATCAGATCTCTGCAGGAACCCTCTAATCAGTCTTCTAAATACTATGTCTATCTGGCATTAACCGTGTAATATTAGGCTTTGTCTCATACGGGATAGCCCCTAGTATAAGATAGATATCCCGCCGCCCATAGATTTATTATTTTGGCAGATTTTTAGCAATATAAATCAAATCATTTCAGGGTTACCTGTGATAGACTTTAGTACCAATGATTTTCCCATGGGATTATTAAATAATGCCCTACACTCTCAATATCGGGAAATACTCACATGTTATAAGATAAACATTAGACACGTAACTAATCAATGATTCTCATTTAAGGAGTGTACATTCTAGACTATCTACAACAGTCCGGTTTCTTTGAAGGACTGTCGATTATGATGAAATGATAGATCGAGCAGGAGTCTTTCAATCATGTATCAACACTAGTCTTCACAGGTGACATGAGGACAGGTGGTAGAGCTGCAAATATAGGGATTATAAACTCAGATGTCTTTAGATTGTCTTAGAATTCATATCCTGTAAGATTTAACTTCCTGTAGAGATGGAAACGAAACTGATAACTTTTGCAACCAAGGACAGTCGAGCTATGGCGTTCAGAGGCTATATCCTGCCGGAACGTTGGAATCAAGTCTTTAACCCTTTGTCGAATTCAGCCAGGAGGGTGGTTGGGAGAGCTTTGGGAGACCAACATTTTGACAATGCATTCACATTCAGGACCAATGGCGCGGTCATTGGACAGTTTATAGCTCTCTCAGTCTTTGCAAGTAAGCGTAAAGAGGATATTATCTAGATTGCTAGGTCCATATTCAACGAAGATCTGCTTGAAGGACTAGATAATATTGTTTTAGGCATAGATAACCAACTCACCATCCCTTACCCTGAAATCGCCATGAAAACTGAAGCGTCCAAACTTGAAGCAATCCCTCAATCCCAACGCATACCAATGATTTCATTCAAAGATGAAGAATGTTTTGACAAGCACTGGCCCGAGATGCCGAGGAACTTAGATTTGCTGTATAATGAAGTCCTCTTTGGAGAGCTGGATTCAACTGAAGAAATCAACTACTGGAGAGAGGAGGGCTTCCCCATCCCAGAAGACTTAGGTAAAGTAGATGCTGCGAATTATCACATTATGGCCCCAGAGATACCCAGATGCACACGCCATTCAAAAAAGATGGTAGCTGAAGAAGAGTTCATTGTCCTAATGGAGAAGGACGAGAACATTTGGAATTGTAAGATAATCCAGAAGGAGGAAAACATATGATTTGCGGTTTTCAATTATCCTTTTGAGAACTTATATTATATAGTTTAGTTATAAAACTTGATACAGTGAACATATGTTTAATAGTACTAAACAGGAGTTTATTTCACAGACTTATAATAGATAAGGAAGATAATGCTAAAGTAAGTAAAAACAATATTATACTTGTACCTACCTTTCAATTCAGTATCAATATAGTACTGTATATTCTATTTACATCTTAGATAGGTTTCTTTAATCTCCATGGATTGTGGAAAATTTTACTTCAAATTTCTCTTCTGACTAGTTTGGCCTAATTTAGATTTGTATTTTATCACTATATGTCTTCTTTTCCATCGATGAATTGAAATGAAGGTGCCTACTTTAGCTCATGTGTGCTCCCTTAATAGAATATCAAATGTTCGGAGAAACTATGGTAAATACTTACTAATTAAGGACAGATTATATACGATTAACATTTATTGATAAGATTTCATTAGGCAGGCCAGTTGTTCCTTATCATAACTATCTTACTGTAAATTACTAATTATAGCAGTGTCTCTCTTTTAATAGGTAATATTTTCTCATAAATCTTAGCTAAATTTTCTATATTACCATTTAGGAGCATGGTTAATATGATTACGTTATATAGGATCAAATCAACAGATTTCCTTTTTCAGTATTCTATTAAGAAGCTTTGTCTCTTCACCTTATCTAACTGGATAACGGCATTCGTATCCTCATAGATATAGGAAGTGCCTTGTCTCCCCTTAAGAAGATAAAGTAGCATTTTTGAGTGTAGACTCGGAACTTGAACAGACATTAGTATCCAACAGTCAGGGCATTTAAAATTCTTTATCATTATAAATAGCCTATGCTCCTATAATGACTCTCATCCCGACCCTGCATAACCATATATGTAGGCTAACATGGAAACTTCAGTTAAGCTCACCTGTAGCAGGGGCCAGTTGACTTTTGAAGGCAAGATTTTGTCAAAACATGTCAAAAAGGTGCTAATAAATAAGCATCCCCTCATTATTAGAGCTGTCTTCCGTATCTTAGGCAGGGAGTTTATCAACTCAGAAGACTGTCATAGGGTTCTCACCAATATCATTGCCATGTTTGTTGCCGCTATTTCCTTTTGGGGTTTCCATGTACAGGAAATATGGAGACTTTGTCACAAAATTTTCAAAAGGAGATTCCTAGGCAACCTAGATACAGCTCTTAAGCATATTAAGAGGGACCCTATTGTCATCAGGTTGAGAGATTTGGATATGGCTCCCTTCCCCCTATCTCCGCCCATCATTGCCACTAAGGACTTGGAGGACTACAAAGAGAGTGAAGACATAGCCAAGAGAAACACAATCTTCCTGCTATACTACTTGCGTATACATAAGCCCGAGAAGGAAGACTGGTTCTACGCATGCTGGCACTTAGATGAAGTTGGAATTACAGATATGGAGTGCCTTGCAGAATTTGAAGAAGAAAATCTAATCGACCTCTGGATGGAAGAAGGTATGCTCCACAATCAGAAGATAATTCCCCCTGTTACAGATAGCTCCGACTCAAAATAAGGAGTAATGAAGAGGATCTATGAATGTACTCATGATACCCTTTCATAAAAAAGCGCATGGTGATATAAATGAAGTTCTATTGTGTTCCTCCATCAAATTGTGACATGTGTTTTTAGTAATCCTCTATACCTCTCTAGCTAGATCCTATTAACCCCCAATGAACAGTGAAAGTTATACTCAACTATTTCCTAATGAGATTATAATTTTTCACAAACTAGTTTATCGTCATACTAACAGCCCAAGCAAGGTAAGCATATTGTTTCTAGTTAATATGTTTTTACCTTCTTATAACTATCCCTCTAATCGGATGGGAATTTATATGGAGTTAGAACTGACTATTCAAGGATCGAAGATACCTTCCAATCCCTATCTCTTGCATACTTTCCACATAAATATGGTCGTCCATTAAATATCGACAGCAATGTCCCAAAGCAGCTATTCCTAGATTAATGCTAGACAGTAATTAAATTGTAATCTAAATTAGGAAGGATACATTGATACCTGGCTTACCAACCGATGGTTCATCACCTATATAGGATTAAGGATAAAATATTGTCATGTGGTAAATTGATTCATTGTGCCTAAAACAATTTTAGAAATGAACATGAGCTAATGTCTCTAATCTAGGTTTCGGTCATTTCCTTACTATAGAAGCAATGTCTAAGATAACCTGTCACCTTACAGCTTACTTACATATACACTAGTGAATACACTTATCAGATCTTATTGCTCATATGGGCTAAATGATTTTATTATAATAACTGGTAGTTTAAGTATACTATGGATTAGTATAGTGCATAGAAGATGTTTCGACTAATGGATAGAATAATTAAATATCGGTTAAGCTATGTCTAGAATCTCTTCTAGTCAGATGTATGGATGTCCTTATGTAACTAGAATACGTTTGGAATAAAGCTGTATATTTGAATATGAATTAGAATGTTGCAAAGATGTTACAAGACTTTTAGATAACCAAAAAGCTCACTTTTATTAAGAATAATTGGATAAATCAATTATGACCAGAGATTAGCATATCTCCTTAGCGTAAGCTTATAAATCAGTTTTGTTTTAAAAGGAGACATTTTTTGCCATGAGCATAGACCTTTTCTCTAGATCTTGTACAGGAACTATGGCTACTAACCCAACTTCTATGCTGAAACAGATGGAACAATGAAAGGTAAAAGTTTACTCTCTCTAGCAAGTTTTTTCTCTCTACATCTGTAACCCCCGTTAAATAGCTTTTAAAATTTGGATATACTAAGAAAGATCGTAGCTAAGCTTTGATGCTTAGGTTCAAGAATCGTCTTATGGAAACACCTCCCAGATGAATTAATTAGGGTAATCATGCCTAATTTTGATTTAGGCTCACTCTCTGAAGTAAGCTCATAAGAGAAGATAGTCCCTAAGGAAGGCCTACAAGGAATCTACGAACTTCTACAGAGTAGCATGTTTTAGTATAATTTTATATTAAGCACAAACTTCTGTATCTTTTATTTGATAATGGTGGGTATGCCTACCTTAAACTTTTGTGTATCAGACTCCGGACTACGGTCCCAAGCAAGGTTGGAGGTTTTCTCAACCCCGTTCTTTCCTACCAGCGCCTGCACAGAGCGGGGCTCCTTTTCATTACTTGTAACATTGATTTAATAATTAATTTACTATTGGCTTCGGCCTTTTACCGATCAAAATAAAAAATAAAAAATTATATATTAATAATTATATACAATTATATGTGATAATTATGCATTATATATCATTTGCAATTGTTCTTAGTTTATCGGCTAAAATCATGAACAAGGCACTACTGTTTTTGAGACCACAAAGTCTTAAGAAAGGATTAATAAAAACTGATCTAAACATCCAAATAGTCAGCAATTAGTCAGATTGATATATGGAGGAGGAAATGATGTGTCTATCCCAGCCAAGGGATGCGGTGATCCAAGCCAAAGGGGTTATAAAATGTAAAAAATATGATTGCTAAAAGATACCACGGACAACAGAAAAATATGGGAATTAAAGGTCACTGGTCATAAGCAAAATACAGACCAAATCTTAGAAAAGATATAATCTGTTTGTGTTTGATTTATTATTGATTAAGTTCAATACCACCATATAAGCATGGGGTATTACTTGAGAATATATCTGATTACGTTAATAAGAAAAGGATACTAGCAGATCTGTAAATAATTATGTAGATAGAATAAACTATTTATATATATGTATAATAATGAATCATATATATATATATATATATATATATATTCCAATTAGAATTATAAATATGTTTATATAATTATATATACATTTATGATAATAGAAGTGAAATCAAAATTATATGTTTGTTATTCCTAACCGGTTACTGAGAGGGGGGATGAATCAGTAAATTCAATTTCTATTTCTCTTTTAAGCAAATAGATATTCTTGTTAATACAAAAATTAAAAGAATATTATAACAACCATAAATAGAAATTAATTGCACAGGTCAACACAAAATTTATATGTGGAAACCTTCGGTTAGAAAGAAAAAATCATGGTGGGACAGAACCCACAAAACTTTACTACTGTAGTAATAAAGTGGCCTTGTTAGAGGCTTACAAAGCACCGATGAGAGTGCTACCCGGTTAAGAAATTTGATAGAAGACTTGTTAGGATTTTGACCTTGTTAGGAGTCACCTTATTAGAGGACTTAAAATACCAATAAAGATGTTACCCGGTAAAGAGATTTATACAAAAGAACTTGTAAGGGTTCACCTTGATTGAGGGATTTAAATATGCTTCACAACTAAAGCAATGATCTTACGATGACACTTTATCTGTTGATTCAGATCATACCAGTTCACCCTTTCCTCTGCTTGGCTATTGAATCTTTCTCTCCCTTTCACCTTTTGTGACTGTGATTCCTCTCAGAAGATTATGCTCTCCTGCTCTCCTTCACTCTATGCTCTTGATTTTCAACAACACACCTTTCATGTCTTTCGACCTATATTTATAAGAAATTATCTTATTAAAAATACATCTCATAGTTCCGCCAAGCTGTAAACTCTCCCATAAATCACACATGCAAAACCCTTGATCAAAAAACTTGCAAATTGATCCTTAGTTTACCTTGAAATGCTAGCAAAAAAAACAAAGCTAACTCCAATTTTAACTGAAAAACGCTTTGCATAATCCGGTTCAGATTATCATGCACTTAACTAGTGTAGACCGAGTATCCGGTTAGTCATCTGTTCCTTGTGTGTTTGACAAGACCGGTTGGATAAAACTTGGACTGGTATAAGTGTGACCGGTTAAAGTACACTGCTTTCTTGCTCAATATACCCAGTTCATAATCATGAGTATCGGTTTGATGTACCAGTGTTCCGGTGGGATTGATGTCTGCCAATGACTTTACCAATGACAACTAATTTTATGTCAACAATCTTCCCCTTTGGCATTTGTGGCAAAACATATCAACACATCACCTGTAGACTTCCCTTGTAGATCTGCTCGTCTACCTGTAGCATATTCTGACAGACACTGTTACTGTTATCTGTCATTCATTTTTTTTGTCTTCTCTTCTCTTTCCTCTGCACTTATATCTTCCCCTTTTTGCCTCCAAGGGACAAAGGGTTGTTACTCTTTATAATTGTAACTTATTGAAGATATCTTTGTAGATCTTCTTTGCAAATTCTAGGAATGGTTTCCAGATACCTGTTACATGATCTAAAGTTTTCTTTGCAACTTGCAGTGAGACAATGAGATTTTCCATGTCTTGAACTGTCTTGTAATCAGGTTCTTTGAGAAGTCTGTTAGTATCAGTTGTCGTTGTTTGCATTAGATCAAATGTTGGTGCAATGAATAACTAAAATCCAATAAGATCTTGGATTCTTTTTGTGTTTTCTTCTGACACTTTCCTCAAAGTGAGAGCTAGATTTGTCAGCTCCTGGCTGTACTCTGTTGCAAAAGAGTTCTTAGCATCAAATTTTGATGTTAAAACTTTTATCTCTTCTGTTGTCCTTTGAGTTCTCTCAGTTATATCCTTCACAAAGTCTTCAAAGTTAGAAATTATTGTGATTAACCTTCCAGCTTGTTGTACTTGCTGCTAAAGCTCTCCGGTTCTTGTAGTTACAGAGGCTTTGAGTTCTTCAACTTGTTTATGAAGAATATCTATTCTTTTCTTCTCATAATGATCAATAGCAACTGTTTTTGGGTCAGTGACATCTTCCCCAATTGCTTGTGCCAGTACCTCTAATTGATCAATTATCGGTTCATCTTCATCTATTTCAGCATCAGATACAAAATTGTACAAGATATTCTTTACACTTGTAAGAACCATATCCTGTCTTCTCTTTGTAAACTCCTTTAGCTGCCTTGTCGACATTTTGCTTGTGTCAACAATAGTTTCACTTGTTTTAGATGGGCTAACTTTGCCTCTTTTTGATTCAGAATCTGTTGTAAAAGATAGCTTCCTCTTAGATGTTGATGTACTCAGAACATCTATTGGTTCCTTTCGCCTTATTTCTTGTACAAGTTCTTCTTCTGTAGGCTTCTCCTGTTCTTCTGTAACAGACAACTCCTGTTGTTGAGGTATTTCTTGTTGTAGTGTCTCCTCTTAACGTACCTCTTCTTTTGGATGTACTTCCTCTTCTGGATGTACTCCTTTTGGTGGTTGCTATATTTGTTGGTCTTCAGCAACCTGTTGATCATTCAAAACAGCTTCTACTTTATTTGTTTCATTTTCTGCAGTCATTTTTGCTGATGACTCCCCCAGTTCTTGTTCCTCTGGTCTAACAGATGTATCATGTTCACCTGCTTGAACTTCTTCTCCCAGGTTGACCTGTTCATTGGCTGTGAACTGTTCACCAGTAACTTCCTTTTCACTGGTTGTACCTTGTTCACCAGTTGTGAACTGTACAGGTGGAACCATCTCCTTTTCAGATTCATCTTGTGAGATGTCCCGCAGACCTGTAGACTTGAGAGTGTTGAAGTCATATTTTTGCCAAAATTCTAGTGAATCTTCATTCACATCTTTTTCTTGTCCTTTAATGATTTTGGCAACCCTGTCCCTCATGTCCAAGTTAAGTGACATTGCTTCCATTAGAATTTTTATTGTCTCATTGTTAAGATCTGGTTTAACTTTTGCCAAAGTTTCCCTTATTATTTTATTGTTTTGGGCTAGACCGGTTCTCCAGTTGGTCATTAGCCTCTTATTCAATTCTGTCGGAAAGTGAGGCTTGTAGTCCCTAGGACTTCTATTGAAATCTAAAATGGTTTCTAACATAGCAATCTCAATTTTCTCCTTATCCTCATTTCCCAGAACACTGAACCACTTTGTAGCATTCGACACTTCCCTGAAATCCATAATTTCATCAACTATATTATCTACGGTCAAAGTTTGAGGTTTACCTTTTTTTGGAGAGGCAAGTAGGGTTGGTGGAGTGAGTTCACCACCTGTGTCTCTAGTTATGTCCATGATGACCGGTTCTGTTGCAGACTTTGCTTTGACCGGAGTCTCAACTCCCAGTATGCCCTTTCCTTTTCCAGTGTCTTTTACTGGTGGCTCTGTGGTCTTTTGACATTTTGCTTCAACTTGATGTTGTTGCTTCAGAACACTCGTCCATATGGCTACCCCTTCATCATGGACTTTATCCACTTCTCCAATCAGGACCTGACCAATCCTTTTCCTAATCTTGAAACTTTGTTTGTATAGGTCAGCTTGATTAGTTGCCTCTTGCAGGCTAAGATGATTCCTAACTTCAAGTAGAGCCCTTATCCTCAGTTCTCTTTCCTTATGTAAGGAAGATTTCCATCTACCTTCAATTATCTCTTGTAGATCTTAAGGTATTGTTTTGTGAAGTTCAGTGGGTGTTATATTGAACTTGTGAAGATAGTAAACTACAACTTCTTCTAGCTTTCTCCTATCTTCTTCATTAGCAAGCTCATATATTCTTCCGACTCTATCCATTCCACCTATTTTCTTCAATCCTTCAACCATTTCATCTATGGCTGGTTTCCTTCCTTTTGGTGCATCCCCTTTTACCGGTTTCCCGGTGTTTCTCTTTCTGAGAAAAGTAGTGGTTTCTTCAATCTCTGTTTACTCCATTTCCTCACCTTGTGATGGTTCGGTGGACGTTGGTTGTGTCTTCTTTCTTTCAACCTTTGGTTCTTCAGCCACTGGCTTCCTTTTCCTAAGGGTGGGAGTTCGCTTTACATAAACCTTCTTCGGTTTCTTAGAAGATGCCTTCTTCCTCAAATTTGCTAGAATCTCCTCAAAAGTCCGAAATTGGTTTGCTGAGAGATCTAAGTTGTTTTCTTGTAGTGCATCTGCATATGCCTTGGCAATCTTAGATGTAATTTTATAACCAAGCTCCGGTGCATACTCTGACCTAGGCTCCATAGCCTGGATAATGCAATGATCGGTGCTCACTAGAAAACACATTTCTTCCTTGTATGCCTCTACAATGGTTGAGGGAATTCTTTTGCTGTTGTGCATTCTTAATTGAAAGGCTTCAAAATAATCGGTCATAACCTTATTAAACCGATTCCCCGAGTTATTTACTATCTCTCCTATTTGAACCATTACCGGTTTATCTTTTTGCCATGTAACTTTGCCTATCCTTGGAAAGAAGTTTTGATAATAGAAAAACAAACATACCAACAACATCCCATATTTGAGAAACTTCTTTTTAACCAGACGGAGCTTCTTCAGATTTTCAAAGATTGGGCTCCTTAGCATAGCACATATGCCATATCTAGCATTGTCGTGCATTATTCTATGCGCAATATAAATCGCACCTCCAGGTATGCTATATAGGTAACTCGACTGATATATTTTGTAGCCGATAACAACGACAGCAAATTGAACACCGTTGTCTTCAATACCATTCACAGTCATCAATCGACTGTCGTATCTGGACTTCGTCAACCGTGTAACTTTTGCATTCGCTATTGTTCTTAGGGTTAGAGCTTCCCCTACGACATTGTAACCAGTTACCCTATGTAAATCTTTTTTGGTGATAGGTGTAATCGTGCCTTTTGCTAGCCACATCCCTGGTTCGTGAACCCTGCTAAGCACCAGCCCAATCCAATCCGGTCGAAACACAGTTGGATATTTGACTCCATTGATTAATCTTGATGATGTCAGCTTAGCGTATTTTGCTTGAAGCTTCCCGTCTTCACATAGTGAGAGGTATTCACTTTGAATAAAAGTTTCGCCCAGTTCCTCTTGTTTGTTGTGGATGGAAGCCCTTACATCCTCAGTTAGCAAAACACCTTCAGGGACGGATGATAGAGCTCCCGCCATATCATTCGCTCGATTTTGAACCGCCATGATGTCGTAAATAGGTTTATCAACTTGATTGGCATTGATGAGGCTCACCACAGAAGATGAAGTTGCCATATTACTAGACCAGTATGTGTCGAAAGTTCTTGATAAATTTTATGGAATAAGCAAAGATCATAAATCACAGCAAGAAAAGATTACTCAAGCTTTTGAAAATCAATGATCACAAATCGCAATGTAAAGTGAAATGAGTAATCCGCTTTTCCTTTTATACACTTAGGTTGTAACGGTAATTAAAAAAGGGTAACTTTTGTTAACGGTTACTGTATTAATTATCCTTACCTAACCTTTCTTTCGACAACCGGTTCACAAACTCTTTACATGATTACAAATCCTCGGTTGCAACATCCACCTTGCTACATCAACAACTCTTACTTATCCAGTTAATAAGTAAGATTGGTGTCTCCTTCTTGGTTCCAATTCTTGACTAAGTGAGATTACAACTCACCAGTTCCTTTGGGAACAATAGCCTTGCTACTTGTTCCCCTTAAGCCCTTAGGCTTAATTTGCTGAAGAGATATCATCAATAGTAGATGATGACCTTACCTCAAATTTCTCCTCAGCAGAACTCTTTGTCCCCATTATGGACCAAGTCTTCTTGACTTCCCACTTACGTTATCCTTCTGATTGGGGGATAACTTCTTCTTGACTTGTTTAGCCTGTTCTTTGCCTTTGTTCATTGACCATTTCCTGTAGTACTTGGCCAGATGCCCAATCTTGTTACAGTTGTAACAAGCCATTCTGGTTCCTCTCCATGGATTGACCCTTCTTTCCCTGTCCATGGGTGAGTGACAATCAGAGTTCCTATGCCTTGATGGTCCACAGGTAGCACAGTTGGATGTGCCCCAGTTTACATTCCTATTAAGGAATACCGGTCTTGGTGGAGATTTGAATGCCATTGTTTTGGACATGCATTCTTCTGCTTTGTGTCCAAATTTATTGCAAGCATAGCAATAACCCTTGAAGCTTCCCCTGCTTCCACTGGACACATTGTTGGAGTGAGACCTGCATTCGAAGGTCTTGTGACCATACTTGTAATAGTCGCTGCAGTAACTGTTAGAAGTAAAGGGTCTTACCGGTGCATTTCTGTAGCCATTGGTTTTACGACCCGGTTCGCCACAATGTTTGCAAGAGGGTTTGAAGATTTTTTCAGCTACAGAAGGAGGTGCCTCAATTGTCAAGTTAGAGGACCCTTCTGTCGTCTTTGTTCTTACTTCTTTCAGCTGCTCCTTTGTAATTCCTGCCTTCGTAGCAATGTCATCAACTATTTTCTCAATCTTTCTTTTCCTTGTTCCCTTGTCCTGTTCCTCTCTAACTTTTGCTGACTTTTCCCAGTAAGTTCCCCAGCTCTCTTCAGATGTATCTATTTCAGCTGCTAGTACATGTTCAACTTGCATTGTGAGAACTTCCGAACTAACCTCATACCCCATAGGGTAGCACCATTTCTTTCTAGGCTCAACTGCTTCAAAGCATACACAGTCAGTTCAAACTTTCAACCATGAAACAGATTGTGTCTTTGTATTTCTCAACTATCTCCTCAGGTATCCTGTATCTCTCCTTCATTTGCCTTTGAAGAATTTTAGTCATTGCAAACAGTTCACCATCTACCTAGTTTTTATCTTGTCTTCGGTAGCTTTCTGAGATTTGTATACCAGTAGGTACACTGTCCTTCCATGCTCTAGGGTGCATTCCAAGAAATTTGTGCTCAATGTGGATGTACATGTGGACCAGAAGTGAACCAAACCTAAATGCTTTTAACTTATCTTTCTTGATAATCTTCACATTTTTCAAGAACTGTTGTGCTAGGATCTTGCATAGGTTATATTTTGTGTTTTCCTTAACCATTCTGTAGGCCATCATAATTACTCCTGCTGACATAGAATTACGTTTGTTCTTGTAGTACAACTTATATCCTAGTAGCATTGCTACCAATCTCACATCGTGCTAAAAGATGTCATTCACAGTCATCGCTCTCTTATCTCACTTAGAATGAATTAGGGTTTCTTCTTGTTTCCTGATATTCTTGTCAGCTACTGGGAGGGCTCCAGTATTGTCCAATCCAGTTATCTCATGAATCATCTGGCTACATATCTTAACAGGTTGCTCTCCTATCCAAATGAATTGGTCATGGATTCTGCTTAGAATGATCTTGATCCATTCAGTTTCGTAGAACTCATTAAGGCGGGTTAACTTAATGATAGATTGCTCTTCCAAATGTTTGAACTCTTCTTTCATTTTTCCATCAGATTCTATCATCTCTCCTAGTTCCTTATAGAGCTCAGCATCTCCTATAGTCTCATACTTGCAGTGAATATAAGCCCTAATATCTTCAATGTGTAGAACGCCGTAAGGGGTTTGCGAAAATGCTCCTTTCAGATCATCCTCACAAGACTTAAACGGGTGCCTCTTAAACTTATACCTTGGTCTATCAACAACATCAAATATCACAGGTAGCTCAAGTTCGCAAGCTGTCTAGTCATAAATTTCGCGATCATAGGATATGAATCTCCAGGTGCTGCGATCACAAACATAAACTCCATTGTGTCTGTACATACCATATCTAAGCTCGCATGAGCTTATTCCACATAATCAGGGGCTGAATATTTTCTGTTGTCTGCATCCAATGCTCCCCCTAAGGCCATGCGGCCTTCTAGGTCGATGTAGCATTTTAATCATCATGCGAAGACACAGTAGTATCTACTGTCTCTCCCTGAACCAATGCCTTACTGAAATCTTTTACCTTCCATATCTTCTCATCATCTTCATTTGCTGGTTTCTTGAAATGATTCTTAAACTCATCCATGTACTCATTAAGACTTTTACCACTGTCATCAATATTCTTCTTTATAACCACAGGTGGTGGTCCTCTTCTATTGTTTGTACCATTATACCTGCAAAATTTTGCTGTGTCCTAAGTTGTTGCATTTGAAACATGTAGGTGGTCTTCTATTCTGATTAACCTGCAACTTACAATACCTTGCAGTATGCCCAAGGTTATTGCATTTGTAGCATGTGATTTTGGCTGCTGACTCTTCTTTGATGTAATCTTGTTTGTTCCTTGACTGATCATGTTTTCTACATTCTGCTTTCTTATGTCCATATGCATAGCAGTTGTAACAGTAACCGGTAAAGGGTTTGAAATGGCCTTTACCTCTGCAATCTCTCTTCATGTGTCCAACTTTGTTGCATCCAAAGCATCTACCTCTGAAAGGTTTGATCTGATCTTTAGGTTCTTCAAAAGTAGGTCTGTCTTCAGTGTTCGCTTCATGAGATTCTTCATTAGTCTTAGAACATTCTCCTGTATTGTATCCAATTCCAGTCATGTCTCCTTTAGGTTTCTGTCTCTCTCATTGTTCATCAATTTTATCACTGCTCATGTGTAGCTTCTCAATGTGTAATTTGGATTGAGTGAGTTCACCTTTTATGATCTCACTGTACTTCTCCAATTTGTGACATTTATCCTTGTAGTGATCAAGTTCAGTCTTCATTTGTCCTATCTGCACATTTGCTTCTTTTAGCGTCTCTTCAACTTTGTATCTTGCATCTTTTTCATGTTGAATTTCTTTAATCATCAGAAGATTGATTTGTTCTTTTTCTTGCTACAACTTCTTTACTTGGTCTGATGTATCATTGTCTGAATCCTCTTTGATCTTATCCATAAGTTTTTGTTTCTGACTTCTTGATAGTTCAAGTTGTTTATTTAGTTTCTTAATGAAACCTTCTACTCTTCTCAATTTGAATTTCAATTCGCCATTCTCAGCCTTTTCTTTGTCCAGGTCATCAAGTGCTGCTTCAAAGTTCTTTTGCAAACTTTTTGAATCCATTCTGATCTCCCTTAAGCTGTTAGGCTTTCTCTCCAAGGGCCAATAGCTCTGATACCAATTCTTAGGATTAAGTAATACTAAGAGGGGGGGTGAATCAGTATTACAACACTTTAAATTAAACTTCAACCAATTGCAAATAAACCATATCAATGCTGAAATGAAAAGAATGTAAACACATAACACATAACTCATAACACCATTATTTGTTTTCAAGGAAATCCTGGCCAAGGGAAAACCCTGGTGGGGATGGTATCCACAACTATGCACTAAAATATTGAATCCCTATTAGGAGATCTAGCCCTATTAGGAGCTGAGTCTTACACAGTACATTTCCTTGTTAGAGGAATAGAAAACCCTGTTAGGGGTATACAAAGACTTTGTTAAAGGTGTGGTGAGCTTACAACTCTTACACTCAAAACTCTGTCACAAAAGTGTTCTTTAAGTAGTGAACAATACAAGCATCTTCTATGCTTTGATAGTTCTAGTTATAGCTCTGTCAATCTCAGATTTCGCATTTGCTATCTGCCTTTACTAATATCCCAAATTCGCATCCATCACATATCCATCTCTATCACATAGTTTCACACTTATCGCTTCCACAAGACACTCTATACCTATATCAATTCTGCTATCCAGTTAGCTCTCAAATACAATACAAAACATAACAATTACTTATACAAATGATAAATGTAGAATCGGCAATCTTGTATTACCAAAGTGTCGGCAATATACAACTTTCATCTGACTTAGCACGTTACCATTCCATCTAGCCTTCCCTCAATCATCACGACTGTCACACTGTTACACTGCTACAATGTCTTCGCATACCTTCATATCATTGTATCTTACTGATATCAACACCAAAACACGTGGGACCTTACTGAAGGTCATACATATCCCAAAATGTCTTCCTCTAACTTCGCAAGCCATAATACATCATATATTATCTTTGCTGACCAAAACAGTATAGTAGTATATTGTTATTCTGATTCTGTACTTAGTCATTTTTATGACTCTCTCCAATGCCTATACTCACTTCATGCAATCACTTCAGCATACGTGTTGCCATAAATGACAACCCTTTAAAAAACTTTTTATCTTGCTGGCCGCGGCAGAGTCCAGCTAGCGGGACTTGCAGAGTCCGGTGAGTCGTTGGACTCGGCGAGTCTGAGCAAGCCTTTGCTGGACTCGGCCAAGTCCGAATCCCGAGCCAAAAAAACTTTGGAGCCCAGACTCGTCTCGGGACTCACAGAGTCTTGTAACACTGCTTTGTTGAATCATCGGTTTACATGATCCTCCTTTATTTGCATTGACCGTAAATGACTCACATCCCAATCCTTATTACCTTTAATTGTATAAAAAGGATGTCTATTTATATTGTAATTAATTAATGAATTAAATTTTTAACTAATTAATTTATTTTTATGTATTTATTAAAATATTCTTATTAACTTATTATTATTTATTTATTATTATATATTATATTTAATAATAGATTGTATTGTATTATTTTATTCATATAACATTATATTATATTATATCAATTATATTCTTTCATTATATATCGTTAATTTAATAATAAATTATATTATAGTTTATTATTATTTATTATTGAAATCTCATTCAAGAAGGGGGACATTACAATTTTCCATGATAGTCATTTTTTTCATAATTTTCCACTTCGGGTGTTCATTGGGATGGAATCAAGGATTTTCCCATACTTGGTGAAATTTCAACATCCTCCCTATCCTTTCCTCTTTTGGATGCCTTTCAAGGAAGTTCTCAGATTTAGTGAATTCTCGATTGGCTGCCTCATTTGCTCATGTTTCCGGATTTAGAGCTGGTTACTTTTCTGTTTTTTCTTCTGTCATTGCTCATCAATTGCCAGAAATAGTCTTGCCAAAAATAGACTTATTATATATAGTAAGTTTGTTCAGATACAAAATAAGGCGAATTAAGAACACAGTGAAACTTACTAAAAGTAGACATTGCTAAAATCAATAAGTTGTTCCAAACTCAAACTTAGGCCATTCCTGGATGCAATAAAACTTCCCAAAAATAGAAATTTCCAAAAATAAAATGTACATCAAATGTTCAAAATTCATAGGCATTCTGTCTTAAATATCAATTCCTTTTCATAGTTGACCAAACTCATCGTTTTTCACAAACTTTCCTCTTTCAGAGTCAAAGACTAATGACACCCAATTCAATACTTAGCATGAATTATCAATGTATTTGAAGGGTTGGGAGATGACACTAACCGCAAAAGACTTGGCTTATTCAAAAAAAGGAGGGGGTCCCTATTTGCAATGGGGCAATGTGTGAAAAGGTCACAACAAGTGTTCATGGGGTTCTATTGCTGTGTCACAAGGGACCTAATATGCTTTTAATATGCTCGCAAATTAGGATTTTTATTTTTATTTTTTTATGAATGACTTGCTTCATCTAACCAAACAAGTTGTCAAATGTCTCATAAATCTCTCCAAGGCAAGAGGAGTGTTTCAATTTATTTTATGACCTGCACATCATGTGAGATAAAGGAACAAACATATTTGTAAGTAAGTTACGAAAACTAAAAGGTCAAAAAGATTAAGATGCATATAATAAAGAGCGATTGCTATGACAAATAATGGAAATAATTGTCAAATTAGAAACATTAATAACTTAACAATTTAATAGTTTATAATAAAATCCTTATCTTACTATTGACCACCAATTTTGTCAAGGATCTTTTGTTTTGTACATTTCCTGCAGCCATGCTTGCCTTTGCCCATCTACCCACTCTAGATTAACCATTATTAATTTTAGAGGCTCCTATACCTCTATTGCCTTCTAACAAAATACATTTTTTGGCATAACTAATATTCACAGGATTGAAGAATTCCTCCTTCAATAAAGTTTTGAAAAGACAAGTGAGGTGTAATGTTTGCAAATGAACTCATTACCTTCACCAATTCTATGTTCCTAGTATTTTACACTACATTGTTCAGTGTACAAAACAAATGGGGTTTAAAAATTTGTCCATAATTTCGAAAACAAAGAGCTTGTGTAACATGTGATAATGATATTGATGAGTGGCTGATGTCCAATATTGGTTCAAACTTCAACCATCTTTTATGCAAGTTTGCCTCATTTGTTCCAGTCACTACACTCACCTTAGTATACTCCCTATTAAGGAGGGTGGTGGACAACTTATGTTTTCTAGGGGACAAATGAGGGACCAACAACAATGTATCATTGAATGTTTGTTTGAAGTAGAGAGAATGTGCCAGATGAAATGGTATGGCATGGGAAAAGAAAAATTTGGCAATAGATGTAATGCCCCCTTCTTAGGTGACAGGCAATTGAGCTGGGATTGGCCTATCATTAGGTTCTCATAGGCCAGTGGAGTGGAAAGGGGAGCCATACTAAGGTTTGTGGAGCTATGCAGGGGTTTTGCAAGCCACTTTGGATAGTCTGAGGCAGTTTGCTAGATTTTTGGAGGTTTCTATTTTTAGGGATTGATTGAGAGTTGACCGGAATGCATCAGGAGACCTTAGGGATCATTCTGGAGGTTGCTATTCCTATTTTTTAGGTAAGGTCCCTACTTTTAGGAGGGTACTGTCAGTTGACTTTTTGACCACCTGGAGGGCCGAGGAGCATAGCAAAGTGGCATTAATTCTTGTGAAGAATCCCCAGTTTCAGACTTGGTGAAGGCAGATTTCAATTAGCAGGTTGCAGATCAGGGATTTAAACAGCATAGTAATCAATTTTTAAGCATCTACACTTAGCTGTACAGCTTCAAGCAAATACCTACGTCCATTCCTAGTGGGGCGTTAGGGTTTAGCAGTGGTAGACATCATAAAATCAGAGAATTCTGGGCACCATCAGCAGATATGAGACAGCAGAAGACAAAAATCAGAAAGCTGCAAGATAAAACAGTTCAATCCTTGGCCATACAGCTACAGGACGACCTCTCCTAGCTAGGCGCTAGTGCTGGGTGGCAGCCAACAGAGTAGAAATCAGAAATTTCTGGGTTTGGTATCATCAGATTGAAGACGAAAAAGTAGAAATCAAATCTACAAGATCAACACTTCAAATTTTGTTTCTGTTCATACAACTCTAGAACCGTACAGCCTGGTATGGGTATGTAGCAGACTATTGAGTTAAATAAAATAAAAATCAGAATTTGTTCTCTTTGGGCGTGAATTAATTTTCTGTTAATTTATTTTCAATATTTTCCTTAAATTCAAGCATTGGAATTTCAATATCATTGAAAACATCAAAAGAATAAAAACCCTCGAAAAAACACATAAAAATAAAATATTGCTAAATTTACAAAAATTCAGAAAAATTCAGTGAGAAACCAAGCAAAAATCAGAATTTCAGTGGTTAGATTGGTTGGGATCTTTTATTGGTATCAGAGCATTGAACCTACCAGCTTGTTGGGGAAAACCTGTTAATTGAGTGCAATTTAATTAGGACAATGAGTTAGTTCCACGGCTAGAATTAAGAATGGAAGATTGTTACCTACCTTCCTTCCCGCTCCACCAATTAAGGAAAAGGCACCTAGTCTGGAGAAGATAATGAAAGATCTACACAACAACAGATCAGTTGTGCATTTAAGAGACCCCATGCCATGGCAACACATTATACAATGTAATGATCCCATTTTGGACCTTACTTGATTTGTCTTAAAATTCATAATTAGTGTTTGGATTTCCCTTGGGAATGGTAATTTGTAATGTTTTATACTAGGAGGATGCCAATCCCCAATAATTATCATACATCATTATGCATTTAAATTATATTTAGAATAATCTCTAATTCACAATATATATTTAAGCTCTAATTCCTTACTTCACTCCTAATCATAGACCTTAAGAAAGATGGTGGATTTACTGTGTTAGGACGCTTGTACAGTCTACAAGTGGATTCCCTCGAGGTTCTACCTATCTTGGGATCTTTCTATCATGTGACCAATTTACTCGCTTCTTCCTACACATACTCCCTATCCCCTTAATAGTGATTAGTGAGTTATTAAAGAATTAGCTGAATATATATTATTATCTTCTGTATAATAAAAATATTAGTAAACATACATGCCATGATGCATAGTTCTGATTCCACTTAAATATATAAATGGTAAATATATGGATAACTTAAATATCATATTTGATATTTAATTCAAATCTTATTATGAATAAGATATAATTTAAATATTCAATAACCTATCATCATAAAAATCCATTATTAAATAATTTTATACTTATAATCACGAGAATTCATAACTCTATATAATGTATTTATTTCATATTATATATATTAGTTACTTATTTATCAATATATTTGAGTTAAGTTATTTCAAATGTAAGTTCACTTCATAACAATATTACTATATTTCATAATTCATTATTTCAATGTTTGTTTCATAACTTATTATTCTAAAGTTTATTTCATATTATTGTTAATATCTAATTCATACAATTCTTATAAATAAATTAATTCAAACAAAGATATACTTACCTTCTTTATGTCTTTATTTTTAGCTTATTCAATATTTCTTTCCTTCTAATATTCCCCTACATTTCCTCCTTGATCTTCTCCTATATTTCCTCCTTGATTTTCTCCTACGTTTCTTTTCTTGTTTTCTGTTGAAATTTGAATAATCACCTCTTATTATTCTTCTTCTCCTTTTTGTTTATTTCCTCCATATATAAAAATCCGGAAGGAATGGATTTGATATATATACATTGGCATGTTGAAGGGTTGCCACCTTTAAATGTTAGAGATATGCCTCTATAATTATTAATTATTATTTATTTGTAATTTATTTTAATTACCATTTACAATGATTATTAATATCATTGTTTATATTATAATCACATTTTATTATTATTTATTAGACTAAATATATTTATATTAATTCTATTGATTCAATTATTATTATAATAGTCTAGGTTTCATTATAGAATGAATTTAATAATAAATTATATTTATTATCATTTATTTGTCTATTAACTTATTATTCATTTATTTGTTCATTATCTATTTCTTTATTTAATATCTTCATATTACTATTTAATTTAAATTTATCTAATTGTAGATATTAATCATATTATATTTAATTATTATTTATTATTAATCACTTATATAATTATTATTACTGGGTATTTAATTTTCGTCATAGCTTAATATAATGATTTATTTATTAAATTCTCTCCGAGAGAGGGGACATTACAGATTATGGCTTTTGGGTATACTCGATGAGGATGAAGATGACCCGATGTTTACAAGTCCATATCAGCAGCAAAACAAGAACAAAATTGTCATGTCCCTCGTTAACCCCCTGATCATGGCAATAAACATAAATAGACTATTGAGATAAAATGGTTATAATAATATTTTAATGAATATATTATAATAGATTCAATATATATTGTTATCAAATATATAATCTTAGATTATTATAATGGAGAATATATTATTATTAATATTATACATAATGTTATAATAGATTCAATATATATTGTTATCAAATATATAATCTTAGATTATTATAATGGAGAATATATTATTATTAATATTATACATAATATTATAATAGATTCAATATATATTGTTATCAAATATATAATCTTAGATTATTATAATGGAGAATATATTATTATTAATATTATAATAGATTCAATATATATTGTTATCAAATATGTAATCTTAGATTATTACAATGGAGAATATATTATAATTTATTATTAATATTATACATAATATTATAATATTATTAATAAATGGAAACAATAATAAGTGAATACTTATATATATATAATTAGGTTCATCTCTTTATATAGTGAATGGAGAATGAAAGTGTCATGCCCTGTTAGGATTACATCCTTCCTATCATAACCTCAACTTCAAACACATCAATGTCATCACTAAATAAACACAGAAAATTATCTTACTCCATAAGACTTCCTAATTTTCTGAAGTGACCGAGACTAACATCGGGGGAAGAGATAATCATCAATTGTTTCAAGACAGCGATAAAAATGTACACCTTCGGTATGAGATATGTTACGTATGACAGGCTTGCATAGCAGCAATCAGTCTTGGAAGGGTTGACTATCTATGATTAAAGAAACAATCAACAATAAGGAAACAAGAACTTTGTGCAACAATAATAGTCAGGCGGAAGACATCAGCACATTCCCGTGAATAAGACGGAGATGTTAACATTCAAGTGAGAAGGCTGCATCATCTTGACTAAGACTTGGCTGTGATAACACACACTTAATTATCATTATTAAAACAAAGACAGAACCTGAGTTTGGGGAGGGATAGTCACATCTCTTAGAGAAGAAGACCTCCGAACCAAGAGGCGCATCCCCTCAAAGGGATTAAGGAATATCAAAGGGATTAAGGAATATCAACAGATCCTCATTTGAGGAGAGGGGAGGGAATATAAATAGGAAGAAATAGACAGATATATTCAGCACTATCCTCAATACAAGAGAGGAAAATAAGAAAATGCAATAATAGATATTGACAGCAGTTTATATCTACAGAGATCTGAAGAACATATAAGCAGCATGGAATATAGAATCAACAACAGACTTGAATAGCCAATCAGATATAAAGATTTATTAGTCAGCAAGCTAATATTGTCAGCAAGACAATATACGGTTATATGCATACCAGGTCTGCAGTGAAGAACAAACCATAATCAGCAAGGAAGTCTCTAACACTCAGAGCAATTGAGATATAAATTGGACAGCGATCACAGTCAGTAAAACATAAAAGGCATCCAGCAAGGAATTCGATATTTCGGTATGTCATTTAATATGAATAAAATTCTTTATTGATTATTATATATATATATATATATATATATATATATATATATATATATATATATATATATATATATTAATTAAGATATACATATATATATATATATTATGTGAATTCTTAATTAATGCATTCTTGGGTAATTCTGGATTTCTTTTATGTATAATTCTAAAACTATGATTTTATAATCAACATTAAAGTTTGTACATTTATATGTTCACTAAAGATGATGATATGGATACCATATAGAATGAATCTTATATTCATAAGAAATGCATTCCTATATCTGGAGGGGGCTAAAGGAAATTGTTATAGTTTCCCAAGTCTTGAGATTGTTATAATCTCATATAAGCAGTATATATACTGATACCAGTCATATGCATATGCGTAGGCTTGGAGGACATTTATTGCTTCCAAGAGATTCTTATGGGCAGTTCTCTATGGGAAGATGTGCGGATAGCCCAATTGCTTAGAGTGGATCTTATATCCCTCAAGCTGAGAATTGAGAATTCTATGAAGCCTGACCTAGAGGCAGCCCCTAAGAATCAAATCCCCTTACTAACTTAGAATAGAGTAAGAGTCATGTAAATATTGTGTAATATTTTCTACTAACGTCGGTTTTGCAGGAGATTACATAAAGAGAATAAGAAGGGACATTACAGTGGTATGAGGGCACGACTGCCATCCTGTAGGGTAAAGATAATAGGGATTTGCATATAGGGACAAAGATTGATCACGAAGACAAGGTAAAGAATCAAGGAACGAGATTTCTGAGTCGAGCATAGTGATGAAATATATTTTTCCTAACACCAGCCTATTATAGAGTTTAGTCAATAAATGTAACAATGCTTGCATTATGTGTATACATCATGTATGCTTCGTGTCTTCATGCATTAATGTTCCTGCTTGGTCTATGCTTTGTGCCTTCATATATGTGTCTACTTTGTCTATGCTTCATATCTTCATACATGAATATGCATGCATATATTTCATATATGTAGTTCTACTTGCGCTAATCTAGAATACGAGAATATGAGTAGAGCGGACGAGAGACATGAATTGGAGATCTTGAACGGAGACAAGTTATTCACTCTAATAAAAGAAACTAGTTTATGATTACAAACTTGGCAACTTTACAAGTTGAGATGGAATTAAAAGTTGCATAAGAGGAGCGCTTATATTGAACAAAATTGACATTGCTTGAGGACAAACAATTTTGGGAGGATAGGACTGTCATTTCCCCCGTTAACCCCCTGATCATGGCAATAAAGATAAATAGATTAATGAGATAAAATAGTTATAATAATATTTTAATAAATATATTATAATAGATTCAATATATATTGTTATCAAATAGATAATCTTCGATTATTATAATGGTGAATATATTATTATTAATATTATACATAATATTATAATAGATTCAATATATATTGTTATCAAATATATAATCTTAGATTATTATAATGGAGAATATATTATTATTAATATTATAATAGATTCAATATATATTGTTATCAAATATATAATCTTAGATTATTATAATGAAAAATATATTATTATTAATATTATACATAATATTATAATAGATTCAATATATATTGTTATCAAATATATAATCTTAGATTATTATAATGAAAAATATATTATTATTAATATTATACATAATATTATAATATTATTAATAAATGGAAACAATAATAAGTGAATACTTTATATATATATAATTAGGTTCATCTCTTTATATAGAGAAAGGAGAATGAAAGTGTCATGCCCTGTCAGGATTACATCATTCCTATCATAACCCCAACTTCAAACACATCAATGTCATCACTAAATAAACACAGAAAATTATCTTACTCCATAAGACTTACTAATTTTCTGAAGTGACCGAGACTAACATCGAGGGAAGAAGTAATCATCAATTGTTTCTAATCTTTAAAGCAGCGAGACTTCAAGACAACGATAAAAATGTACACCTTCGGTATGAGATATGTTACGTATGACGGGCTTGCATAGCAGCAATCAGTCTTGAAAGGGTTGACTATCTATGATTAAAAGAAACGATCAGCAAACAAGGAAACAAGAACTTTGTGCAACAATAATACTCAGGCGGAAGACATCAGCACATTCCCGTGAATAAGATGGAGATGTTTGTTGATGTTTGTAGCTTCAATCAGATAAAATGTAGAAGACATTAATATATGAGAGTAGATCAATTGTAATATATATGTATACATATCAATATATATAATAATAATATTGGATATTATTATTATTTTATATGTATTAATATTTATACATATATTCATATTTGGAAATTTATGTCTGATCTTCTCTCATTATAATTATGCCTTGGATCGATTGACATCCCTAATATAATCATGATTATCGATTCATAGAAGAATCAATATATAAATGAGACCGATTAATATCGATTACATCAAAGATTAATAATATTGTGAAGAGACATGATAATATAGAGTCATGCCTCTATACTATCATGTCTCCTATATTTATATGCATTTGTTGATTGATCGAAGATAAGCATATACAACAATGAATGCAAGTCTTCTCAGATTCGATCGACAAGTATTAGCACGTATTTCTATCTGCATTTGTTTTGTAGTGTAAGCCAAAAAGACATCGATATATATATCTTCTTAATTTGATCCACTTTAACATGGTATCAGAGCCAAGTTCCTTCTATGGAGCCTAATAGCTTGAAGGTAGATCCGATCAGATTATATAGGGAGGGTTGTGATGGAGTCAGATGCAGGAGGAAATTACTTGTGTTGTGTCATGCTCTTGACGGGAGTGTTTTAATGGCTAGCGCTCAAAGCATTATTGCATTATTATTATGCAAAAGTATATACAAGTATTGTTGGATTAAAGAGTTTATGCTAGCAATCACTGAAGTAGCGACAGGCACATGGAATGAATATTTAATGATTGAGTGCAATAATTAATGATATTTCTTGGTGTAGACAAACATTTCAATAATGCAGAGTATAGTGAATTTGCATTTGAGATTCGATACCAGTAATTGGAGGCTTGGATTTATCATTGCGCTGATTAATCTGTGACTGAAGTATACCTGGAGTCGACAAATAGTTCTATATTTAAGGGGGAGTCTATAGATGAAGATTGACACTGAGAAGAGCAATTATCCATTGACGACTCATTAGATGGATTAATTGCTAAAGTACCGAATTAAGATCTATTCAATACAAATCCATTCGTATGGGGGAACTGCTCCATTTTGAGCATTTATGATACACTGGAGAATGACGCCCTAAACCTTTTGACTCTTGGAGAAGTCCCCGTACATGGCCTTGAAAAGCGGGATTCCCATGACCAGAGTGTTGGGAAAAGTGGAGAGAGAAAATGGTGATCATCCACTCTAGGCTACCGCTCTGCGTGAAGGTCGTTGACATGCCTAGCATGAACAACATTATGATCTCCTGCAGCGTGTCCGCCGAAAAAAGAAAAAAAAAAAACTTCAAATTATGATGAGAGTTGATTCATGCGTGATATTTCCTATATGGGCTCACCTTACGAAAGGAAATATTTGAAACTTAAGATAAGTATTCCATGTTTTATTAACGCACATAAATTATTGTGTTTGTAATTTATGCTATAATATTGGCTAGTAAAGTCTTGTATGCTTTTATCTTTGGTATTTCCGTTCGAGATAGTTTAGTTTATGATATATTTGTAATCTCTCTCTGACATACCTTCAAGACAGAAGCACAAGAAATTGTTTTCAGAGGAAGTTTGACATTTCAAAAGAGGACAAGAGGTTGATACAAGAACTTGAGCTTCAGAGGGAGCAGATAGAGGATATGGTTAAAATCAACTTTTGATAATCTCGGTCGTATTGATTCAGAGGGAGTAGACCATATCGAGATGGACTCTCCAATAATCAAACAGTTAGATGACTATGAATTATGAATGCCTATATGGGCCTTGTGTAAATCATGAGGAAGTGGTGACTTCCAAATGATTATCACTTGTATTTGTAAAAGTTATTGAAAGGTGACAATCTTACAATAACTTGACCTTCTATTGTGATAGACATCATGTGATGGCTGAAACAAATCACAATAGATGATTTCCTGCATGGTGGATTCAGTTCCTTAAACAGACCATTGACCTTCTATTGTCATAGACATCGTGCGATGGCTGAAACAGATCACGATAGATGATTTCTTGCATGGTGGGTTCAGTTCTCTAAACAGACCATTAATCTTCTATTGTGATAGACATTGTGTGATGGCTGAAATAGATCACGATAGATGATTTCTTGCATGGTGGATTTAGTTCCTTAAACAGACCATTGACCTTCTATTGTGATAGACATCGTGTGATGGTTGAAACATATCACAATAGATGATTTCTTGCATGGTGGATTAAGTTCCTTACATAAGACCATGGCCTTCTATTATGAAACATATTATAATATATGATACCTTGCATTAAGGATACATTACCTATGGAAATTTTTGAGTTATGGGGAATATCATGAGACTTGATATTCTTGCTCGGACCATATCTCTTGATACCACGATGAGATGATATTTTCTCTCTTAAAAGTAATGGATCTTTTGTGAATTACATTTTGATGGATTTTATCTTCCCTAGCTAAGAGGGAGTGTTGATGTTTGTAGCTTCGATCAGATAAAATGTAGAAGACATTAATATTATGAGATTAGATCAATTGTAATATATATATGTATACATATCAATATATATATAATAATAATATTGGATATTATTATTATTTTATATGTATTAATATATAGATATTTTATATTTGGAAATTTATTTCTGATCTTCTCTCATTATAATTATGCCTTGGATTGATTGACATCCCTAATATAATCATGATTATCGATTCATAGAAGAATCAATATATATATATATATATATATGAGACCAATTAATATCGGCTACATCAAAGATTAATAATATTGTGAAGAGATATGATAATATAGAGTCATGTATCCTTATGGAGACATGCCTCTATACTATCACGTCTCCTATATTTATATCCATTTGTTGATTGATCGAAGATAAGCATATACAACAATGAATGCAAGCCTTCTCAGATTCAATTGACAAGTATTAAGAAGTATTTCTGTCTGCATTTGTTTTGTAGTGTAAGCCAAAAAGACATCGATATATATATATCTTCTAAAGCTGATCCACTTTAACAATGTTAACATTTAAGTGAGAAGGTTGCATCATCTTGACTAAGACTTGGCTGTGATAACACACACTTAATTATCATTATTAAAACAAAGACAACCTGAGTTTAGGGAGGGATAGTCACGTCTCTTAGAGAAGAAGACCTCCAAACCAAGAGGCGCATCCCCTCAAACGGATTAAGGAATATCAACAGATTTTCATTTGAGAAAAGGGGAGGGAATATAAACAGGAAGAAATAGACATATATTCAGCACTATCCTCAATACAAGAGAGGAAAATAAGAAAATGCGATAATAGATATTGACAGCAGTTTATATCTACAGAGATCTGAAGAACATATAAGCAACATCGAATATAGAATCAACAACAGACTTGAATAACCAATCAGATATAAAGATTTATTACAGTCAGCAAGATAATATTTTCAGCAAGACAATATAGGGTTATATGCATACCAGGTCTGCAGTCTAGAACAAACCATAATCAGCAAGGAAGTCTCTAACACTTAGAGCAATTGAGATATAAATTGGACAGCGATCACAGTCAGTAAAACATAAAAGGCATTCAACAAGGAATTCGATATTTCGGTATATCATTTAATATGAATAAAATTCTTAACTGATTATATATATATATATATATATATATATATATATATAATATTTCTATTCTCATATATATATATATATATTTTAGTTAAGATATACATATGTATATTATGTGAATTATTAATTAATGCATTCTTGGATAATTCTGGATTTCTTCTATGGATAAATCTAAAACTATGATTTTATAATGAACATTATTGTTTGTACATTTATATGTTCACTAAAGATGATGATATGGATACCATATAGAATGAATCAAGAAGTATTGCTTCAGCCTATCCATGTTCATGATAAAGACAAAATTCACTCATGTGGAGGCCCTAGGATGGATGAAGGTATGGTCATTCATAAGGATCATGAAGTTAAAGACAACTCCATAATGGTGCCGCTTGCTCGGTATGTAGAAGAAAGACAAGAAGATGTGTTATCATTTGATTTGCTTCCTAAGTAGAACAAAAATTAGTTAGTCTATGACAGCCCTATGGTGGCAGAAGAGAACAAAGGTGTGTTTCAGCTTACCTATGAGGATAAGAAGAGCAAAATTCAGTCTTCATGTGAAGACCCAAGCTCGGAGGAAAAATAATCACAAGAGGAATTATTAGAAGATCTTGAGGAGTCATTAGAAGAGGATTTTGAGGAGAGTCCAACTCGTCAATGGCAACCCATGTCCTCAACTAATGAATTCATCCACGTCCTTAAGCTTAATTTGGAGAGCCAACTCAAGGTTGGAGAAGATAAGGTTGTTGCATCGTTATCATGTTTTGATAGTTCCCACAAATTAATAGAAAACTACTTTTGGAAGGTCCAACTTGAGGGTGAGCAAGAGACTCAATTGGTGGAGCTAGGGGAGAAAGGTATATTGGCTGAGTCTAATGTAATCATTGCCTCATTCTCAGGAGTATCTAGAATTCATCCCTTCCGCTTGATTGGAGTGATTGAGGGACAACTTGTGACTTGCCTTATTGACAGTGGTGCCATGCACAATTTAAATGATGAGGGATTGGTCTCTAGGTGTGGATTGTAGATAGAGGATTTTTCTGGGTTCAGTGTGACAATTGCAGGTGGGTTCTCTACGAGATGCACCAGGGGTATCCCATAACGTAGGATACATATGGGAGATTACACCTTGACAAATGACTTCTATGTTGTAGGCCTTGGTGAGATTGATGCAGTATTGGGCATCCGGTGGTTACAGTCTCTTGGCAAGTATATGTAGGATTTCAGGATGATGGAGTTGGAGTTTATGGCTAATGGTAAGAAGGTTGTGCCGAAGGCGCTTTCAGATGGTGGGCTTGTAGTAATTTCAGTAGGTAGGTTGGAGTCTTCCTTCACCCCTAATGGTGACAACAACATAATGTCTCCTATTGATGAGGAAATAAGCCGCCTAAGATCTGATCCTTTGTACCTTAACATAGGAGATGTGGAAAAGACATAGGACATGTGCCTTAAGTGGAGACATCATCACACTTGATCCTCCAAGGAGGAAGAAGAGTCTTGAATGGCAGATTAGCTGTTCTAATTTCCTGATTTGGGGCAGCAGCTTCGAGGTTTTGCATTAAAACATTAATTGGCAGTCTCAATTCGTTCGGATGTTAGTACAAAGTCTTCTCCTTTAATTGACAGCAATTTGGGGGTCAAGATTGGAGTCTTATTTGTATGTTTGATTCAACAGAAGGCCAAGGTAGAGCTGCAAGACATGGTGAAGGCAAGTTTTGGTTCTCAGTTTGGGAGTTAGTTGACATACTCTTATGGGGATACTCCCATTGTTAGGTGTGATGCTTTTTCTTTGGCGGAGTATGCAAAGGACTTTGTCCATCTGTGAGGAACAATACGTCTCCTGGAGCAACAGGTGGTTTTGTGAGTATTGTATCCAAGCGTGATAGACATTTTGGGATAATGTTGTTTCCACTTGTTGTGCTTTGTAGGTTATAGAGGTCACTGGGATATGATGATATTGTAGCTTACCTTAAGTTACTTATAGTTGTCGGTAGTGGCTCTACTCTACCACTAATCACTTCTTCAGATCCCAACTTATTGTTGGCGGTTGTATGGTTGGAGCCAGAGGCTAGGCTTAGGTTCTACAACGTGATTGGTAGTTTATTGGGTGTTGGTCCTTGCTATACAAGCAACACTGAGTTGATGGACTTTTTACCGATGGCAGTATTCAATCAGGGTTATATGGTGCAATTCAGGATTGTGTGGAGTTTTGTGGATAGCATTGGCAGGGTGATGTAGTTGAAGCTTGTTGTGCATCCAAGATCAGTTTTGGATAGAGTATGGGTTAGTGTATTTAAGCTATATGGGTACGAGGTGGATTCCTACAGTTTGCATTGGTATAAAGACATCTATGATATCTTTCAGATTGCTGATCTGAGTTATGACAGCGAGGTGTGGTGGCCATTTGTGTTGGTTTCTACACATGTGGGAGTTCATTTTCACCATGGATGGTTACTTTATGGTGTATTGGTTGAGATACTCCTAAATCTCATACATCGGGCTCTATTTTCTGATAAGGGAATACCCATATTCTGGTATGGTTATTCCTATTTCTACTTATGCTCAAAAGATGAGAGTAAACCCTTGTGTAGCTGCCTCTCTAGTCTTTGTTGCACAAGTGACATAGTCATACTCGCCCCAATTTTTTTCTCATCTTTGTCCATGGCTGTTGGAAATTGTAAAATTGATTTTTTCGGATCGAATGATCTCTTTGCATAATTTTTGAGGAGTTTAGAAGGGCATTCAAATGAGTTATTTGAACTCATAGTCCTTGTGACACTCTCATTCCCAAAAGAACTCGCAATAGGACCTCAATAACCTGTTTCTTGAATTTGAACATTCTCATCCCTGCAACTCCTATTGCCGCTTATTGCATTTGTTTTTGACAATTCAAAACATGGCTGCAAGTACAAACATAAAGCAAAAAACAAAAAAAAAAGCCTCACTTAGCATTTGTAAATTTAAAAATGCTAAATGCAAATGAACAATGGATAGTAAATTTACCTTGAATGACATAATTTTGATACTTTTTTGCATTCTCATACATGTTCTGTTTCTTTTCCTTCTTCACAATGTGGAAAAGGACAAGATGAGTTTGTTTTGTTTTTAGTTGTTTGCGTGGTTATTTGAGGTTTAGGGTTGGTGCCAAGGGACGTGGGGGTCCTTGTGGACCCACTCATCCTCTTTTTTTCCCCAATTTTGTGTGTTCATTTTCTTCTATAAAATTTCTTTTTATGTTGGCTGTGCCCCCTACTTTGCATTGCCATCCCTTGGGCAAAATTTGATGTTTTGCAAATGTTTTCTTTGTTTCTGATATACTATAATTGTTTTAATGAGCCATACACAGTTTCAGCCCTCTACTAATCTCTGGGAGATTGTGTAACATTGGATTCCCTCTTCAGATTGGTCAATCTATGTTGAACAAGTGCAACAACCTCAGATTGATACAATTTTCTTTGGTCACCCTCTGTTAACTTTCTCACTGTCTGATTCCCTTGCTTGGGAAACAGTCGTACAAGTCACTATTCTGTATTTTCAAGCTATTCTGCGCTAAACAAGAATACTTGTCACCAGCTGAAGCACCTCTTCAAACTTGCATGCAGCCTGCTATTAGACCTAAAGTAAGTTTCTTTGTGTGGTTGATGCTAAGGTAAAGAGTCTTAATTGGGGATGGGTTCACGAAACGTGGCTTTTATGGCCCCCTTTGGTATGTTTATGCTTGAACAATGAGGAAACCATCATACATCTGTTCATCCATTGCTCGTGTGGTTTCATTCTGGCAGTCTTTAGCTAAAGTGTTTAATCTTCCTTCGGTCGCCATCTAGTCTTTTGAAAACCTGATCCAAACATGGCAAAGCCCATTTTTCTAAGGGTTAGAATTTTAAGTATTTCATTCTAGCAATGTGGTCTACCATTACCCTTTTCCTTTGGAACATCTGGAAGGTGAGAAATCACAAAATTTTCTAGCAAGACAGTAGGGATATATGTAATATATGGAAGAGGAGCGAAATGACTATAGCTGAATCTATCAAGCATAAGGTTTGTTTACCTTGTATTCTCACTCCAGAATAAGAGAATTTATGTCAACAACTCTCATTGCAACCCAGGACTTAACAATGCCTCGTTTTCGACCTAAAAAGAAATATAAGTTGGATAGACCCTTGACAGCTACTCTCTTTGGTATGGTAATGTCACGACCCTTAAGGAAGTAACTTCTATGATTCATGTATGTTAACATTTTTGGCTGACTAGGACATCAAAAAAGTTGCCTTTAATCATTATTCATTATTTTAATTTAGTCCGAGGTCCTTTTAACTTCATAGACGATATTTATGTGATTTTTGCGTAATAAATTATTTGTACCTTATAGCTTTGGCTAGGATCCCTATACTAATGCGAATTCAAGTAATTAATTGTTAATTTGAGGATAATTTTTAATAAATATTATTAAATATAATCGTTAGGAATTATAATTGATAACATCAAAATAAAATAAAGAAATAAACGAATAATATAATAAGAGACATTTCAATAATTATCATTAGATAAAATTATTAAACAATATGAGCAATTAAATAAACACAGAAAAAAATATAAATAAAATAAATAATAATATGATCATTAATCACTTAAGTAAAATAAAATTTATATTAGATTAGTAAATAATATATAAATTATTTAAATAAATAAACAAAAAAGAGATGAATGCATGACTTGGACATAATTAAAGTGGTTTCATGTTAACAGTCAAGTCAAGATGCATGCTTCTAAATTTATTAAACTAAGAAAAGAACGATTCTCAGGAAGGTATCTATACCCGACCGGGCTCGAAAGTCGAGAGGGGGTATAGAACTTAAAACAACTCTCGGTGGTTTGCACTCGGCCGTAAGCCCGAAATCCAAGGAAGGGTGCAGATCTTATTTTATAACCTTGCTAAGAACCTTGGCACAGTCTTGGGCAGATTGTGAAAATTCTAGCAAGCTACTCTGGACCCGAATGGTCTCGAAGAGTGTAAGTCCCTGATCAGAGCAATGGTATTTCCTGTCCTTATGATAACCAATCCCAGATGGATGGAATAACGACTTCTAGGTCGTTTACATCATCCTCTATTCTGCACAGAAAGAGATTGCGTCCGGATGACCTCTTTATTGCCCAGAACAGAAGAGCTCGGTTGGCTAAGTGGAAATTTGTCCCGGATGGACTCTTTTAAAAGAAAATCTCCCGAGCAATCAATGATTAACTTTATCAAGTAAACAAAAAAATTTATAGCCTTGTATTCAAGATGATATGTTATTAATGAAGTTTCTAGTATTTCTGTCATTTTAATTCTTAGGATAGGATGGTCCTTACAGGTACGGTGAATACTGATGGTGCTGATGGTCCCAACCGGTGCTAAGAGGGGAGGGGTGAATCAACACCCACTAAAACTTGAAAACACTCTTAGATCTAATAACTGTTACTACATGCAAAACAGATCCTATAAAAGAAATAATCAAGACAAGATCACAACAACATAGAACACGAGATATATCACGTGGAAACCCAAAATGGGAGAAAACCACAGTGTGAGTAGAACTCACAAATTTTGCGCTCTTCTGAAGTGTGCCTTGGGAAAAACCTTCCCTATTAAGGGATTACAAACACATTGTTAGGTGGGACCAGGTTAAGGGATTTAAAATAAGGCCTGTTAAAGCCTATCTTGTCAGAGGAATTTAAAACATCTACTAGATGTCACCCGGTTAATGGATGTGATACAAGGGACTTGTTAATGTCCACCAAGGTACTTGGATTTGACTATTTCAATTGTTGGAGAGCAATAGAGGAGTTGATCATTTGAAATGGATTTACAGAGCCTGATAAGATCATTGTTTCATTAACTGAGAGTCATCACTGAGCACCACAAGTATGCTCTCGGCAAAAGAATCTTCTCAGTATCCTTTAATTGTGCATTTCACTGGTCTTTTTCATAACATAAAATCTTGCGTGATTTGTGCAACAAATCTCAGTAGAAGTCTCTTAAGTGTCTGTCAACCGTGCCTTTCACCGGTCTCAATGATACCTTAACGATCATCTCTTTCACCAGTTTACACCTTTCCTTATGCAGTGTTTTGGTTTTTGTCTTCATCGGTCACTGCTCCGGTTAGTGACTTCACCGGTCACTGTCTTCACCGGTCGCTTCTCTAAGCAATAAGTGCATTGCTGCTCATCACCATGTCATTGGTCACCGGTTTCCTAAACAGTTTCTCTTGTCACTTGTTCCCTAGTATTTGGACATTGTTAGCTTAGACATTTAATGACATCAATGAAAACACTACTTTACCATTTACCGGTAATGCCAACAATCTCCCCCTTTGGCATTGATGGCAAATACTCTGTTACTGGTCCAATAATACTTCTCCGATTCTCTCCCCCTTTGACAATAATGCCAAAGGCTTGTCAAACGACCATCCATTCTGATGATTGCTCCCCCTTGGAGCAGTGGTCCTTGGTCACCAATCCGATTTAGATGAGGCTGTTTTCTCTGTTTGAACTTGTTGGATTGATGATCTCCTATGTCCTTTTACTGAAGATCATGAAGGGGAATTACCCCTAATTTACCTCTGAGATATTCAAAGGTACTCTTCGGTAAAGGCTTTGTGAATATGTTAGCTATTTTTTCTTTTGTGGGAACATATTCCAGCTTGACTTCTTTGTTCTGCACTTGCTCTCTTAGATAGTGATACTTTATAGCAATGTGCTTCGTCTTTGAGTGCATAACAGGATTTTTGGATATGTTGATTGCACTCGTGCTGTCATAGAATATTGCTATCGGTTCAGGTACTTGTTCTTGGATTCCTTCTAATATCTGTTTTATCCAGATTACCTGTGTGCAGTTGATTGTTGCAACAACATACTCAGCCTTTGCTGTGGATTGTGATATGCAGTTTCGCTTCTTGCTTGTCCATGATACAATCCTTTCTCCGAGAAAGAATGCACCTCCACTTGTGCTCTTTCTGTCATCAACGTTACCGACCTAGTCTGCATCGGTGAACACTTTTTGTTAGCATGAATGCTGATGGTATTCCTATGGGGGAGTATCCTAGTAATGATGGAGGCACGTTACTGTGACTATATGTTGCATTCATGACAGAGTTTGTCATTGATGTCAACATATGTTATTGATTGGTTGTTTAGAAGCTTGCAGACAGGTTGTAGATGAAGAGCACACGATTATACTGAGAGGGGGGGGGTGAATCAGTATAATAACCTTTTTAAAATTTAAATGCTTTTATTCAAAGATAACTTCAAATACTCAAATAAACAATTATGCACATGAACACAATATTTACGTGGAAACCCAATATGGGAGAAAACCACAAAATAATTTGCTTTTATATAATATTGTTCTTTTACAATGTTTTGTAGGCACCAACCTACTAGAGGCTCCAACCTCTAAATTTATGAGCATTGACTCACTGGAAGCACCAACTCCCACACTTCGCAGGCACCGACCTACTGGAAGCACCAACTCCCCCTGTTCGGATTCTGAGCACCAACTCCTATCCAAATTCTGAGCACCAACTCATTGCTTTCAAAATTTCTTCCACCTGAATGCTGTTGCTAATGCAACTGATGATGGACACAATCTGCTCTTTAAGTCAGCCAATATTTTCTTCTAATTCTCAAATATATATATCCTTATAATAGTATATTCAAAAATCTGAATATATAATCTTTAATTTTTCTCTCCTTTATATTATTGCTGCTCTTCCTTTTATATTCACATGCTGACTTATATTCTATTTCCACAAAAAGATCAAATATTTATATATTCTCATTTTGGGTGAAATACTATGTCTTTTCAAAATCATGTCTTTTCATAAAAAGATGTCTCCTTTTAAAACTAATAATATTAACTTAAAATAAGTTAATATTTTTAACAATGATTAATAAGATATTGATTGTTTTAACCTTCGATAGTATATGATTTATTTAAATATTCTTTCCTCGGTCCATTAAATATTCTTTTCCTTCGATAATGTTTTTCTTTCGACATTGTTTGTCTTTCATCGCTGTAGGATATATATATATATATATATATATATATATATATCGGCTGCTGTATGAAATATGGATGTGCAGCCTTCGATAATGTTTTTCTTTCGACATTGTTTGTCCTTCATCGCTGTAGGATATATATATATATATATATATATATCGGCTGCTGTATGAAATATGGATGTGCAGCCTTCGATAATCAAAATACAGCAATAAACCTTCTACGACATGGCAGTGATGATTTCAGACTCTTCTATTCCATCATCAAGATGCCTTCCATTTCAGTATTATAGATTGCGATAAAGGCGTGAGTGCTGAATGTCTCTAATATTCTTTGCATGTTTATACTTTCAATTTCGTGTACCCCATGCATTGACTGTACTTTACGACTGTTCTTTCTATATCTGATTTGTGTCCATCATGCATTGACTGTTCTGTACGCAAGTTGCTTTTCATGATTTGATCTGCATACCTGTTCTGTATTATGCTTGGTCCTCCCTGTATATATTTTCTTGGATCATCACAGCTTGTAAAACTTGACATCAGAGAACAAAATTCTTTAGCGAACTCCTGACTGGTTTGGACGACGTTCTTCTGATCTTGTAAGGACAATTCCTGAGTGAACTCGTGACTGGCCTGAATTCAATTGATGTTGATTAATTCCACCATAGTGCTGTTGATTCGCATTTAGGATGTAGCTACAAAATACTGTATACATATGTTCTGAAAATGCGTCTGAATACTGTCTACATCCATACATAGGTTATTGTTTAATGTGTCTGAATATGAATATGTTCTGTATGTATACATATTACATACATACGTTCTCATACATATATATCTCCTTTTTGTATGCTGTTCTGATACATATACATTCTGATCCCTGTTCTGTTTTATATGTTCTGATCCCTATTGATACATTCTGTTCATATATTATGTTCTGTTTTATACACTTGTTTTTCATACTGTTCATCATGCATATATATATTCTTTATTATATACATACATCTTATATAATTTTCATCATGCTATAGGATCTTGTCATCAATGACAATTTCCATCAGTAGAGAATTGTATGGACACAGTACAAAGGATTAGCACGTGCGAACTTAGAGGAAGACTACTTGTGATGTCATGGATCACCATCTGTGATCACACATGCTTATGAGTTGATTTGACAGAGTTATGACTGATTTATTGATAACTATTTCTTAGGAGACAAAAACTGTGTTTTTCACAGAGTTGATTGCAGAACTTTGTGGATAGCACTCATGGTTGTTTAAGTTATGAGGTGCGAACATAGGTTTGTATTGGACACTGGCTGAAGAGCTTATTGTGATCATACAGGTGACGTCAGATATGGCATGTGTATTGTGAATACCTATTTGGAGGCTGACTTGGAACATGTTTCAAGTAATATGATGAGCGAGCTCAATTTACGGATCTTAATGATGGATTGATGTAATTGTTATGTTGTGACATTGTAAGAGGTGCCATGTGCATCTTTGCATGGGTCCATTTTGTATTTTGTAAATAAGATTTATCCTATGAAGGCCGACTTAGATATAATTGATGTAACTTGCATATAAGGATTGAAATCTTTGGAAAATAGGTGTGGAAAACAATGAATATTTGCATATGCGAGATGCAAAAGTGAATGCGAGTTTAAGGAAGCATTGGATACTATTTGAAGAACAATTGTTGTGCACTTTGGCACATGGTTGAGCTTGCTTGGCAGCGAGAGTATTGGAAGCAGTTCTAGAACAGAATTATCTCATTTTTGAAGTTGTAAGGTTTGGAGAACCTGAGAGTGGCTTTAACTCTCAAATCTCTTGACCAGGTTGATATATTGTACACCCCTAACTTGGTTATTGCCTCTAACAGGGTTGGACTCCTAGCAGGGTCGATTCCTTAATTGGAATCACATTGTAAAAGGCTCTTAACAGGGTCTGTCCTTTAACCAGGACTTGCCTATTGTAATACTCGGCTCCTAACAGGGTTATTATACTCAGTGCAGATATTTGTGGTTACCATCCCCATCGGGGTTTTTCCCTTAACAGGGTTTTCCTTGAGAACAAATCTTTGTGTTAATGTGTATATGTGCTATTACTGATTTTACTTTGCAGTTTAATATCTTGCTCTTTACAATCAGTTTGAAGTTAAAATCTGATGTATAGAATATTGGCATCAACTGATTCACCCCCCCTCTCAGTTGATTAGGACATTGTTATTCTAACAATTGGTATCAGAGCTTTTGGTCCTCCGTCAGAAAAGCTTAACAGCTTGAGGTAAAGATCATAATGGCCTTATTCAGAAAGGAGAGTCCTAAGTTTGATGCAAAAAATTTTGACACATGGAAGGAGAAGATGAAGAATCATCTGATGTGTATGGGATTGGAATATTGGCTCATTACCTTGAAAGATGTGCCTATCATAAAGGAAGAAAACCTTGAAACACTTACTACTACTGACAAGGAAAGGAAAAGGTTTGTGTGTAATGTTGTTGCAAAGGAAGCCTTCGTTAATGCACTGTTTGATGGTGAATTCACAGAGGTCAGAGATCTAATAAAGGCAAGTGAGATCTGGAAAAGATTAGTTGCACTATATGAAGGAGATGAATACACTAAGCGAGAAAAGTTGCAAAATTGGAGGACAAAGATGGAGACAATACAAATGAAGGATGATGAAACAATACCGATGTATGTTCAGAGAGTATCTGAATGTGTGATTGGAATAAAAAACAATGGAGGTACTTATATAGAAGATGAAGTCATAGCAAAAATTTTGAGATCTGCGACTCCTGCCTACAAGCCCAAAGTTCTTGCCTTGGAGGAGACAATACCACAATACAAAGATTTCACCAGAGAAATGTTAGTTGCTAAGCTAACTACCTTTGAGACCGCAGAGCTAAAAGATGCACTACCTAAGGTGGAGACAACTTTTAAGGCAATTGTTCATAGAACTGGATCTATTGAAGCTGGATCTAGTAGAGTAAACAAACACAATGAAGATCTTGGAGAATATGCTGAAGAATGAGAAAAAATTCAAAGGCTAGACAATCAAGTGGATGAGAAGATCATGGCCCTGATTGCTAGGAAAGAAATGAAAGGTAAAGATAAGTTTGAAGGAAAATTACCTTTGAAATGTTTTAACTGCAATAAGGTTGGTCATTTTGCATCTAGATGTCCAACTAGAATACCTAAGCATAGCCCTAAATATGGGAAATACAAGAATGATAAGGAATGCTATTATGCTAGTGATGGATGTGAAGATTTAGATGATGAATTCAGTGATGTGTTGGGTTTTGTTGCTATCAAAGAAGAGGATCCTGTCTATGAAGAAAAAACCTTAGTTTCTCATGTTGATAGGAAAACTGATTGGATAATTGATAGTGGATGTTCACATCACATGACTGGTGACAAGGATAGATTCATTCAGCTAAAGAAGTTTGGTGGTGCTGTAAGATTTGGTGATAATACTCCTAGAATGATTGTTGGTAAATGATCAATTACTTTAGATGGAAAGACTAACACTGATGATGTATTGTTTGTGGATGGCTTAAAACATAATTTGTTAAGTGTTGGACAGTTTGTGGATAAGGGATATCATTTGGAATTCAAGGATGGTCATTGCTCTATTAGAGTAACTAATGGAGAACTGATTGCATCTGGTACTAAGACCAGAGGTAATATATTTTAGTTGAACTCTACTGAGGTTAGTTGTTTTGTTGCAAAGATTGATGACAGTTGGTTATGGCATAGAAGGTTTTGTCATATCAACTATGATAACATGGTAAAAGCATCTAACAATAATGCTATTAGAGATCTACCTAAGATTGTGAAACCTGCTAACACTACATGTAGAGAGTGTGTTTTGGGAAAGCAGACAAGAAGTAGTTTTGCAAGAAAAGGATACTCAGCAAATGGAAAGTTGGAACTAATTCATACAGATCTTTGTGGACCTACACAGACCAGGTCATATTTCGGAGACAAGCACTTTATCATATTCACTGATGATTACTCTAGAATGATGTGGGTTGGATTTCTTAGAGAAAAATCAGAAGCATTTGAAACTTTGTAGTTTTATAAGGCAGAAGTTGAGAATGAGACAGACTTGAAGATAAAGTGTTTGAGATCAGACAGAGGTGGAAAATTCACTTCACATGAATTCAATACCTTTTGTGACAAGCATGGTATTATGAGACAGACTTCTGCACCTAGGACACCACAACAAAATAGAGTTGCTGAACGAAGAAACAGATTAGTTCTTGATGCTTCAAGAACCATGTTGATAGAAGGAAAGGTTCCTCATATGCATTGGAGAGAAGCAATCAATACAACAATATACACAATGAATAGATTACAAATCAGAGAAGGTACATGCAAGACACCATTTGAGCTATGGTATGGTAAAACACCTACTGTTAGTTATTTTAGAATTTTTAGAAGTAAATGCTACATTAAGATAGATGAATTTATAGGAAAATTTGATGCTAGAAGTGATGAAGGCATATTCCTTGGTTATTCTACTAGAAGTAAAGCTTATAGATGCTACAATCTGAGAACTAGGAAGCTCATTGAAAGTGCTAATGTGAGAGTGGATGAAAATTTTCAAGTTAGAGAAAAATACTGTGACTTTAACCCCTATGAGATTTCTTTTGAAAATATGAATACAAATCAGGACAATATGCAAACAACAAAGAATGAGAATGAAAAGAATGAAGCATCTTAGGATGTCTTGGAAACTGACAATGGCATAAGTGTGGAGTTGAGGGAACAAACCACACCCAAAGATGTTATGAGAAATCATCCTAAGGATCAGATCATTGGTGACAACAAGAAGGGAACTAGAACAAGATTATAGAACAAAGAAGAGGGATCACAAACTAGAAATGCCATTTGCTTGATCTTGCAAGTAGAACCACAGTCCACAGATGAGGCATTCAAAGATGATTCATGGATCAAAGCCATGAAGGAAGAACTTGAGCAGCTTCAGAAGAACAACACATGGGAATTGGTTCCAAGGCCTAAAGACAAAAATGTGATTGGTACCAAGTGGGTATACAAAAACAAGATGAGTGAAGAAGGCATTGTTGTTAGAAACAAAACTAGATTAGTATGTAAAGGGTATTCACAGCAAGAAGGAATTGATTTTGAAGAGACTTTTGCACCTGTTGCTAGGATTAATGCAGTTAGACTATTCTTAGCTTATGCTGCTTATAAAGATTTCAAAGTATATTAGATGGATGTGAAATCAACTTTTGTTAACGGAGACTTGGAGGAGGAAGTATACATTGAGCAACTTGATGGATTTCCTTTATCAGGAAATGAAGATCTAGTTTGCAGATTGAAGAAGGCTCTGTAAGGACTGAAACAAGCACCAAGAGCTTGGTATGCAAGATTGGATAAGTATCCAATTCATTTGGGATTCAAGAAGGGCAATGCTGACATCAATTTATACTTAAGAATCAATGAGGAAGGTATCTTGATTGTTGAAGTTTCTGTTAATGATATTATCTTTGGAGGAAATGATGAAATGAGTAGCAAGTTTGTAGAAGAGATGAAAAGTGAATTTGAAATGTCTATGATTGGGGAGATGAAATTCTTTCTTGGACCGCAAATTAGTCAAAGTAAAGAAGGGATATTCATATCCCTAGTCCCAAGGTAGGCCCAGTCGACTCGCCATGGATTCGCGAGGCGAGTCTAGACGAGTCCTGTCATTGGGACTCGCGAGTCATTCATTGGGACTCGCGAGTCTTTGAGGTGGACTTGCGTCGCCCATTTTAAACACCCAACACATGCATAAAATGGTTTTTTTTAGTTTTTTCTCTCATTTGCTATTTCTTCTTGCTCACAATAGGGTTTTAGGGTGTGGAGAGGTTGAAGAATCAACGTCAAATCTACAAACTACATCTAGGTAAGGATTTTTTCTAGTTATTTTTTTTCCCCTTCCATTAGAAATGAAGAAAAACATGAAAAACAAGGGGAAATGTTGGCAAAATTTTTTCTATTTCTCTTTTTGACTGATTTCCTTGCATTTTTATCTTGTTTTTGAATAGTATTGTTATGAAATGATTCATTATCAATTTTTTGTTGTTTTTCCATGAAACCCTATTGATTTTTTAAATTTTTTTAATGTTGTAACAGCTATGGGAAAAATGAAAGATGAGACATGGAAGTATGGAATAAGAGGAAATAAAAAGGGAGACATGATTTGCACGGAATGTAGCAAACCGATGACAGGTGGAGTGAATAGATTAAAATACCACCTTGCTAGAATACCTAGACAAGGTGTGGATGGCTGCTCCAATACAACTCCAGAGATTATTAGACACATGGCCCTTCTTGCAAAATATGACTCGCATAGAGAAGAAAAAGAAAAAGCTAAGCAAGCCATGCTAGCTGCAATGAATCGAAATGCATCTAGCTCAGCTCCCTTTCATTTCACAAGTTCTCGCGAAAGGGCAGCCTCCTTTCATCATCAACTAAACTCATCTATTGCTGACAATGAGGATGAAGTTATTGAGACTCAAAATCTTGCTTCATCAAACCCAAATTTGTTTATTCCACACAATGTTCTAGGAGCACAACCTTCACTTGAAGGTACAGGATGGAATAAAGAAAAACATGAGAAAGCAATGATAGCAGCAATGAATTTTTGGTACTACAACGATTTGCCTTTCAATGCGGCAAGCAGCCGATATTGGGAAGGTTTGGTTACCGTATTTACAGTTGTAGGCAAGGGGTTTAAGGCCCCAACAACCTATGACTTCAGTGGGCCATTGCTACAAAAATCAGTGAAAAGTACACAGGTTCTAGTTGATGAGCAAAAAAAATTTGGAAGAGAAAAGGATGCAGCATCTTATTTGATGGATGGACAGATGGGAGAAATAGGACTCTCCTCAACTTCTTGGTGGCTTCTAATGGTGCAATGGTATTCCTCAAGTCAATAGATGCCTCAAAGGAAATTAAAATTGCTGAGACTTTGTGCAATTTGTTAGATGGGGTGATCGAGGAAGTTGGAGTTGAGAATGTTGTCCGAATTATCACAGACAACGCAGCTGCATATGTATCTACGGGTAGAATGCTTATGGAGAGGCATCCCACAATTACATGGAGTCCTTGTGCTGCACACTGCTTGGATTTGTTAGAGGATATTGGAAAGATTAGTTGGGTGAAAAGGGTGGTTGATGATGCTAAAAGTGTCACCAAATTCATCTACAACCATACTTGGGTCCTCGCTTTGATGAGAAAACACACAAGTGGCAAGCACCTTGTGCGACCAGGAGTGACGCAATTTGCTAGCCATTTCGTCACATTGCAAAGCATTCTTGGTGCCAATTCTCATCTTAGGCAAATGTTTGTGTCTAATGCTTGGCCGCAGTCTGCGTATGCCAAAAAACTTGAGGCAAAGAAGATAGTAAGTATTATTTTTGATGATGGGCTCAACAAAAGCGGAGAGGAGTTGATCAAGGTAAGTAAAAAACCCAAATATAAAATTTATACAAGAATCTACTTGCTATTTTTTCAGGGGTTAATTTTGTAATAATTTAAAATTTGTTTTCATTTTTCTAGGTGTCAGAACCTTTGTTAAGGGTTCTTTGTATGGTGAATGGAGAGGGATTGCCCATGGGTTTCATTTATGAGGCCGTGGATAGGGCCAAAGAGGCCATTTCACATCACTATGGTGGAAATTCAAAAAAATATGAAGTCCTTTGGCGCATCATTGATCGTAGGTGGACACACCAACTCCACCAACTGACACCTGCCTTGGCATACTACTTGAACCCAAGATTCTACTTCTCTGATTCATTTAAGGTTGATGAGGAGGTCATGTCGGGTGTTATTACATGCATTGATAAGATGGTTCCTGACCGTGACTTGAGAGACAAGGTTCTTGATGAGTTCTAGGTGAGATTTGACATTTGTTAGATCTTATAATTTATTTATGATTCATGAATTTGGAAATGCTCACTCTTGAGTCTGAGTCTTTGACAATTCTTATTTATGAATTTTGAAATGTTCATTGTTCAAGATCTACAAGGGTGCAAAGGGGAGAGTCTTCTCTTCACAAGAAGCAATTGATAGGAGAGAAAAACAACTAGGTAAAAGTTAAAAACTTAAAACATTTTGTTCAATACTAGAAGAAAAAATTAGAAACTTGATAATGATTGTTACAAACTTACATATTTTACTCAATTCTAATTTCTAATATTTCTAAATGTTTTTTTTGTAGATTTATGGTGGGAAGATTATGGTGTGAGCGTGCCTAATCTTCAGAAGGTAGCCATCCGTATTTTGTCTCAGCCATGTAGTGCTTCTGGGTGTGAATGGAATTGGAGTACATTTGAGAACATTCACACAAAGAAGAGAAATAGATTGAGCTAGAAGAGACTCAATGATCTTGTCTTTGTTCGGTATAACTTTCGCCTTCGCACTAGAAAGATGGAGGGTGTTTCACATGAGTCCATTGAATTGGACGAAATTGATCCATATGGTGATTGGATAGTCAATGAACAAGATGAAGGTGATGATGTCCTCGTTACTGAAGAAGATATTGCAGAGTTAGAGAGAGGTGCAGTAGCAGAAGCAACAACATTGGCTGATTCTAGTGAGATGGAGGATGATGAAGACGAGGAATTTGATGTTGAAGAAGAAGAAACAACTCCTTTACATACCACAACGCCTACTAGTTCAAGGCATCAAAAATTGAGTTATATTAGAAGAGGAAAGAGGAGGATGTAGTCTTTAGTTTGGTGTTTTTCACATTTGGACATAATTATATCTAATTTTGTAAACATTTATAAACTTATACTTGCTGTTAAACATTTTAAAGTTTGCAACTATGATGATGTTTCATATATTGAGTGTTTGAGATTCATATGACATGTGTAATGTATCAATTATGACTCTTATGTCCTTTAAATCCATTAATTTCATTGTGTTTTTATGTAAAACTACGGTTTTTTCCTTTTGACGAGTCTTTGCCGAGTCTTTCGCAAGTCTAAGTCCGAGTCCAATATTTGGGTTTTCCGAGCTCGTGGCGATTCCGAGTTTTTCAATCATGATTGGGACTAAGTTATCTTTGGAAGATGAAGCAAAGAATGTACCTCAGACAAGGTATAAATCTATGATTGGAGGTCTTCAGTACCTAACACATACTAGACCTGATATTGCTAATGCTGTTGGAATTGTTGCAAGATTTCAAGCAGATCTTAAAGAATCTCAGCTTACAACAGTAAAAAGGATATTCAAATATCTAAAGGGTACAGTTGAGTTTGGTCTATGGTATGATAGGTCACAAGACCTCACATTTCATGCTTTCACTGAGGGTGATTGGGCAAGGAATGTAGATGATAGAAAGAGTACTAGTGGAGGAGCATTATTCCTTGGTAAAAGGTTGATTTCTTGGCTTAGCAAGAAACATGACTGCATTGCTCAGTCTACAACAAAATTAGAGTATGTTGTAGAAGCAATCAATTGTACACAGGTCATATGGATGAAGTAGATGTTGAAGGACATTGGAGTATGTCTTGAAGATTCAATTACTATCCATTGTGACAATACTAGCACGGTAAATATGTCAAAGAACCTTGTTATGCATTCAAAGACAAAACATTGAGCAATAAAGTATCATTTCTTGAGAGATAAGGTAGCAGAGAAAGAAGTGAAGTTAGAATATGTGAAACAAAGGAGCAAATAGTAGACATTTTTACAAAACCTCTATCGAAGGATACATTTGAGTATTTAAGAGGTATGCTAGGGGTCATGCCCTAGCCTACTCTTGAATAATTAATGCAGAAATTGCATTAGTCTAGAAATATCAGAGCACTATTTCATTATTTGGACTGAATACTTGATGCTTCCCCTATGGGGGAGTATATGTATTTGAGCTGAGTTACTGAGAATTCTTGGAGACATAATGACACCATTGGCATTGAGAGAATGGCACATGAAAAACAACAGTATGAGAAAACGGTATGAGAAGATCATCCTTTGGAGGATTTGATGATTGATGAAGAGGATTTGAAAAGATACTGATGCAAATGCAGCACACGCATGTTTGGTATTTATGGAACTTAGATGTTTTTCATCTATGTTGCCATCAATGCCAAAGGGGGAGATTGTTAGTATGAATGCTGATGGTATTCCTATGGCGTAGTATCCTAGTAATGATGGAGGCACGTTACAGTGACTATGTGTTGCATTCATGACATAGTTTGTCATTGATGTCAACATATGTTATTGACTGGTTGTTTAGAAGCTTGCAAATAGGTTGCAAAGAATTGTACAGACACGGTACATAGAATTAGCACGTGCGAACTTAGAGGAAGACTACTCATGATGTCATGGATCACCATCTGTGATCGCACATGCTTATGAGTTGATCTGACAAAGTTATGATTGATTTATTGGTAACTGTTTCTCAGGAGACAAAAACTATGTTTTTCAAAGAGTTGATTGCAGAACTTTGTGGATAGCACTCATGGCTGTTTACGTTATGAGGCGTGAACATAGGTTCGTATTGGACACTGGTTGAAGAGCTTATTGCGATCATATGGAGTTGTGATTGTTCAGGTGACGTCAGATATGGCGCATGTATTGTCGAAGACCTATTTGGAGGCCGACTTGGAACACGTTTCAAGTAATATGATGAGCAAGCTCAATTTACGGATCTTAATGATGAATTGATATAATTGTTATGTTGTGACATTGTAAGAGGTGCCGTGTGCATCTTCGCATGGGTCCATTTTGTATTTTGTAAATAGGATTTATCCTATGAAGGCCGACTTTTTTATAATTGATGTAACTTGTATATAAGGATTGAAATCCTTGGAAAATAGGTGTGGAAAACAATGAATATTTGCATATGCGAGATGCAGAAGTGAATGCGAGTTTAAGGAAGCATTGGATACTATTTGAAGAACAATTGTTGTGCACTTTGGCACATGGTTGAGCTTGCTTGGCAGCGAGAGTATTGGAAGCAATTTCAGAACAGAATTATCTCATTTTTGAAGTTGTAAGGTTTGGAGAACCTGAGAGTGGCTTTAACTCTCAAATCTCTTGATCAGGTTGATATATTGTACACCCCTAACAGGGTTATTGCCTCTAACACGGCTGGACTCCTAGCAGGGTCGATTCCTTAATTGGAATCGCATTGTAAAAGGCTCCTAACAGGGTTTGTCCTTTAACTAGGACCTGCCTATTGTAATACTTGGCTCCTAATAGGGTTATTATACTCGGTGCAGATATTTGTGGGTAGCATCCTCCACGGGTTCTTTCTCTTAACAGGGTTTTCCTCGAGAACAAATCTTTGTGTTCATGTGTATATGTGCTATTACTGCATTTACATTTCGGTTTAGTATTTTGCTCTTTACAATAAGTTCGAAGTTAAAATTTGAAGTATAGAATATTGACATCAACTGATTCACCCCCTCCTCTCAATTGATTAGGACATTGTTATTCTAACACTTTTATCTCAAAACCTCCTTTGTGAGGAAACCAGAGACCATATTCTTCAGTCCCCTTTAGATATCTAAAGATTCTCTTTACTGCTATCAAATGTGTCTCTTTTGGGTTTGCAGAGAATCTTGCCACAATACCTACTGCATGTGCAATGTCCGGTCTACTGTGCACAACATACTGAAGTTTACCAATCATTGATTGGTAAAGTGTCTCATTAACCTCTTTGGCATCGTCCTCCTTTGATAACTTGCAGTTAGTTATCATTGGTGTGCCAACCGGTCTAGATTCTTCTAGTCCAAATTTTTAAGAATATCTTTAATATACTTGGACTAAGATATGAATATACCTTTATTGAGCTGATGGACTTGTAGGCCTATGAAGAATTTTATTGCTCCAATCATGGACATTTCAAATTCTTTCTTCATCTCTTCAGCAAAGTCTTTGCTCATTTTATCATCACCTCCAAAGATGATATCATCCACAAATATTTCAGCAATCGAGTTTCCTTCTTTACCGGTCTAAAGATTCATATTGTTGTTGTCACATGTTCTTGTGAATCATATGCTTAGGAGGTATGAGTGTAATCTCTCATACCAAGCCCTTGGGGCTTGCTTCAGTCCATAGAGAGCCTTCTTCAATTTGTAGACCATATCAGTTTTCTCTATGGATGAGAAGCCCTCTGGCTGCTCTATGTATACTTCCTCTTCCAGTATACCATTAAAAAATGCAGATTATACATCCATTTGATATACTTTAAACCTTTTATGGGCAGCATAGGCAAGTAGAATTCTTACCCCTTCTAGTCTTGCTACCGGTGCAAAGGTTTCCCCATAGTCTAGTCCTGCTTCCTGTGCATATCCTTTGCAGACTAGCCTTGCCTTGTTCCTCACTACCTTTCCTTCTTCATTCAGCTTGTTTCTGAACACCCACTTGGTGCCTATAACATTGTTGTCGTCAGGTCTGGGTACAAGAGTCCATGTTTCATTCTTTACTGTTTGCTCTAGCTCCTCTTCCATTGTGTTAACCCAATTGTCATCCTCCAGAGCTTCTCTGGTAGTTTTAGGCTCTATGCTGGAAAACAAACAGGTACTTTCTCTAGCCCTTCTCCTGGTTAGAATGTTGTCATGTTTGTCACCAATAATGTTATCAGTGGAGTGATAGGTGACATACCTTGGTAGAACTGGTCGGTGATCCTGGTCTTCTCTTTCCAGTTGAGCCACATTTACAGCAAGATCATGAACATCTTCTTCAATTTGTCTTATGTTTTGATCCCTTTCTTGCTCAGGCACATTACCCTGTTCCATGGGTCTGTTAACCTGTTCTCCTTCATCAGCGATTATTATTTCATTGAATTCTAATTGGTCATTGACGTCATAGCCTTGGTGATTGTTAGGTTCACCTTGACGGATCTTGTCACTTTGCTCTGAATGCTCATCTATCTTCACGTTTGCACTCTCCACTATTTTTTGTGTCCTTTTGTTCAAACACCAGTAGGCTTTACTTTTGGTGGAGTAACCCAAAAATACGCCTTCATCACTCTTTGGCTCAAACTTGCCAAAGTAAACATCTCTCTTGATGTAACAGTTGCCTCCAAATACTCTGAAATAGCTTACACTGGGAGTATGACCAAACCATAACTCAGATGGAGTTTTACTGGTTCCTTTCTTGACTTAAACCCGATTCAATGTATATACCGCGGTGCTGATTGCTTCTCTCCAGAAGTGATGAGGTAGATTCTTCGGAATCATCAGAGTGTTGTTTCTTCTTTCAGTGACTCCATTTTGTTGAGGGGTTCTTGGTGCATTCATCTGCCTTTTTATCCCCTGTTCTTCATAGTAGTTAATAAACTCTTGAGAGGTGTACTCACCTCCTCTGTCCGACCTCAGACACTTTAAGTTCTTACCGGTCTCCTCCACTCGGGCCTTGTAGATTTTAAACAAATGTAAGGTCTTTGATTTTTCTTTTAGGAATAGTGTCTACATCATCCTTGAAAAATCATCTACAAAGAGCATAAATACTTGTCTCCATAGTAGCTCTTCGTCCTCATTGGTCCACACAGATCTGTGTGAACAAGATCCAGTACATTCTCAGCTGAATAAGACTTGCTGTTGAAGCTTGTACCTGTCAGTTTACCCAATTGACATTCTTTGCACATGGCCCTGTCTGGCTTTATGATGTTAGAAAGCCCTCTGACTGACTTCTTCCTACTCACTTTGATTATGCTGTCAAAGTTTATGTGGCAAAGTCTTTTGTGCCACAACCAACTATTGTCATCTTTTTCCATAAGGCAAGTTTTCTCTATTTCCCTTTTTGTTGTTGTCATGAGGCAAGCCCCCTCGGTTTAGTTTAGTTAAAACAGGTTCCCTTTGCTCTGTCTATCGGTGGCAACTTGTGGTCCTAATTGATTCTCGACAATACATGATCCCTTTCCAAACTCTAACAGGGATCCTTTGTTGTTCAACTGAGCCACACTCATCAGGTTGTACATGAGTCCTTCTACCTAGTACACACCATCACAAACAACTTCATTACCAAGTGCTATTGAGCCTTTGCCTCTAATAGCATAGGGAGCATTGTTTCCAAATGTCACTGATCCACCGTTACTAAGCTTCAAGCTGATGAACTTGTTTTTGTCATCAGTCATGTGGTGAGTGCATCCACTATCAATGATCTAGTCATCACATTTGTGGTAGCTAGAGATAAGTGCCATTTCACTTATCACTGTGCTTTCTTCCTTTATTGCCACAAGCAATTTCATCATCTCCTGATTCTTCAGATTCGTTGTTAGTGACACCTTCCTCTACAAGGTAGCACTCATTCTTTCCTTTGTTCTTGAATCGGTTGAACTTTTCTTTATTTTATTTTCAGGACACTTGGCCGCAATGTGTCCTATCTTATTACATGAAAAGCATTTCAATGGAAGTTTCCCTTTGTACTTCCCTTTTCCTCTTGGAAATCTCCTTGCACTGAGTGCTTCAAACTCATCCTGTTCTTGTTCTTCTGAGAGAAGATTGTCATGGAAATGACCGAACCTCCTGGTAGAACTATTACCGGTCTCTCTTCCTTTCTTAGTGGAAGCAATATTCACAAAAGACTTAAAAGCAACATCTATCATAGGTAAGCTGTTATCTTAATTGCTTAATTCAAAAGCAGTTAACTTACCGATTAGAGAGTCAAGGGTGACTTGTGATGTGCTCACTGGTCTGAGCTCCTGTATGGTTGAGATCTTGATAACATACTGTGGTCTCAACGTCCTTAGTATCTTACTTCTCACATCTTTCTCACTCAGTGTTCCTCCAACGCTTTTGATGGAGTTCATCACTTCTTTTATTCTGTTGCTGTAGTGCTCAATGTCTTCACCTTCATTCATCTTCATGTCATCATATTTGCCTTTGAGGCTTTCTACTTTTTCTCTTTGAACATGTGGGTCGTCTCCATACACAGTTTGTAGCTTTGCCCACATTTTACAAGCTATATTCAGGTTTTCAATCTCTGCATACACGTTATCATGTAGCGTACTGACTATCATGTCCATAGCAGTTGTGTGTTCACTTCTAACCTTCAGTTGATCAGCCGTTAAGGTACTGGTAGGTTCGTTGTACTTCGTGATCACATGGTTCCAAAACTGATCTCTTGTGGTTTTCATGTACGGCTTCATTCTGGTTTTCATGTACTGACCACAGACTGAAGTTTTCCTTAGAGAGCTTGGGTCCTTCCTTCTCATCATTATGATCTTTTCCTTGTTGCGGTTAAGCAGCTCAGAAAAAAGACGTGGCTCTGGTACCATTGATGGTCCCAATCGGTGCTGAGAGGGGAGGGGTGAATCAACACCCACTAAAACTTGAAAACACTCTTAGATCTAATAACTATTACTGCATACAAAGCAGATCCTATAAAAGAAATAACACAAGATCACAACAACATAGAACACAGATATATTGCGTGGAAACCCAAGATGGGAGAAAACCACGGTGTGAGGAGAACTCACAAATTTTGCACTCTTTTGCAGTGCGCCCTGTGAAAAGCCCTTCCTATCAAGGGATTGCAAACACACTATTAGGTGCGACCCGGTTAAGGGATTTAAAATAAGGCTTGTTAAAGCCTTCCTTGTTAGAGGACTTTAGAACATCTACTAGATGTCGCCCGGTAAAGGGATTTGATACAAGGGACCTGTTAATGTCCACCCAGATACTGGGATTTGACTATTGCAATTGTTAGAGAGCAATAGAGGGGTTGATCCTTTGAAATGGCTTTGCAGAGCTTGATAAGATCACTGTTTCATTCATTGAGAGTCATCACTGGGCACCAGAGGTATGCTCTCTTCAGGTTATTGTGCTTCCTTGCACACTCTCCTCTTCTTCTTCTTCTCTTTTCCTTTTCCCTTACAGTAACTTTGATCAGCGTACAGTTTCACTCTTTCTCCTTGGCAGAATGAAGACAAATGATTTTCTTTGCTGACTGAAGAATAAATAGACTTCCTGCAGAGCGTGGGACAGATCTTCCTGCTCTTTGTTGTTGCGCTCTCTGTGAAGATCTCCTTTTGATCCATCATCCAGTCGTGTTTCAGTCATGAGAGGAAATATCAGATGCGTGACACAAGCTTTCCCTCAATAGAAGATCCACCATGAATCCGCCAGTAAAAGAAACATCAGATACATGTCACATACTTTCCCTTAGAAGAAATTCCTCTATGCTTTGTGCAATAAATCTCGGCAAAAGAATCTTAGTATCCTCCAACTGTGCCTTTCACCGGTCTTTTCCGTAATATAAAATCCCACGTGATTTGTCTTAAGTGTCCGTCAACAGTGCCTTTCTCCGCTCTTAGTGATACGTTAATGATCATCTCTTTCACGGGTTTACACCTTTCCTTATGCAGTGTTCTGGTTTCTATCTTCATTGGTCATTGCTTTGGTTAGTGACTTCATTGGTCATTGTCTTCACCAGTTGCTTCTCTGAGCAATAAGTGCATTGCTGCTCATCACCGTGTCATCAGTCACCGGTTTCCTAAACAGTTTCTCTTGTCACCTGTTCCCTAGTATTTGGACATTGTTAGCTTAGACATTTAATGACATCAATGACAACACCACTTTACCATTTACCGGTTGCATCCTTACCGGTAATGCCAACAGGTGCTTCAAGGGGCAATCTGGGTTAGGCTAGTATGGGAGGCATGGGTAGATACTTAGATAAATTTGTGGCCATTTTCTTTGTTGAAAGACTGGGAGGCAACTAATAATCTAGCAGAGATTAAAGCTTTTTATAAAGGTATGCAAGAGGCTCTCAAACTTGGGTGAAAAAAATGCCAGCTTTAATCTATTTTAAAGGCAATCATCAACTTGCTATCTGATCCTCAGAGATTCTGTAGCAAAAATTGGCAAATAACAAGAGAGTTGGAGAAGATTCACAGCCTATAGGATAAATTCTAGGAGGTTAAATTAAGCTATGTTCCTAGAGAACACAATAGGGTAGCAGTAGGGGCAACCAATTGGGCTCTCGACAACCACAATCTCATTTCTTATGGTTCACCTCCTCACTGGTGGCTGATCAAACTTCAAGAGCATTATGAGAAATATTTTTGATTTTTATTTGTCCTACTGATTTCTAATTTGTATCCTTCTGTCCTGGGTTTGGACTAATAGTTTTAAGGCTTGGCATAGTCAAATATGTACACTTTGATTTGCATATAATTTGATGAGGTTCCTTTAATTTTTTTTTTTTCAGATACTTCCCCAATAGGAAATATGTCAAAAATTGTAGAGGATGTGTCACTTGGGGTACATAGGTTGCAATTTATCATTTATACAATATTATAAACAATTTGAGTAAAAGAAGTTGAAGGTTATAATATTGTATTTCTGCATGACATTTTGCATTAGAGTGCAATTCTTAATATGCCTTTACCCCTATTTTCAGGTTTGAGTGGAAGTTTTATCATTGACCAAAACTCCATTGTTAGACTTTGTAGGATAATCTTCTAGACTGTATGATTTCTTAGTTTTAGTCATTAAGAATTTGCCAAAATTAATTCAAATTGAGGTTTGAGTCTTTCACCAAGGTGTGGAAGGTTAGGCAAAAAATTACAATATCTAAAAAAACAGGGGTGAAAGCATAGTTTGGAAACTCTGTGAGTACTATCTGAGTTGTTGAGTATGATCCTTTTTTTTGCTGGGAATTTTTTTACAAGTTTAACTCTTGAGTTTTTATTGATGTAGGAAAAATGTGGGTAAAAATGCCTATGCGGGTTAAAATGCTGGTAAAATGCATTTTTTCATGTTTTGCTATAAAACCATGCATTTTCTCTCTTTCAAGATGTCAGTTTTTAATTTAACACATTTTGTAATTGAATTTTGTGAAACAAATATATTTCTGTAAGATATTTTAATGTTTACTACTTTCTAAGTTGCCAACTCAAAAAAATTATTCTTGTGGAGTACTCTCGGAGTCAGATTCAGTGAACTATGGGTGGAAGAATAGGACTATAAAGTTAGTCCAAAAATGAGGCAAAACAAAGGGATAAAAAAGCATGTGTGAAAAAGTAGGGAACAAAAGAGTAGGTGCAACAAAGTAGAAGCCAAAAAGTAGGGGAAATTTTGGGGACTTTTTAACTCAAAGATTTATTGCTGTTTTTAGTATCTTATATCTCAATCTTTTACTTTGTGCTGCAGGTTGACTGTGCAAATCATCAATCTGATATCACTTGTAATGATGATTGTGTACTTCGCAATTAGAGTGACAGATTCAATGATATAGAAGTAAATCACATTGTAATTAAAAAATAGAGTGTAATTCGTATAACTCTGATGTGATTCATGTAGGCAGTTTTCTGAAATAGTTAATGTATGAAACAAGAAAACAGACCCAATCTGAGTCAGTGATCTCACAAAAGCACTTGGCTAAGAAATGGATCTCACAACTGATTATCTCCAAAGGAAATACAGGCTTTTGTTTATTGATATAATTAAGTAGGGTTAACTTCATATCTCTAATCAAGCTATTTTCCTAGAAATTAGAAAATCTAAACTATTATATCATTAATAGCTGCAATTTTCTGGAATTTGATTGTGTCACTAGTTTTTGCATCAACGTTTAGAATTACACTCTGATTTTGTTACAATCGTAAATGGCAGAATACTTGACTTATTAATCAGAGATCAAATGATTTATATATATACAAAGAGGAGAGTCGAATAGAATAGAAACATTCTATTCTAGACTACACCTAAATATTAGAAACATTCTAATATTTACAGAGATACAATAAGATACAATAGTGAGCATTAATAAGAAACATAAATATTATTCTAATAGATTTATCATCAGGATGAGAAGAGCTAGAGGAAACAAAAAATGCTTATTATATGACAATCCAGTCAAAACTTATGCATGAAATTGGTTAGGGCATAATATGACAATCCGTAGCAACATTTAGATGATTAGGGGGTCTAACAAGTAACAATAAATATGGTTTGTTTGAATGTAGCTTCTTGTTGTTGGATAAGCTCATTTGTCAATTCTTCAGCAAGATTGCATTTGATGCTAACCACACACATCTAATTTAATTTTTTAATGCGAACAAGTATGGAAAGTAATCCACCAGAGGCATTCTGTAAGATGTGTCATTATATTTGGGATTATGAAAATAAATGATGTAAGATGCTATCACAAATCATAAATATCTTGTACTTTATTTGTTTGTGTTGAAAGGCAAGTAAATATTCCAAAATTATCCAGGCAAATGAAAAAGATAGGTAATGTTTTTATGGGTAAGCTTTCTTGATCTTTTGAGCAATTTTTTGTTGTGTTAGCCTGCATGGTTATAACTTGATATGTATCTACTTCCGCACTGCATAGAATCCAATTTATGGCATGAAAGAATTTCTTGTGTGATTATGGAATTATAATGTACTTACTCTATTATGTTGTGTATAAATGAAACAGATTTGGCTGAAAAGATAGAATCAACTTCTTCACCTGAAGAGAAATTGTCATTGTTACGAGGGTTCTTCTTTTGGCTTAAGGTTCTATATTTCCCATAGTCATTTTTCCTATAAATATTTTCATCTGGAAATTACATTTATGCCCATGGCTTTTTTAATTTCTTCTCTTTCTTAAGCTTCAGTGACGAAAGTGCATCCTATAGTTAAAAGTCAAAACATGTTGGAAATGAAAAATGCAAATAATTAGAGATGTTCAAGATAAATATACTTTGAATGTATCAACTGAGGAAGTTTCACACGCAATTTATACATATGCAGTATTTAGTGTGACTGAAAAAGTATTAGCATCGGCAGATTTATGCTCAACAATTGACAATATTTTTGTTGATTCAAATTTTCCATAAATACATCATCTATAATAAAAGGGGTGTAAAATTAATATTTTCTTAAACCGAATATTTCACAACTTTTGCACTAGGAAATAAATATCATGATAGAATAACTTTGAAATTTGAACATATTTTGTGCATGGTATGGTTAAATTCTCACCTAGACATTTTCATCATCCAACGTATTGGAAATGTTCAACATGATCTCAATATGTCACATGCACAAACTCTTAGATTATGATCAAAAGGTTGTTGTAGGTACTATTGTCAATGGTTATATTTGGAAGCTGAACACAATATTTCTATGTAGAATTTTTATTGCTATTATAAATTGGTACTGCTGCTCGAAAATTTGCATGAACTCTTCAAAGACAATTCTGCCATTCACAAAAGCTCTAAATTCTATACTGACCAAATATGCTGAAGGGTTAGCTCAAGCAAGCATGCATATGGGTTTAAATTGGCCTTAAGTAAACATATTGAAAAGAAAAAAACTAGACCAAGAACTTTGTTTGCTACTGTAGGGATCACATTGATCTTTTACAAGAAAGCATCTTAGTGTTGGCTTTCAAGTATTTTTGATGCTAAAAGGATTGGTGATATTTTTATGTTAGTACCTCTTGTACTAACTATTCACATTTGTATTGGGTGTTATAAATAAGGACTTTGATCTATATGTAATAGTTGAGTCAACCAAGATTCGCAAGCCAAGTTTGGCCGAGTATGGCTAACTAATCGATCAAATCCTACTCCAAGACTCCTAATTCTTAGGCTTAGACTCCTGACTCCCGAGCCTTGATTCTTCTAGTACCTGAACATAATAGACATAGTGACTGAAATTTCAAGTCTTGAGAGTTTGAGGGTCATATAATAGGTGTAATGTTTGAATTATTGTTGGGAATTAGTGTTCACATAGGTGTTAAAACTAGTATTATATGTGTAATAAATATTAAGTTGTTGAGAAACAACTTAATATTTATTAGCATAGTTCAAAATATTGTTATCGGCAACTTATCGCCAAGGGCAAAAAGAAGATATCTGCGAATATCAGATATAAGTCGGGAACTTCTCGGGAAAATATCAGGAACTTAAAAAGCTGCTTAAATTTAATTAGAAATGCATATTTTTTGCAAAATTCAATAAGGAGATGCATGTAATGAGTCAGTAAATGAGTAAACAAACCAAACAAGCTGATCTAGATGTATATAAATGCAAATATGATGCAAAATTGCATCCTCATGTGGAATGTTGATGGCTCGTAGCCATAGTCTGAACTCTAAAGCAAACTATAAATAGAAAATATCAGTTGACCACCGATCACCACACTGCATATATTATTCACCAATATTAATGATGCTGGTTATCTAATTGTATTTCATTGCTTCTATAGCTGTGCTATTGATTTAGTAACATAGTCATGGTTAAGATATGTCTTTTCCGATAGACTCCTTTATGATGATTGTCTTCTTCCTTACAATGTTCCCGTTAGCGAAAGTCCTTGAGTTTATTTCGAACGGTATAGACCACGACTAGCAATAATATTCCTTAGTTGGATAATCGAATGATTGGCATAAAATCGCTAATTATAATATTGTATATGTGAGTATGATTGCTGTATGAATTGGTCCTAAACGATAAGTTCTTTAAATATCTTGATAAATTGCTGATATATTGGTGATAAAGCATCAAAATATCGACGAGAAATTGAAACTTATCTTCCGCGATAACTTTACACAGTTTATCGGGAGCCAAAACTTCTCGCGATAAGTTGTCTTATCGCAGAGATATCGGAGATATTTTAATCTATGTTTATTAGTATAGGTCAATTAGAATAATGGTGTGGTATGTTAAATAAAAGTGAGTTTTAATAATAACTCACATATCTATTTTAGGTGTCAAAATAAATAGTTGTTATTATATAATGAGTTGTTAAAACAACTCATTATATTTAGATCGGTCGTTTAGGAGGTTTCCTATAATATAGGATATAGAATCCTATATATATGTCATATGTGTTGAATGCAAAACAAGAAGCACATATTATCTTGTATAATATTATTCTAGCTTCTATACCTTTGCCCATATTTTCTGACATGGTATTAGAGCGGGTTGGAGAAATGGGAGAATCAAAATTTCCTTCTACTCGTGTCAAAATTGCCAATGAGCTTGTGGTAGCTATGCTTTACGAGCCTATCCCAAAGACTCATAAATCTGTCATCATTGAGTTCTTTATTATGGAGGTATCACATTACTAGTGGCAACACCATAGCCGTATGCATTTTTAGCTATGACATGGCCTCTCACTAAGGTCGCCACTTTGCTATGGATTTGTTCACATCTTGTTGAGAAGAAATAAGTGGTGGATGTGAATTTGGTTGCTCGGCATTTTGTGGAAAAATAAACCATTCATAGTGCTTTCAATTAGCTGCTTCCACATTTGTTGTCCTCCTTGCCACAAAATTTGATTTTTGGAGATCTTTTGGAGAAGCTTCAAGCAACCTGGGCCGAATCCCACCATTACTAGCATCATCATACTGGAAGCATTAAAAAGATTGCTTTTGCCAATTTATTGATTTATCATGCCATGTGAGTTCTGTGATTTCTTCATCAGTTTGTGAATCGAGGGCCATATATTGCAAGTCTCTTCCTCTTTGTGGCATAGCCACTAGGTGTGATCATTCTTTTGAAGCCATGAAATCTTTGAAGGGTGCAAAGTTAGCAGATCTAGCATTGAGTTTGATTTACAGGTTACATGCCCATTCGTAATAGTATGTGGTCTATACATGTTCTTTGTATGTGGTAGACATAAATATTCACACGAGATCAAGATATATGCTCCTTAGACAACTATTGGACAAGGGTTGTTGTCAAAACCCAGTCACTAAATTAGCAGAAAATGTGCTTTTACACTATCCTATTCTGAAGACATATACCAAGGATGAATGTGCGTGCACAATAGTACAATTGTTTTCTATATTATCCATGCAAAGGTTTGGGCAAGCAATCGGATTTGTAAAGAAGCATGGGGTTATGGTGGGACGATTTAAGGAGGTCACATAGGCCAAATCTGGGCCTTGGGGTATGCCTGGCATTGGTATGGGCGATTGGGAAATGGATCATCCTTTCATGGCCATTTGCAAGGAGAGTTACATGGTGCCCAAGATGAAGGTGGAGGTGGTCCTCAAGAAGATCAACCAGTGTAAGGCATCAAAAGCTACATATCACATGCATAATCGATGGTTTTACAAAGCATTTCTTCCAATTGTCTTGTTGATGTGAGTTTTGTTCCACTACAACATGCAGAATCAAATATCTAATGTTTCGGAATAAAATACTAAATAGTAAATACTTAATCCTCTCTTGAATAAAGTCACTTCTCATGCTAAGCTTGCAAAGTAAGATCATAAAATGACTTCAAGGTTTCCTTCAATTGTGGATACTTGCTCAGTTAAATGATGTGATATGCTGGTAATCACTTATGGGAGTTATGCTATTCATTCAATGGACATCAACTGCTTCTATAGATTTGGCTTCACAATATGCAATGAAAATATAATTTTTTGATTCTCAACTCTTGAACTTCCAACTTGAATTTAAACTTAACTTCTACTTCTACTTCTAAATATGAATGCAAGGAAGTGTGGATGACTTGGACTCTACTAGATGCAATCTTGCCAGCGACTCCACCCACCTATCGCAAGCTTCTAAGGTATACTCAAATGGTTTTCAAATCAATCTCCTCTTCAATCGTATCAATGGATGCAAACTAAAGATTGAATATCAATTGAAGTTAAGTGCAATCACTAGCTCACCACACAAGGCACTCCTACAGTCAGCAAGAGGCTAGTGGCCTAGTTTTTGTGTGAGTCAAGCAAGTAAATATCCACAATTTCTTCCATCCAACTAAACTACTTCCAAACAACGGGAAATGAAATCTACTCCAAGTGAGGATTGAGGAAACCATGCAACATTGAATCATCATGAAGACCAACAATGAATTGTCAATCACTTTCATAGCATTATGGCAACAATTTCAACAAATCTCTCCCTTAGCTAACGTAATCTAGTTCTAGCTGATTAACTATTACAAATGAGGAAGGCCTTGGCCTTTTATAGTTGTTCAATTACAATGAAGGGCCAAGGTCAATTCAAGATCAAGGGCCAAGATTTATCCCTACAAACCCTAATTAGGGTCGCCACTCTATCAACCAATTACATGAAGGCACTATTCTATGAGCCAATAAGAAAATTACAATGCTTTTTGAGAACCAATGAGAAAATTGTACACTTGGCACAAAAAGATTGAAACATGTGTGACTGGAATTTCCTGATTGGTTGAAGACAAGTAGGTGCCACCTCAACGTCTTGATCTCATAGACTTGATCAATCATTTGGTGAAGAGAAAATATCTCTTGACACTCAACATTATCAAGCCTTCAATAGTGATGGCATATTCCAAAATTGCTTCATCTTCTCAAATCTTCTTCATCTTTCACTCTTGGAAGTTTTCTCATTCCTATGACTTGAATCACTTGCATCTTCATGAACTTGGTCTTCATCTTGCCTTGAACTTGCACTTTGATAATTTTGACTTTAATCTTCTCGTTTGGAGTCCTCGAGCTTGCTTGAAATCTTGAGCCTGACCTGTCATCATCTCCATCTTTCCAAGCCTCTCTTTCTTGGAAATTGACCTTGCAAAACAAGGAGAGAAATAACATTAAGCTCATGGAATGATAAGCAAACATGAAAGAAATCTGAAAGTTTTCACAAAATCATTGCATCAACATCAAAGCAAGGAAGTAATTTTGAGCATGGAATTAGGTAGCTCAAGATCAACTTCCTTTGATTGATTTTCTCCAAGTTTTGGATTGATAATACCTGGAAGGAATTCACTCTCAAAATCTGGAAAATAAATAATCTTTTAATGAATGTCACTCAGATCTCACTTTTCTTATCACCCCAACACTCTGATTTTGGAGAAAATTTGCCCAACTCGCCCAGAATTGTCACCTTGGACACCTTCCAGATGTTTTATAGTTATCTTCAGTTTTTTTTAGATCATTTGCTGCCTTCAATGGGAGAGTATTCGCTGTCTTGTAGAGGTGAACTTTCTGCTTTCAAGAGGTGTAATTTGCTGCCTGTAGCAGAGCTAGATCTGCACTTGATTTGATGTTAAAATGATTTGAATCCTTCCTCTTTATATAGGTAATGGTGAGCTTGAAGAGGCACATCTTTCTAAGTAGGCCAACCTGGCCTTTCTCGCCCAATAAAATCATTTTAATTAATTTGTTTTCAGCTCCCTTAGGCTGACCATATCAAGGACTTGAAAGATTTTTAAATGTTTGAACACTCCTTAATGAAATCGCCTCCTTTCATGCTGCTTGGTTGAGCCCAACTTGACGCGGAGATTTAGCTTGTTTGAGGACAACTAACTCCTTGGAGGGTGGCGGAATCTGCCACCCTTCAAGGATTTTCCAATTTTTATTTCCAACTCATGTTCCCTCCTTGCGTTGTTTTGGTTAAATTGGTCTCACTCTTCCATTTTTGGACTGCATCACTCTCATCATGCTCCCCTATCTCTGATTTTGCAAGGCAGAAATCGATAACCTTCGGGATTTTGTTTACCAGCTGGGCGGAAATCAGGGGTCCTTGAGGGTTCCTTGGGGTGGAAACTTTGACCACTTGAGGATTTCATCTTTATAACTCATTTCTTCACTAAACTCGAATTCTCAAATTGAGCACCCCTTTTTATAAGACTTGACTCCTAGCGTTGTTCTCACATCTTTGATCCTTTGTTTTGCGAATGGGAAGGCCAAGTTCGAATCATAGTAGGGTGGAAGTTCTCATAGGAAGAGGATTTTATCCTCGAGGATGGAGGAATTCCGCCATCCTTGAGGAATTACTTCATTTACATACTTTGATTCCAGCCTTTAAATCAATCCTCATCATACCCTTTCTTCATTCGGCCCCACTAATTTGGTTGCAAACTTGTTCATTAAGATGGCCATTTCATGCTTTTAACCTCTACCTGATCCATCTTCTTTCTCTCCATAATAGAGATTTGTGCTTAGTTGGGCTTTTTGACCATACCTCACACAAGGTGGAAATTCAGCCTCTTAGAGGATTTTTCCTCTCTACCGAATTTTCTGCCAACATACATGTTGCCTTCCAAACTTGTTCAATCACCTTTAGTCAATTGTTCATCCAATTATCTTGCCATTTAGGGGAAAGTGGAGCACATTTCAAGCCCCCAACTATGAGGCGGAAATCAGCATGGTAAGAGGAATTTTGATTTCTCATGTCTCTTTAGTCTCCATTCCTCTAAATCTTTGTTCAATCAGTCATATTCTTCCACTATTTGGGTCAGATTGCGTGGAATTGCAATTTTCTCAAGTTCAAAATGCCTAGACCTTGCCCCTTTCTTAATTAAACTTGAGGGCGAAATCTTCAATGACGAGAGGAAATTAGGATTCCTCAAGGCATGCGGAATTCCGCTAGCCTTTAGGAATTTCTATCATCACATTTTACTTTGCCATTCACCTTAAAACTTTGCAAACACTTCACCAAATTGCACCTATCTTCCTTTGCTTCCTCATCACAATGCAAGTTGTCTTGAGCTGCCCTTAACTAGATGGTGGAAACTGGATGCTCACGAGCATAAAAATCTTGGGAAGGTGGTAGAATCCGCCACCTCTAGAGGATTTTCTCTTGTCTCACAACTTCATCATACATTACCTTGCCTAGTCTTAGTTATGCCTTTTCATACCCTCCTCAATTGTGAGTTAGTCTTTAATTCCCTCCTTAGGTGAGTTACATGTTTATTCAATCTGATTTGAGTGTATTTAAATTGGACTTTAAGCTCTGACTTTGTCATTTCTCAATTTGATCTTCATTTTTCCCCAAGGATTTTGACTCCCAACATGTCCACCTACTCATCAAAATGACCCCAATGATAGCTCATAGGCGGAAATGAAGGGCAGGGTAGGATTTTGGACTATGGAGAAGGGGCAGAAATGAGAGATGCTAGAGGAATTATGAATCCTCAAGGGCAGGCGGATTTTCCCCTACCTTGAGGATTATTCCTCATGCGACGAGTTGTTCCAAACTTAGTAAATTCTCTCCTTTCCCCGTAAACCTTCTCAGGTGAACTAGCAAGAGATGTTGTCTATGAGTTGGACTTGGTTGAGTTGAACTCTAACATCCTCACCTACTCCTCATCATGCACTCTTGCTCAAGCTAAGGTTTAGGGACTATATTGATTTTGGCTCTTTATCTCCTTTTTGACTTCATCAAACTCAAACCTACTCTCCCATCCAAGGCCTGGAGACTCAAAATTGCCACCAGCTAAGACTCCTAGGACCACAACTCTTGATAAAGCAAAAAGAAGGGGTCCCCATTTGCAATGGAGCGATGGTGTGAAAACCTTACGACAAGTCTTCCATTAGGTTTGATGCCATTGGTCTACATAGATGTAAGTAATGCATCATCGATGAAAAATTAATTTGTAATCGGCCTATGTATTTTTTTTTGTATTTGTAGTTAGTGTGTGGTGAGGTGTAGCAAGATGTTTTTAGTTCAGGTTACTTGTTCATAGATCATTTTTAATCAGTTTTGTAGAGTCAATTTAGGCTTTTGATGTAATCAAAATAAAATAAGAATTGTCTTATTTGTAATTGGAGTGCATGATCGGTGGTACCCAACATTTCGTGCAAAAAGTTCATATTGAGGGGGGGTATTCTAAAATTGAGCCTTTCGCTAAGTAGAAAACTTACTGGAGGATGGTAGCACCGAAGGTTGGAGGATTTTCAGCTACCTCTCATCAGTCATTGGCGACAAGGTTGTGAAATTGTTTCAGTGACAAAACAACTTGTGCCTAAATGACTAAAGCCAAGATCAATTTCCAGGTGGCAGTGGCAACTGTTTCATATCATTTGTGATCAAAGTGACATTGATCTACAATGGAGGCTGCATACGCAACAACAAGGACTTGGTCCTCAAAACTTTTCATATTGTGGTTGGATGTGTATGTCCCCAATCACATTTCTTGGTTGTTAGTGGATGGATGTGTTTTCCCCCATTCACAAGGTAGTGAAGTGATTGGAAGTGTTTGTCCCTAGTCACATGAGTTGGTAATTATGGTTGGATGTGTTTGTCCCCAATCATAATTGTTGTGAGTAGATGTGTATGTCCTTGTTCGTGACCTTGTTTTTGGATAGATGTGTTTGTCTCTGTCTAAATTTGATGTAAGACCATGGATAGATGTGTTAGTCCCTATCCTTGGTTCCATGAGTAGGTGTGTTTGTCTCTATCCTTGGATGGGAGCACAAAACTGTAGTGAGGCTAGTTCCACTATTGCTTGACATGAATAAATGTGTTTGTCCCTACTCTTATTTATAGTGTTTGGTGAGCTATTGTGTGTGGTCATCAAGTATTGTGATGTACTTTCAGCCCATGTTTACACTAAGGGGGGTGTTGGGAATTAGTGTTTACATAGATGTTAAAATTAGTGTCATAGGTGTAATAAATATTAAGTTGTTGAGAAACAACTTAATATTATTAGTATAGGTCAATTAGAATAATATTGTGTGGTATGTTAAAATAAAATGGAGTTTTAATAATAAATCACATATCTATTCTAGGTGTCAAAATAATTAGTTGTTAAAACAACTCATTATATTTAGATTGGTCATTTAGGAGGTTTCCTATAATATAGGATATAGAATCGTATATATATGTGTACCGTCGTAAATTGTAAGCACTTAAGTGGTGTACAATTTCACGATTGTTTAGCACTTGCCTTAGTTTGTTTTTGTTATAGCTTGCATAATAGGACTTCCTAATTGCACTTAAAGAATACCTAAATTCAAATATGGGTCCTTTATCCCTTCAATCTTGTTTAAATCAAGGTAAGCCCTTTTTTCTAAGTGCGCTTCTCTATTTTTTCCGCCAATCCAATAATTCATTTCATCTCCTAGGTCCTATGATACGATTTGTGGCCTTGATGTTCTATCCTGACCTCCATACTAACTGTTGTATCTTTTCCCTCGTCTACTGAGTGTCTAGGACCCACAGTTTCAATTTGGGCCCAAAATAGGAGGTATAAAATGACCGGGTATGGAATGACTCAGCTGTTTTGTACCCCGTATTTCAAGCCCAATTTCAAATTGGGTCCCTATCTTGGTGATTTAACGGTGGACTAAGATTTACAATCGGTTCTCTCGATTTTGTATAAAAGAAAGGCTCACACTTCATTTTGGTTAGATGAAAGCAATTGCAAGGTTGGAGCCCCAATTTGAAGACATCCCATGAAGTGAGGACTTGTGAATCAAGGCTACATCAATCTTCTATCAAGCATTCAAAACATTTTCGACATCATGATGGAGCTACAAAAGGATTGTGATGATGACTAGGAGATCACATACTGTTGATTGGCGTGTATCCTTCCTCTTTGGATTTGGGGATGGTTTCTTGTTATCTTCAAATCTACATACTTGTGCTTCATATCTATACTCATTACATGTAATGTCCCCACTTGTAGTCTCCTAGCTTATGGGACTATAACTACAATTTGCAAGAGACTTCTTCCAAAATGATCTCTGATAATACTTAGAATGCTAATGATTGAAGTTAATTGCCAGAATATTAATTCATGATACCCCTTTCTAAATGATTGTCCTTCTGTTATACAATTGATATTATTTATTATATGATGTTATAAGATAGATGAGAATAAATATCACCACTATCTCTAAATAGCGATTTGGTGTATGGAAAGATGATCTTTGATCAAGTATCCAATCAGCACCCTTGCTAAATAGTATGGACTGTTCAGTTGGAATTGTGCAATCTGAATAATTCAACCAATGTGATTGATAGCCATCTCTGATAGGACAATGAAAAGTATGTTGCAATATATTTCTATTGCTTGTAGCGATGAGATGATTTACTGCTCCATATATATTTTTATGAATGTGCAAATATGTATGGTCTTGATTGTAGTGATATAGTGCTGTTTGCCTTTAGAACTTGTGACAATGCTACAGTCCCTTATTTCTTACTTTAGATATATGCAACCAGTTCTGCCAAGGGCAATTGCTCAGTTGAGCGATCCACTAAGAACGTAAAAAAAGAATAAGAAGTATTATCTCAGAATATGCTTGCCAATGTTGAAAGAACATTAATCTTATAAAACACACAACACATCTGCTATCAATCCACGCTTATTTACCAAATGGCTGGTATAACAGATCTTCATAACCGATATCCATAGTTATTATGTTCACCAAAGTCGACTATGTTGCAAGGCTTAATTGACGTTAGTATATTATTCGCCAAGCTTAGTCTACATCTCACTGTGTTTGATAAGAACTTACTTTATCATTGACATAATCATTATTGATGCTTTCGTATGTATCCAGTTGTAATGATAATGTTTTTTCTGTTTTTACATTGCAGATGTAACAGATGCACTTCCATCCTCCTCCCCAATTACCTGCCTCATCGCGTCCATGTCCTTTGTCTCTATTAGTTTCCGACTTTCCTTAAATAGAGCAGTTTAATTTTACCCTATTTGATTGCTACTTTATGAGTTTCACTCATACGATTTAGTCAACCATTTGATAATTGAATTCATTCACACATTATATCTGTTCTTTCCTTAGTTAGACGTTGGTCTTAAGATTAACCATGATAATATATATTTATGTCTCCCAATATTGACCCCCCTTATATGATGTTGTCATTATCGATTCCTCTCATTCTCTAGCGATGCTCCTTGTGTCCACTCTTTCACTGACTTGGATATCGAAGGTGTGATAAGTATCAAATATTTGCATTGCTAGATACTTGTTACACTTCACTTGTAGTATACATTGATGTCTATAGGAAGTATAAATGAATTGTTTTCTTTTTGTGATGTCATCCCCCGTCTCCCTTACCATGCCACTATTCCCTTCCTCTCATACCTGCGTAGGAAGTGGTCGCAACTCTTCTATAGTCACTGAATAGTTTAATATAGTTTTATACAATATTATTATTCATTTATTATATGTTGATTATTAATCTATTTAATATTTGATATTTATATAATATATTATTAATATGTTATATATTATGATTTATCATATTATAATTATATTTCATATAAGAGATTTATTATTATTAATCTAACTATATTATTATTTGTCAATTTATATCTATTATTATTTATTTTGGAATTATAATATTATTTATTTATTTTATAATTATTATATTTATTGATTAATAATATTATATATAATATTATTAATAATATTTTCTTTTGTTATTATAATAATAATTTAATTAATTATATATTATAATTTATTATTATGATTTAATTATAATTGTATTTATTTATTTCTTTCATTTTTTCATTATAATCTTATATTCAATTCTTATTATCATCAAATTCCACTTTGGAAAGGGGACATTACATTACATGCTCTCAATCACACATTGATTGCATTTTCATATAGGGTTTACTCTATCACACTAGGGTAGATCTTTACATGCATTTAAGCTCCTAGCAATTTAGACATACTCTAGATTTACGAGCACTGCAAACTTTATCTTTCTCACATTGGCTAATCGTGGAGGTGGAAATCACCAAAACAAAGGGTCGACCGAGGCAAACCCCTAAATAGCCACCCACACACATTTCTCAAATTTGTAGGCGTAGAAGACCTTGAAAACAGCTGTCAGAACTTTTGTGGCATCTTGACATTGAGACAGTCAGTTTGCAACTTGTTTTTGTAGAAAACTCTGGGTATAGAATGGCCCAGCTGTTCTGTACCCTTCAAAAAGCAATGGAATTCATCCTGCAGTCAGATGGCCATTCTGTACCCTTCAAAAAGCGATGGAATTCTTCCTGCAGTCAGATACAAGTCTCAGGATCTCAGAATATCAATTATAGCGAGTTTCGGGATTTCGACATTCGGGAATTCAGATCCTAGTCTTCGTTTCTCCTATTTCAATTCCAGGTGCATTCAAATCTATCCTAATCTCTCTCTGCATTTGTTTTCAATCTGATTAGATCATTTCTTGTTTCATTTAGTCATTTACAACTAGTCTCTTTCATTCTTTTTCCGATTCTAAGCATCAAAGGAATAGAAACCCCTAAAACAAAAACTCTTGCATTAGCATCTCTCCCACAAGGTGGTGCTGATCTGATTTGTCTTGAGGTGGTTTCGTATTCCAATGTGTCCCATATAAATTGGGGAAAACTAGATCTTTAGGTGATCCCCTTTTCATACTACACAATATGTGATGTGTATTGTATGCAAAAGAAGCGCGAAATATCTTGTATAATATTAGTCTAGCTGTTGACTAGGTAATCAGCACCTCCTTAGAGATTCGTGACATGGCTTAACAGCCTCCTATGGGTCACATTAAATTTGACATTTGTATCGGGCATTGAGAGTTCGAGCTTTTGGTGCGAGAAATGATTCCAACAAGTGGTATCAGAGCAAGGTTCCCTAAATCAAGTTTAACAACTTTGGGTAGATTTTGGTTGAGTGAAATACTTATCTATAATGGCTCAAGATAGTTCTTCAAAGGTACCTATTTTTGATGGATCAGATTATGCTTTTTGGGAAGTAATGATACAAACATACTTGTTATCTATTAATGTTGATGTTTGAGCTTCAGTTGTTAATGGTTATAAAGTTCCTAATACTTACCTACAGATCTTGATGAAAAGAAGAGTATTAAATTGATATGAAAGCTAAATTTGCTATATTTAATAGTGTGTCTAAAGATGTGTTTGTTAAGGTAATGCATTGCATATCTTTTAAAGAAGTGTGGGACAAATTAAAAAATACTTATCATGGTAATGATAGAGTTAAAGAAGCCAAGATACAACATTTGAAAGCAAGATTTGAAAACCTAAAGATGGGTGATGATGAAAAGGTAGAAGACTATCTCCTTAAGATAGATGAAACAGTGAATGACATAAGAGGACTTGGTGACACAATTGATGATATTGATGTTGTAAAGAAAGTTTTAAGATCTCTTCTTGATAAGATTGATTCTAAAATATGTTCCACAGAAGAAACTAGGGACATTAACAAATATACAATGGAAGATATTCATGGAGCACTTGTAGCTTATGAAATGAGAAAGTTTGGCAAGCAAGACATGAGCAAAGAAGCAACATTCAAGGTGGAAAAGAAAGTGAAGCAAGTATCTTCAGAATCAGAAGACCTTGATGTTCTTGAAGAACATTTATCAAGGAAATTAAAGAATGAAGCAGGTAAATACAAAGGTAAATTTCCTTATTGTGGTAAAATAGGACACTTTGCATCTAAATGTCCTTATGATAATCATGATGAAGTAGATGATGAGAAAGAGAAATCAAGTAAAAAGAAATTCTATAACAAAAAGTTCTTTAAGAAGAAGAAGGGTTTGATTGCTGATGTATCAGATAGTGAATCTAGTAGCTTTGAATGTGATGAAAATGAAGTTTTATTGATGGCTATAGAAACTACTTGTCAAGAATCAGATACTGATAATGGTGTTGAACTTGTTGAAGCTGATTTAGAATGTGAATTTCTTTATACACTTAAAAGATCAAAGAATTAAAAAGGAATTTAAGTGCTCAAGAAAATAAATTCATAAAGGAAAAAGAGAATTTTGAAAAAGAAATTAAGGAATTAAGTCAACAAGTTACAGATTTGAAATTAGAAGTTGAGGAACAAAAGAGAATTGTCTTTGTCACTAAGGAAGAGTTAAGTTCTAAAGATCAGGAATGTACAAGGTTAATGAATGAAGTAGTATCATATAAAAGGAAGTTAGAAAAATATGAGAATACTACTTTGGATGATATATTAAGGAATCAAAGGAAAACTGATAATCTAACTGGAATTGGTTTTGAACTTGGACAATGTTCTAGTGACAAGAAAGATAAAACCTTATTTGAGATATTCAAATATGAAAGTAAGTATATAGATCAGAATACTATCACTTCAAATGCAGGTAAAAATGCAGATTTTAGTCAGATTTATAATGATAAAAGGCAGGTTATATCAAGCACTTCATTCATGGATAAAAGATCTCCAAAAAAGTTCACTTCTTTCTTTGATGGGTATTGCTTCATGTGTCATCAATATGGACATAGAATAAGTAATTGTAAATACATGTCAAGGAGGTTTTCAAAGTTTCATTTTGGTTATTCCTTTCCTAAAATGAATTGTCTAAGATGTTACAAATGCAATCTCTTTGGTCATGCTATGAGGAATTGCAAAACTAAGTCATTTCAGAATGATCAATCTTATACTAGTCTACAAGTTGATAAAGAATTTGATACTAAAGTGACTAAGATATGGAGGCCTAAGATTAATAAGTTTGTGTTTGTTCAAATGACTTTACATTTTGAAGAAAAGGACTTGTGGATAATTGATAGTGGTTGTTCTAGACACATGACAGGTGATAAACAAAGTTTGACAAATTGATTAACTACAAAGGTGGAAGTGTGAGTTTTGGTGATGATTCTTCAAGGAAAATTAAAGGTTTGGGTTCTTTGATGTTTAGTGATTGTCTATTCATGATGTGTATTATGTTGAAGGATTGAAGTACAATATTCTAAGTGTTAGTCAAATTTGTGATAATGGATATGAAGTTATGTTTGATGATCGTATTACAATATGGATAGATGGTGGCATCGGGTAAAAGATCTAAAGGGAATATATACAACTTAAAAGATATCACAAATACTAACAATCATGAAGATGTTTGTTATGGGACAGGTGAATGAAGTTGTGCAGGATAAAAAGGAAACAAGAATGGATAATACTCTTCTCCAAGACAATGATAATGACAAATAAATCAGATAATAAAGTTGAAGGAAGTGAAAAAGAGATAAAAGATCAAACAAGAACACTAGAACCAACAAGTACAATAGGTGGTCATGCAGGTTTTTGAAGGATTTGGAAGATATTCAAATTAGACCAAAAGGATTCTATGCAGTCTACAAGACAACAAATTGAATGGTATAAACATTTCTTTCAAATTTGATATTTATGATTGAATAATGGTTGCAAGAGTATATCAGAGGTTGAGAAGGGTTTATTCACTAATATTTTAATGGTTTACATCAGCCTTTAATAAGATGTTTTTATGACACGTGAATATGCATTTGGATCTTTAATGTTTTGAAGGGAAACATGTTATTTATCTCTCAAGAAGTATATCATTTTGAAGACCATTGATTAAACTCATCCTCTTACATTTAGATGTATTGATTTAAGTCTAATTACACATTTCATGATCTGATAAAGTCATTTTGAGAAGGCTTGTATAATTTGGTATAATTTGTTGATGTAAAAGAATTAGTATGAGAGATAAGAAAAGAAGTAAATCCTACTTAATGTTTTCAACTAGAAGTTGAATTCTTGATTCATGATTTGTATTGTAACAAAGATTATCCTTTGATTTGTAACTTAATTTGTTCGTGTTAGAAGTTGACGCTTCTTAACTTTTGAAGTTCGTGCTTCAGATATAAGGGATTGGTGTTCCATGAGATAGATGTCTCTAAAACAGGGTGTTGGTGCTTCCTAGAGTTGTAGCCCTAAAAGTTTTGCCCAAGAGTCTAATAAAAGTTTAGATTCAAAGTGATTTTTTACCCTAAGGGGTTTTCCACTATAAATATTGTGTAATTTGTTCCTCTTGCATTTCTTGTTCTTATTTCATAACTTCATGTTATATTTGTAAAAAATTGAAAAGCTTGTAAAAGTTAAAAAGATCAAGTTTTCAAGTAACCACTAATTCACCCCCTCCTTTCATTGGTGTTGTATTCCAACAAGTGGTATCAGAGCCTTGGATCACGGGTTCGATTCTCCCTTCAGTGGGTGCTAAAGGCTCAGTTGGTGCTGAGGGGGAGATTGTTGACTTGGTGGTCAGCACCTCCTTAGAGATTCGTGACATGGCTTAACAACCTTTTGTGGGTCAGGTTAAATCTGGCATTTGTATCGGGCATGGAGAGTTCGAGCTTTTGGTGCAACGACAAATGATTCCAACACTAGCTTCTATACCTCTGCCTATATTTTCTCACATGACTCCTGATTCTTAGGCTCAAACTCCGGAGTCCCAAGCCTTGACTCTTCTAGCACTTGAACATAATAGACATAGTGACTGAAATTTCAAGTCATGAGAGTTTGCGGTCATATAATAGGTGTAATGTTCAATAAAATCCCGAGTGACAAGAAGTGCCTAAATGATAACAAATTAATAGCCAAATTAGACTTTTATGTTCTCTAAATGCATTGATTTCATTTTTTTGTGTAATTACTAGTTTTTTTTGTGCCAAGTCTATGCCATGTCTTTTGTTGAGTTTGAGTAAAGTCTTGTGAAATCCCTTCCAAGTCCATGATTAGTGGAAGGCAAAAAACCTTTTCATGCTCTTACTGAGTTTGGATTAAAACCCAAATCTTGGTCAAGGAGGATGAAAACCCTTAAATATGGGACAAGAGTTGGATGTTTATGCTCTTTGACAACCTAAGGATGAAACCCTTGGTATTGTCAGTGTTGAGTTAGGGAAGAAAATCTCCAATTCAATAAATTTGTTAGTATTTCTTGAGAATTCATGATTTGATCAATTCAGAGTATTGTGCTACAATTTGTTGATCTGAATATTATCATAAATTCTTTATTGTTGATAAAGTTATCATCATTTTGAGTAAATATTATTGTTTTAAGGTAAAAAGCAGGAACATCCCATAAAAGGACATTACAGTCCCATTCTAGAACATTTATTTTATTTTATTATTTTTGCTTATGACATATTCTGAAGGTAGAATTCATCGTGATCTTCTGCTGTCATTCTCCTTCCAATTTGCAGCTATTCTCCTTGAATGATTAGTCCCTAATATCTACCCAAGTTAGGGGGTTTTGTTCACCAGCTTGCTAAGAGAAATTCAGTGTTCCGACCTTAAATATCTAAATTTTTCCTTGGAGGGGTTCTGTCCTCTTTGGCTGTAATATTTACTTGCAATAAGTCATAATATTCATTCCCCAAAATTATCCCCTTTTCTTCTAGATCTACCTTCCTTATATGTCTTGCCTTGCTGAAGGTACACAACCCTATGTAGGTTGGTTGACCATTCATAACAATTCATTTTGTGTTTTCTTAACAATTCCATTGGAGCGCATCGTAAATAATATTGAGAAATGATTTCCTCCTAGTCACTTTTCTTTTTTCTTCTTAATTAACTTGTTTATATTGTTTTCCTTTCTTACTTTCAATTAGTTTAATTTATGTTTATCCTGGTTTTTGCATTTTTTCTACACAATCCCTATTTGTAGTCTTTGCATTCCCAGCCTTTGGTTGGTGAACACAAGGCATTACACAATCTCCTTTTCCTTTCGTAATTTGCAATTTAAAAAAAAAAAGTTTTTTTTGGGCAAAAAGTGCAATTCGACCCCCAACCCTAATTTTGTCCATGCAAAACCTATCTCATTTATGTTATTGTGAATGAAAAACAAAAACATTTTTCTGCATTGCTGAACTTATATTTTTGCTTGCCATTGCATAAAGAGAGCTGAAGATTGTTTGTTGAATGCTCCAAGCTGGTTGTTGTACTATTCCTACGCATTTGCAATTGTTGGTTTGTTGTCAAAGAGATTGTAGAGGATGATTTCTTCAAATGAGGTAGTTTTTTGTTTTTTATTTTTCATTACATGATTTTTAACAAATAAACTCTCTAATTTTGTTTTGAAGTTTTTTATTTTTGGTTTGTGCTTGTCCATCTTGTTTATAGAATTTGTTGTGTTAGGTGTAAAAATGGCAAGTGCTTCTAGCTATGGGAGCCTTCCCTTCTTCAAAATAGACTCACTCTCCCCATTGGAAATATGTGGCAGTGGTACAACTTCTAGGTGGAGGAGGTTACACTTAGATTTGTGGTCATTGCAAAGCACAATATAACAGCTCATATAGTCAAGTGAAAACACATTTGTGCTTGCATCAAGTTTTGTCTTGATGCCCCAAAATGTAAAGGCTTCTTGCATAGGAACAAAGCATTGGTATATATTGAAGAACAAACAAAAGTAGACCAAGCAGTAGGGAAAAAAGCTACAAATAATCCATTGCTAAAGATTAAGAAACAATTGAGGGCCTCTCCATCGCCTTCCAATCTTGAACCCACAGAGGGCCATCCATTTTTGTTTGTACCTGAAGAACAACTTGTAACTCAAAAGATCAAAGGGACCGTTGGAAACAACATTTCACAATGAGGCTAGAGAGATTGTCGATCTATACATAACTGGACGTTTCTATGCTAATGGATTGGCATCCAATCTTGTTCATTCACCCTATTGGCAAAAAATGGTGAGATCAATCAATGAGGCTCCAAAAGGGAACAACGGCCCGGGTTATGAGGTGTGTGCTACCTTATTGGACAAAGATGTGAAATATGTAGAGGACTATTTGAAGCCCATAAAGGACTCATGGGTCAAAACAGGGCTGTTTGTTGTATTTTATTGATGGAAAGATGCAAGAAATCGCCCATTGATCAATGTTATTGCAATGTCCCCTAAAGAGGCAATGTCTTTGAAAGTAGTGGATTGTGAAGGACAAGTGAAGGAAGGTGAGCCCTCGAAATGTTGTGCACATTATAAGAGACTGACATGAATTGCAGGGCTCTTGGATTATTAGTTGAGCGTTCACACATTTTTTGGACATCTTGTGCTGCCCACTCCCTCAACCTAATGCTGCAAAAAATTGGCAACAAAGTTTCATGGATCAAATAGGTGTGTGTTGATGTTGAAGAGATCAAAATGTTAATCACCAACCACCATGTCACAAGGCATATTTAGACAATTTTCAAAATTAGAATTGTTGAAGGTATGCTAAATAATGAATATGTTATACTTTAGTAAACTTTTTGATTTATTTTTTAATCATTTTATTATGTAATAGGTTGGTGAGACCTATTTTATATCCAACACAATTGTGTTGAGCTGACTTTTGAAGGTTAGTGAGGCATTTTCTAACATGTGAATCAACCCTACTTGGACCATATGGAGGCAATCTAGTGTTAATGTTATAGCGTCGATTAGATTAGAGATCAATTTATTTTATGAGAATCAAATAAAACATTAATTGTGATTAATAATTATTCATATATATATATATACATATATATACATATATATATATATATATATATATATATATATATATATATATATATATATGCAAATGTGATTATATTATACTTATCTTAAGTATTGAATATAATAATTATTGATTAATATAATGACTGATGCATATTATCACAGCCCATGATAATGTCGAAGAACATTCATAGTGCTGACAGGACTGTAATATTGAGTATGATACATATGTGTATTGTGGCACACAGTTGCTATGTGGGCCGATACATATTATGTATCCGCACACATAGTTATTGTGTGCCACGATCCATAATATGTATCGCAAGTGTTTAAAACCTCATACGTATTACATAACACGATGCACAATCATTACATAGTGCACGATCATCACTTGGTCTGCATTAATATGAATAATAATCACCGTGTTATGAAATGGTACTACTGTGAAATGGTAGGTCCCTACATGGACTTAGTCCATGTAGAGACATGTCTCTACATGAGACATGTTTTCTCACACATATTTTATGAGAGGCTTGCATTTGAAACACACAGAAATACAACAGTGTTAGTACTAGTGCAATGCCTCTCAATATATCTATTGAATTTAAAAGAACTATATCAATCTACACAGAGTCAATATATAAAGATAAGAAATAAAAATTTATGTTTCTTCTGATCCATATTCCTTGACATGATATCAGAGCATTGGTGAAGTAATACCAAGAGAAAATATAATTACATTTTTTCTTATAAAAATTCAAGAATATTCGTAAGTAGAGATTAAAACAATCATGGTGAGTGGAATCAGATTACTTTGATGGAGCAAACAACTTCGTCTCATGGAAGCTTAGGTTAATGATGGCTTTAAGAGAGCTAGAGTTACTCTTTTGTTGAGAAAGCTGTACCTATGCCGAATGATGAAGATAGAAAAGAAACAACAATAAAGCCATGAAAATGATCATTGATGCTGTAAAGGATCATATAGTTCCTGTTATATTAAAACTAGACACCGCACATGTTATGTTTGTCTTCCTAGAAAACATGTATGAAATAAACAATACTAGTCGAGCTCTCGCACTCACGCAACAATTGCATCATGTGAAAATGAACAAAGGAGAAACTATTACATCCTATTTTATGAGAATAACTGAGATTAGGGATCAATTGTCCACAATTGGACATGAAATTAATGATAAAGAATTAACAATGCTGACCCTCAATGGACTCCCCTGAACCTAGGAATCATTCATACAAGGGATAAGTGCTTGAAACAAATTTCCTAAGTTTGAGGTGGCTAGCATGGTAAGGTGGCTAGCAATAACTGTGGGAGAAATAAGGTCTGAAGCATGGTAACGGTTGAACGATACCAATTGATCATATAGAAGATCCTTGTGCATTCAGATTGGTGTGAATAAGAATTCCCAGAATGTCGATATATGACTATAGGAGGTCGCAAGCATCCACAACAATAAAACTGTCGGGCTAAGATTTGTATTGATACATCTGAGTATGGAATATTATTTGGTGGGGCTAGACAGTATAGCTGGTTTGAAATATTTTAATTCTTGCAATTGCCATGAAAATCAAGTGGTGGACATAATTGTCGAAGCTTTGTCATGTGTTGTAAAGTTTGATAAATATTTACATAAGCAAATCTTATAAAAGTCATGTAAATATTTTGCCGAAAACTTCTGAGCACATTTGTGAAGGTGAAAATGGAGGCTTTATGCGGTCTGGAGTCTTTCCTGAGTTCATAGGCAAACAAAGATAGTATATTGTGGCCTTGTGGGATCTGCATATTGTTTTTTCTAATATCAGTGATAATATTGTGGAGTGATGTCTATAATATATGCTGTGAAATAAAGTAAATTGATGAAATATAAGGTGGTCTTTTAAGTTTGTGAGCCCAAACAGAATTGGCGGACTATATAATTCATTGGCTCAAACCCTCAGATGATTGGAGTGGAAATATTTACCAGAGTCTGTCGTGGGTTATTGCTTATGCCATGATCCTCTAGTGGGAGTGGAAATTAATATTTCCAGCTTAAGTTTCTATTTATATTTCCAGATTAATTGTTATCAAGCTATAGAGAGTTTGTTTATTATAGTTCTGCATCGAGTTGATTGAAAATTATAGCATTTGCTGGTTCTATTGCTCATCCTATCTCCAATACAAGTGAATTGATATCGTTAATACTCTGAAGGATGCCATTTAATAAAATAGTTCAATACTACTGCTACTAAAGAGCCTTACACTTTGGTTATCAAACAAGCATCGGATACAGTTTAACACCTATGGTAGTGATTTTGACATAGCAATCTATGAGTGCCTCAATTCATTAATTTCAACCTCGAAAACATCTATACTATCAGAGGTCCTATACCTGCTATAAGAAGGATCAGGTATTAATCTCAGGTTGACAGCTCACTGTTACAGGTCCTCAAGATATATATGGCAGCTAGCCATTACTCTGAAATTGGATCAGTGAATATATTTGTCGTCTTTCTTGTCCTAATAGAAGAGTATATAATAATTGCATATTTTAAATGTTAAACAGTGTTATATCCCCACAGTAACATCCATTAACTTTTACCGTTGTAGACAAAGGAGAAAGAAACTTTAGGAACAAAAGAAAGAGAGATTATCAAATCAAGCAAGAAAGGAACTCTCACAATAATGGATGGAGAGGGAGAGACTATTAAAACAACAAATTTCAAAGGAGAGATCTCTCTAAGGTACAATGCTTAGATGTGACAACTTTGATCACAAGGCAGCAAATTGTCCAGATTGAAACAATCATCAAGCCTCTATTGCAGAAGTAAAAGAAATAGAATTTGAACACCTTCACCTTTAGTCTTCACCTTGAGAGGGAGTTCATATACGAGCCTTCATGAACTTAAAAGTCATGTTATAAATTCTTTCTAATTCTTTGTTAGATTTTAACATCACTTGTTGTAAATAAATCAAATATTACCATCCATTGAGAATATGATTCTTCGTTATGTTAAATCTAAGTAACAATCAAATTATTATGTGGTGAAAATATGAGTATTTTGTTATACTTACATATTTGCAGCATTGAGGCTCTTACATATTTGAGGGTTGAGGCTCTTGATATTTGAGTATTGAGGCTCTTGAGCGCTGAGGCTCTTGCACATTTGAGCATTGAGGCTCTTGATATTTGATCGTTGAGGCTCCTGAGTGTTGAGGCTCTTGCATATTTGAGCATTGAGGCTCCTGAGCGTTGAGGCTCTTGGACATTAGAGTGTTGAGACTCTTGGATAGAATTACCAATGAAGACTATCTTTCAGAGAACTTGTGGATGGAATCTCACATGAAGAAAATCCACTAACATTATGTAAGTGATACTTAAAATTGTTTTTCTTTGAGATCTATTTTCTGATTACATAGATTTGAGATCTATTGTTTTATTTACATAGATTTGAGATCTATTATTGAGATAATGCTATACATAAAGTTGAGATCTATATGTGATTGTTGTTTACATCATGCTTCTTACCTCTCATTACATGTGAACGATGTTTGAATAACCTTACATCTTGTAGTAGGTGATATTACAAAGGTTGGGACATTTTGAGGATGGTTAATCACATTGATTACATCAGGTATGAATACATTATGAATATATTATGTTTTCTTTGATGGTTCCATAGTCATTGAGATCACTTAGATTTCTATTGAGGACAATAATTCATTTGTCAGAATGAAATCTAGTGATAAAGATCTTGTGATTACATTATGAGATTTATTTTGATCGTCCCTCGAGACCAAGAGGGAGTGTTGATATTTGTGGCCTTTTCGGAAAAATCAATGACATGTATGTTGAGATGAATAATAAATAATATTATTTATTATTCATCTCAACATACATCTCATAAATTATTATATTAAACTCTAAATGAAAGATAAGAAACATTTTGTATTGTCCTAGAGGGACAACTTCATACTGTCTACAAGGGACGACTTGAGTTAATTTTATGTGAAATTATTCTTGCCGATTCTGGTCGGTCCTTACCATTGAAGTTGAGGATGTCTTCACACATATATATGTGTCTTGTGGTGCGAATTATCCACGGCAATCAAAGACATAACATGTTAAGGAAAATTTGCACCTATAGTAGACCCGAATTTGATAATTGCAGCAGTCATAATAATCAGTCATTTCTCATACACATCTGAAGAAGATATGCAGCTGAAGATGGAAGAACATTAGGCTCAAGGTGAAGAGGAATTACTTGCTACAAACCAAGTATTATCTTCTCCCTTTTCTTTGATTAATTTCTGCATTCTTATAGATTGTATTTTTTCCTTACATAAATCTGAAAATATTAACACACTATCATGCCCTACCTTCCTTAGAAAAACTTGTTATAGGGTTACCTAAGTTGAGACCAGAACATGATGGAATCTGTAAAGGTTGTGCTTTAGGTAAGAACTCCAAAGGACTTTTCATTGTAGTGAACAAAAATCCAAAAATGTACTAGAACTCATTCACACCAATTTATGTGGACCAATGACAGTATCCTCAGTAGGGGGATTTTTGTATTATGTCATTTTTGTTGATGATTACTCTAGGAAAACTTGGATTTACTTCCTTAAACTCAAAGAATCAAATGAGGTACTATCAAAATTCAAGGAATTTAAAGCATTAGTTGAAAACATGACTGGGACCTTGAGGTCTGATAATGGGGGAGAATATATCTCTGATAACTTTAAAATTTTTTGCAAAACCACTAGGATTAAGAGGGAGTTCAGTGTGCCATATAATCCTCAACAAAATGGGGTAACAGAAAGGAAAAATAGGACCATAGTAGAAGCTGCCAAAGCCATGATGCATGATCAAAATCTTCATACTTCATTTTGGGCTGAGGCCTCCAACACTGTTGTTTACATTTAGATTAGATGTCCTCATTCCACTCTTGATAATATAACTCCCGAAGAAACTTTTACAGGAATCAAGCCTGATCTGAGTCATTTGAGAATATTTGGTTGCCCAGTTTACATTCATATTCCCAAAGAGAAGAGGTCCAAACTAGAACCATCCGGAAAGAAAAGAATTTTTGTTGGTTATAGTGAAACTTCTAAGGCCTACAAGATATACATTCCAGGACATAATACATTTGAGCTAAGTAGAGATGCGACCTTTGAAGAAGACACTACATTCAAAATATCTAAAGATATTAATGAGAGTGATGATGAATCCTCTCAAGATTTAATAGAGCATCTTGACACTGAGATTCAGAGGGAGATACCTATAGACAATAATGAACTTTAGAATTCTGCTTCTAAACTTTCTGATCCTACTACCAATAAAAAGAGGCCACTTTGGGCAAGGAAAGTGATCTAGGAAGCAGAGAACTATGCTGCTCCCAAGGGCACATTCAGAGAAAGCAAGAGACCAAGAGGCTATTCAAACTATGTGGCTCTTATGAGTGATCTTATTAAGTTTGAACCTCCTAATGTAGAAGAAGCTCTAAAACATCAAGTTTGGAAGGATGCCATGATTGAGGAGTACTAGTCCATACTTAAGAATGATGTCTTGGATGTTGTGCCTAGACCTAAAGGAAAATCAGTTGTGTCATCTAGATGGTTATTCAAAAATCAAACATGCTGCGGATGGAAGTATTGAAAAACACAAGGCTAGATTTGTTGCAAGAGGCTTCTCTCAAAAGGGCAAAATTGATTATGATGAAATCTTTGCTCCAGTTGCTCGCTATACTTCAGTAAGGACCATACTTGCCATTGCTTCTTCAAAAGGATTGAAAGTACACCAAATGGATGTGAAGACTGCATTTTTGAATGGTACAATAGAAGAAGCATACTTGGAACAACCTGAAGGTTTCATCATTCATGATAGTGCTCATGTTTGCAAATTAAAGAAAGCTCTCTATAGGCTCAAACAAGCTCCTAGAGCTTGGTATGAAAGAATAGATAGTTACCTCCTCAAGTTAGGTTTCTCCATAAATGAAGCAGATCCTAACCTCTACTTCAAGGTAAGTAATGGTGATATAATTCTCATACTTTATGTTGATGACTTACTAATCACAGGTGAAGATAATCCCATAATAAAATGCAAGCAAGATCTGGCCTCTGAATTTGATATGAAGGACTTAGGTCTCCTGCATTACTTCCTGGGTCTAGAAGTATGGCAAGAAGACAAACACATTATTCTGAATCAGGGTAAATACACTATTGATATTTTGAACAGATTTGGGATGATGGATAGTAAATCTATGTCTACACCTATGGAGACAAATTTGTATAAATTGAAAAATGAAGCCTCTGAGTCAAAATTTGCCGATCCTACTCTCTATTGACAGATAATTGGATTTTTGATGTATTTGGTAATTACTAGGCCAGGCATTTGTTATGGTGCAAATACTCTCAGTCAGTTCATGTGTGAACCTAGGAAGATACATCTTGTAGCAGAAAAACACATCATGAGATACCTATGTGGAACCATTGGGCTAGGTCTAAAATATGATAAAGTGAAGATTAGTCTACATGGATTCTCTGATTCTGATTGGGCTGATAGTGTTGTAGATCGAAAAAGTACTACAAGATGTTTTAGCTTAGGATCTGCCATGATATCCTGGTTCAATAGAAGACAATGTTCAGTTGCACAGAGCTCTACAGAAGTAGAGAATATTGCAGTATCAATGGTAGCATGAGAAGTAGTTTGGTTGAGAAAATTGTTGGTAGGATTGTTTGGACAACCTATGGACCCCACTGTTATACAATGTGACAATCAAAGTTGTATTAAGCTCTCCATGAATCTAGTCTTTCACAACAGATCTAAGCACATTGAGATTCATTATCACTACATTAGGGATATGGTGGAAATAAATGTTATACAACTGAGTTACATTAGCACAGACGAGCAAACGACAAACATCTTGACCAAGCCTCTCTCCAGAGTAAAGGTGGATCACTTTAGAGAAAAACTTGGTATGGTAAAAATGTAATTATATTTTTTGAGATCGAGTCTCAATATCAGTTGTTATATTTAAAAGACACGTGTATATATTCTGTTATCATGTGAGTTATTACATGATCTTGCAGAAACATCCTGAAAGGTAATGATCTTTCATTTTGTCTGCTTTGGTTACTATTGTAAGATGACGATCTTACTAATGGTTTGACCTACTATCATGAAGGATGTAGCATATCCTTGGAGGTCATGATAGTGCATATCTTTGAGGGTAATTGAGTTACTAGTTATTGAGATATGACATGGTGGATATTATAGGACTTGGTATTAGTGAAGACACCATGTGCAGACATTTTCTTTGGTAGGCATCATGAGTCCTGATGTCAGTGCACATACCAAGGAAGATATGAGTATGATGAATATTTGTTGATATTTTGATAGGTCATACTCATGATGATATCGTAAGATACCATCTATACGATGGATAGATGTTTTTATCCTTCATGTTATCATATTGAGATGATAATTCAAGAGTATTGTGTGTTAAATATACTCTAATCCTCCCTAGCTAAGAGGTAGTGTTAATGTTATAGCGTCGGTCAAATTAGAGATCAATTTGTTTTATGAGAATCAAATAAAACATTAATTGTGATAAATAATTATTCATTTAAATATATAATTTTATATATATATACATATATTTTTATAATTATATATATGCAAATGCGATTATATTATACTTATCTTAGTATTGAATATAATAATTATTGATCAATATAATGACCTATGCATATTATCACAGCCCACGATAATGTCGAAGAACATTCATAGTGTTGACATCACTGTAATATGGAGTACGATACATATGTGTATCGTGGCACACAGTCATTGTGTGGCCCGATACATATTATATATTGGCACACATAGTTACTATGTGCCGCGATACATAATATGTATCACAAGTGTTTAAAATCTCATACTTATTACATAACACAATGCACGATCATTACTTGGTCTGCGTTAATATGAATAATAATCATTGTTTTATGAAATGGTATTGCTGTGAAATGGTAGGGCATGTCTCTACCAGGGTTACTCGAGGACGCGTCCCCGGCCTAAATTCCCAAGATTCCGGAACGGGGACGTTTCCGGGACTTGGGGACAGCTTGGGTACGTCCCCACCCTATTAAACTTATATTTTTGTTATCATATGCATATTGACAATCCGACAATGAATTGAAATTTCAAATTTCCAGTTTTATGAATGCATAATAGAGTTAGACTATAGTTTTACTTTTAGTATTTACTAAATGGCATTGAAATGTTGTATGTTAAGGTTCTATGATGTTTAAATGGCATGCATTGTCCATATTTTCAAATGAATGTAATGTATACTTGCAAATTTCCTTATATATTTAAAAATTTCCCTATATTTATATAGATTGTTAAGGTTTTAGATCGCTGCAAATGTAATAGCACTGCCGTCAAAGTATGTGTTTTCCAAATGCATTGATCTCTTGAATATATACATGGTAAAGATAAGAAGAGACATGTCCCTTCATGGGACATGTCTATTCATTAATCTAATTTATTAATTTAACTATATAGTCATTATAAGAATAAATAAATGATTAACTTCATATATATATGTATATTAATATAAAATAATATCAATTATTAAATATATTAATATATATATATATATATATATATATATATATATATGATAAATCAATTCTCATAATAATTATATAATTAGTTTTATTTATTTGACCGATGCTACATACATCAACACTCCCTCTTAGCTAGGGAAGATAAGATCATATATCACATTTCTTGTGATAAGAAATCTTACATATATCTCATGAAGGCATATATCACATAACATGTGATGATAAGTATCACATAACTCGTGAGATGAGGAATCACCTAACATGTGATACCCAGTTTTACATATCACCTAACATGTGATACGAGGAATCACCTAACACGTGATACCCAGTTTTACATATCACCTAACATGTGATATGAGAATCACCTAACACGTGATACCTGATTTTACATATCACCTAACATGTGATATGAGGAATCACCTAACACATGATACCTGATTTTACATATTACCTTAGATTGTAATATGAGGAATCATCTTAGATCATGATACCTAGTTTTCACATCACCTTAGATCGTGATATGAGGAATCACCTAACACAGGATACCTAGTTTTACATATCACCTAACATGTGATATGAGGAATCACCTAACACGTGATACCTGATTTTACATATCACCTAACATGTGATATGAGGAATCACCTAACACATGATACCTGATTTTACTATTACCTTAGATCGTAATATGAGGAATCATTTTAGATCATGATACCTAGTTTTCACATCACCTTAGATTGTGATATGAGGAATCACCTTAGATCGTGATACTTGATTTTCATATCACCTCAAATCGTGATACAAGGATAGAGTAATTTGAGAACATTACATTCCCCTTACATATAACCCTATTATGGTATGTGCATTGACATATCAAAAGTCTACCATAACGAATCTCCATTACAAGATCGTCACCTTGTAACATCAAATACAAGTGTTCATTGTCTAAGAGATCGTCACCTCTTAGAAATGTACACAGGATGGGTGGGCCCATAAAGTCACACATCTGACAAAAGAAGTTTACACATTAAACATTTTTATCAGTACAAATCTAAATTTTATATTTCAACCATACCAATATTCTTCCTAAAGTGATCAACTTTCACCTTGGCAAGTGGTTCGGTAAGAATATCTGTTGTTTGATCGCTCGTATTAATATACTCCAACTGGATCACATTCCTTCCTACCATGTCTCTTACATAGTGATAAGGAATCTCTATAAGATAAAATAATGGATCATTGATGCTGAAAACTCCATCCTAAGAATCACGGTCCTCTAACTGTTGATCACTAAGGAACCCATTTTAACATGGTCATCTCTCTCTGAATCAAGATTCTCAGATGTCCATAGATGTAGATCCTTTAGTTGCTCCCTTTAAAGCTCAAGATCGCACATCAACCTCCTGACCTCTTTTTCCAAGGTTGTCTATAATGGTTTGTCAGACTCCCTCTGAATCTGATATCAACTCTCAACTCAGTTCCATAACTGTAGGTATTAAGTTCTTTCTCCCTTGAATGCAATCGCGTATGCTTCTAGATTTGTCCTCAATGCACTTCAAAAATAGATTACAATTAGTTCATAAAACTAAACTATCCCGAAGGAAAATATCAATTATAGAAGTATAAAAGATTTACTATCCCGATCTTATGGCATGAATTAATGACTCAAAATTTATAAACATTATTCAAGGGTAGAAATACTTATCTCTTATTGTCAAATATTACTACCCTCTGGCAATTTCTTCCACCAACTTGAATTATTATTGTGATCCTCCCGAAGCTAAATCCAACACTCCCTCTTAGCTAGGGAGGAATCCTTCTTGATAACTTCTGGTTTGTCCTCTTGATGCTAAAATCAACGCCCTCTCTTAGCTAAGGAGGGTCTTCTCAGATATCTGAGTTATAGAGTAATGTCCACCATGGCTACTCCTAGAGGTTGGCTCCATCATGGCTGCTTCCATGAATGGAAATGCAAACAAAAGAGCATAAGTGTCCATCACGGAATCACTCAACGTGATGTCGTCATCTCATCGCGACGTTCACCATGGCTATTCCTAGAGGTTGAATAAATACAAGTTCTAAGTCATGGAGTCTCTCACATGACATCCACCATGACTACTCCCATAGGGTGGATCCACCATGGCTACTCCTAGAGGGTGAATCCACCATGGCTATTCCCAGAGGGAAGAACAAGAAATTTCACCTCAAACCTCTCTCTCACAAAGAAGAATGCATTAAGAAGGGATTTCACCTCAAATTTCTCCTTCGCGGAGAATAATGCATTAACAAGGGCTTGCACCTCAAACTTCTCTCTCACAGAGAATAATGCATTAAAGTACATCTCTAGAAAGCACTCATGCTAAGACTCCTTCTCAGTAAGGGCTTCATTCCACAATTCCAAGCTTGTCTCGAAAATGCACAAACTTTTACTCTAGCAAGGGGCTTGGTGAGAATATCGGCCATCTGATCATCAGTGCTAATGTACCTCAACTGAATATCATATCTCTAATATAGTTATATTTGATCTTCACATGCTTTGACCTAGCATGAAATACAAGGTTGGAGTTTGCATTACTCTTGGTAAATCCCAAGCTCACCAAGTATCCATCTATTCAAGAATATCTCGACCTAGGTGTTAGCACATAGGCCTTCCAACCTACACACATGGAACTCCATCCTTAACTTTTCTTTCTAGAGTGATATATCTCCACCATCTACCCTCTGAAATAGCACTAGAAAAATTTGGATTCAACATTTGAAATTATTACTTGTATTGACTCAAGAGGTTCTTGAGGAGAACTATCAAACTGGATCTTTTCTTCACTTAGTCGCAAACGTCTTTGTCTTGAAACAAAGTCTACATTTACTAGGTTCACAAATGAAGTAGAGATGGGATAAAAAAATTCCCTTAATAATCATGGCTAGAAGTACTCTTGTGTCCAAGTCTTCACTAGCTCTTGTAGAGGCATAGGACACTTTCACAAGTTTCATGCCATTGCCGCCTCCTACCAGCTGTACTACAAGTCTGCCCAACTTTTCTTCCAACACCACATAGGGAGCAAGCTCTAAAAGAACCTCAGTACGAACCATTGGCTCATTAATAGTTATTTCCCGAAGCTCACCTTTCAATGCTCCAACAACGGCCTCAACAATTCTACAACCACACCTTCATGTGCTTCTGTTGTGCTTTCTCCAAGGTGAGGAGTGACTATAACATTTTGTTGCTGCACTAACTTGCTATCTTTGGATGGAGGCTCCCCTATGAATGCATCTAATACTGTATGAGCTATAATTCCGCTATCAAGTGCTTTGATCAACACCTCTTCGTCAATAACATCACCCCTAGCAACATTTACTATGTGTGCCCCCTTCTTCATCTTGGAAAAGATTCATTATGAAATATCTTGTGTGTGGCAGGTGTTAATGACATATGTAATAAAAGAGCTATAGCTTCATCAAATAATACCAAATCAACACCAACGGCTCATGCTCGATCAACAAGGGCATAAGGGTCATGAGCAATAACGTTCATCCCCAGACCTTTAGCACATCGAGCAACTACTAACCCAACCTTTTCAAAAACCATGACCGCAAGTGTCTTCCCAACTAGAGAGACACCTACATACTTGTTCCGTTTCCATTATCCTTCTTTCATGGAAGCTTCAGCCATGGCCACATTCCTAGTCATGGAAGCCAAGAGTGCAATCCCATGCTCTGCCGCCACAACAGTCTTAGCAGTCGGTGCGATCACGACTAAACATGAAAACTCAGTGGCCGCCTGCAGATCCACATTATCTATTTGTTTGATCATAATTACTCTGCATACTTAGCGAGTAAGTTCCATATGCCTTTCATGTCTTAATCAATAATTGTTGTAGAAATACATGATTCTATAGTAATATGAACGTTGGAATATCTCTCCGTTCACAACTGCTAAAGTGCTATATCCTTATTGTCTTCCATGAAGAGCAGCCTGTCTTTATCAAGCTTTGGTTGACCTTCTCACGTATATTTCCTATCGCTGTCATTTTTGTTCATTATATTATCGTTGCTTGAAATAAAGGTGACTCCTTCATATGGTGATGATGTATCAAGGAATGGTACGCTATTAATGTCTGAAATTCTACTGAAGTCAATTCCTTATCCAATTCTTATTGTTGCTTTTAACCTTGTATTCATGCATAAACTTTTACTTTCATTGCTGCTTCTTTGTCTCTAATAGTTCTCTGAGATTTTCATATCGCTTAGCCTCCAGAATCTACTGAACCGACAGAATATAATGATCCCGTGCTAAGCCACGGTAGAAATTGTAGAGGTGGAATGATCTTAATAGCCTTTGACACTGCAATGGTACACCACCGAGTGGTCACATTTGATGACTTGGTACTTCTCTGGTCCTTTTATCTCTTGCACTAAATCCGACTTCTACCACACGACACAAGTCTATTATTTAAAAATTGGATCAATTATTTTCCCTTGGATTCAAGCCTGTATGAAAACTTCATCTTCATGCTTAGAAAATTATGTGCACTTCTAAAGACATTTGCAGTCTGGCTTTGATACCATGTTAAGGTTTTAGATCATTGCAAATGTAATAGCACTGCCGTAAAAGTATGTGTTTTCCAAATGCATCGATCTCTTGAATATATACATGGTAAAGATAAGAAGAGACATGTCCGAAGGGACATGTCTATTCATTAATCTAATTTATTAATTTAACTATATAGTCATTATAAGAATAAATAAATGATTAACTTCATATATATATATGTATGTATGTTAATATAAAATAATATCAATTATTAAATATATTTATATATATGTATATATAATAAATCAATTCTCATAATAATTATATAATTAGTTTTATTTATCTGACCGATGCTACATACATCAACATAGACATCCCCTTTGGCGTCCCCGCCGTTTCCCCCCGTCCCCAAAATCGGCAAAAAAATTTGCCATCCTGGAAACCCATCCCCCCGCATCCTGCCGTCTCCATCCCGGAAACTTGGGGTAACACTGGTCTCTACATGAGACATGTCTTTTCACACACACACACACACACACACACACACACACATATTATGAGAGGTCTGCATTTGTAACACACAGAAATACAACAGTGTTAGTACGAGTGTAGTGCCTCTCAATATATCTATTGAATTTAAAAACACTATATCAATCTACAAAGAGTCAATATATAAAGTTAAGAAATAAAAATTAATGTTACTTCTGATCCATATTCCTTAACATCTAGCACTAAAAGGGCAGAAAAGGTTTAGAAAATGATCCTAGATGACATTTGGTGGGATGTTGCTGAATATCTCCTCAGTTTCGCTGAGCCTATATTTTGGTGAGGTATATGATGGTATTGACCGAATGATTGAGAAGATGAAAGTCATCATTGCAAGAGAGCAAGATCCCAAAGAAAAATTCTTCAAATAACTACACCAAATCAAGGTAGAAAGATGGAACAAAATGACCATTCCATTGCATCTTCTTGCCTTTGCATTAAGTCCAAATATTATAGTTCTCAGCTCCTTATTGTTGGCATAAGAGTTGCCTCATATAGAGATCCCGAAGTTGCTCAAGGGTACAAGGTAGCACTTTGTAGACTCTTTGGTGATTGTGACATGTAGGATGCAGTGAGGGCTAAGTTCATGAGTTTTAAAAGCATAAATGATTGCGGTCTTGATGCTCTTCAGGGAAAGTATATGATTGATGCTCATATTTGGTGGTACATCCATGGAGAATCATATCCGCATCTAAAACCTTTTGCCATAAAAAAATTATCGTAAATAAGTTTTATAAAAACAATCTTCTATCTTTTAAGTTTTATTTATATTTTAATTTTATTTATAACGATAACTCTTTGACTCTCTAATTTTGTCTTTGATAGGTTGCTAGTTCATCTTCATCTAAGAGGAATTGGAGAATATACTCCATCCGCTCAATAAAGCACAGTAGGTTACACTTCAAAAAGGCGGAGAACTTGGTGTTTTTGCATTCAAACTTGCGGCTCCATACACACAAAGAAAATGCCTACAAAGAAGGGGAGACAAAGAATTGGGATATCGAACCACAACATATTGAGATGGATGCTTCAATTTCCCTCTTTGCTGCACTTGGAGTCGATGATGACTATGAGCCACCTAGCAAGCATGAGAGTGCTAGTTCCAATGCCAATGCTAGTGTCGGTGCCACTATTTGCGGTTCTTCTAATCTACCACTGCATATGGATAAGGATGATGATATTTTTGATAACCCGTATGATATTTGATCAATAATGGCTGATTGTTGACACTTGACATTATTATAGTGGTGTTTTTTGCTATGTTATTTGAACTAAAACTTTAATATATATCATGAGAGGTGATTTTTGACCATTAATGTGGTGGTGTATTTTGCTATGTTATTTGACTATTAGTATAGTGGTGTATTTTGAACTTAATTACTGCTGCAATTATGTATATATTTTTTTATTTTTATATGTTTTGTATGGATGGACCCAATCCCCCAAAAAAACTTTGCCCGAACCAGGACTGATAACCTTGGCAATAAGTGATTTGATTGATCTTAATCCAAGTGGCCAAATATTTTAGCATACTCGGTTTACTTTAGTATATCATAAGTCGACATCTAGGAAACCCTGAACATATGGAAACTCTTTTGAAACCAAAGTTTGAACTTAATGAATGATTAGTCTTGACTTCTTTTTAACAGTGTTTCTATAACATCCATGCATTCTATTATCATTACCCTTTGAAGTATTTTCAATCTTGGAAGATTTGTCTTTTGCATAGCATTGCGTCTTATGTCAAGAAAAGACAGGAAGACGTACAACATTTTAAGCATGTGAAAGTTATTGTTTGCCTCATTTGATAAGATCAACTGAAGGCCGAACTTAGGAAAGTCTTTTGATAAAAACTCCTTTGCCTAATTTAGTTGTGTCATCCTGTTAATATTAATAGGCCTAAATAAAAGTATTCTTAATGAATGGTTCTTTTTTGATAGAGAACCCTATATCTTCACATGTTCACTGTATAAAAAAATGGTGAATATAGCTCTCGGTTCTTTAGCAAGCTAAATCTCATGAGGTTCTACTATAGATGTCTCTTGAATCTTTTTACTTGCTCTGTCTGTGTATACTATCATTAGTGGATTGAATTTAGTTACACTAGCAGTTTATGATTATTCAATGGATTAAGTAGCAAGCCGGTATAATTTCATGCACTCGTTGCATTTTGTTGGTCTAATTAAGTATTTACTAATTACACTTTACTTAGGATAATGTATTTTCATATTAGTTGTCATTGAGACACCTAGAAGTTTGCATTTCATTTTAGCACATGGTGTAGGAGAATTTTCACTTTAGGTGGTGATAGTTGTCATCTCATACCTCTTTGTGTGTGAGATCCATATTTAGTGCTCTTATCACATTATCATCCTCTCATTGTTGCACATGTTGCACATACTTTGATGTACAATGGAGGATGATCCACCTTTGGTGGACATGTGATTCCACATAGCCTATATATTCAGACACTCCTACTTTGTATTCAATTCAATTGGCTATAATCAATTATTTGATCATTTTGCCTATCTCTCTTGTGCTATCAATTGAGCTTCTAGATCTTGGCATTTTATCCTTTGTCTTAGGCAAATTTTTACACATTTAATTTAATAGGTTTAAAGCAACTAAATCTTAATAGACAATAAAACAAGAATTGAGATCTTTTAATAAATACTTTTGCAAGGACGAAGATGTTTGTTTAATGGGAGAAGATTTAGTAGTTTTGTTAGATAAGCACAAAGGAATTAGCTAGAATTCAAATTTTCATGGATCAGCTTTGGTGAATGCAGAATGCAAGCTGGGCGGATGCTTTTAAACCCTGGGCTTCATGCTACAGACGACAACGCGTTGCAAATTTAAATGATGAAGATGACTGTGTTGAGGTGGAAAGACCAGACCATGAGGTAAAACTAGTTTATCTTTCACCTTATTTTCTTGCTTGAAATTACTATTAAGGTGCTGACCTGTGTCATTTCTATATCAAATTTTTGTGGAATAATTTTAGAATTATGCCTCTACGGAAAAATATATATATAAAATATGATTGTTAAGTTTTTCTGCTAAATATAGATGCTGAATTGTGATTTTTTGTTTGTATGGTATTGGGACTGCAGTCAATTGCTATCGTACTCCACACGGAAGGTACTTTACAAACACCATTTGTACGGGTCAAAGAAGAGGTGCATGACATATAGAAAACTAAATATATGTGTGTATACATGATACACTAACAAAAGAATGACACTTATCCCATCTCACTTCAGTGGTCATTTTAAATATTACTCTCTTGAACATTTCTTAGGAGGAAGATATTAATGATAATTTTTATTTTTTTCCAGTCTGTAAATTTTATGATCGGCTCTCAATGTATATTTATATTCAGGACTCTCAGTGTATTTTCAGGATTTTAGTTAAATTCCATCCTTTGTAATGCTGTTCGTTATTTTTCCCTAAAATAAGCTAGCTGTATGTGACAGATGCCCAATCATTCTTAGAAGCAGAATTTTTTTCATTAGTTTAGAAACAATAATCTTCATCATTTTCCTTCTACTTCATCTGAAGCAACTTTTTAGGAGGCCATCAGCTTTCATTTATGATTTCCAATTTTCTTGCTACTTCACATGCAGAAACTATGTAGGCACCTATTGCTGTTTTGTTATCACTGTCAGTTGACAATGATGTTTCTCTTAGAAAATGGATTATGATCGCTCTATGATAAGCTTCTGAAATAATATTATTGTACACCCGATTTCTTCAGAAATGTAATCTTTAAAGCATCTGCTACATCGTTTTATTTTGTTTAGACTAAATTATCTTTTAAAACTTGGTATTTTGAGCGAAATAACTTACATATATCTAGTTTTCATTGTGCATTAAAGTCCCACAAAACATCTTACAGGGACATTATTTCTGTGGGCATATTTCCGTATATTGTGGCCTATTTCTTTTGGTTACCTCAGTTTTTTCATGCAGATAATCTGACTGCCAAAACTAAGAAAGGCTATATCATTAGTATAATTGTTTAACTCTTCTTTAGTTGGTTTAATCTATATTTATTTTTAGTGTTGGAGTATTGGAAATAAGGTATATTATATTCTGAAAAATAGTATTTAAATGTTTTAAATTTCAATAGGTCTGACCAAATATTGTTAAATTCTGAATAAATTTGAATTTTGCAGTGTTCTTGAAAACGTTTTTGATAGCCAAGGAGTTGGTAACTAAGTGTAAAGCAAAAATATGTTACAGGGTGATCTTTTCAAATTTCAAGCACACATATTCATATCAATATGGTGAAATATATGCCCTAGTCAATGTCTTGTCAACCCTCGCTATTAAACTCATTATAGGGTGGGTTAGTTAAATTATTTCAACACAAATTAGACGGAGAATTAAAAGCTGTGATCATGCAAAAGTGTTTAAGAATGTATGTAAACTCTCTATAAACAACGAGAGTGTTAAGGTTGCTTCATGTAACATACAAATAGAACATCTGTAAAAAAGATAGCTCCTGGATTTTAAAATTTGAGTTTTAGGAGGTTAGCTTTCATTTAGTTCAGACTGTTCAAATAAAAAGCATGGAACAAAAGTTGGAATTTGTTTGGGCCATTTCTAGCAGATTATCAGCGCAGTTGTTCATCTGGGTGGACTTGATGCATTGGTATTTTTTCAGTGGCTTGTTAATATTATCATATTTATGACAGACTTTTAATGACATTTTTGGTGGCTGTATGTTTGTATCAATTTAAAATATTAATGGTGTTTTGACAGCATTAATGTCTCGAAATTTTTACCATTAATTAGGCTGCTCATGGTTGCTTGATTAATTTGTAACAATATTTTTTAACCGGTTTCCATCTTTGTAGTGTGGAGAAGGTGCATTATTGAATTAAATATTAGTTAGGCCTTTTTCACACATGTTCACATGTTAAGTTTATTTAGGGATCTAGAAATTGTTCTAGGACTTAGTTGTCATGTAAACTAAGCTTTTCTTATCTTTTGTTGTCCCATGTCATAGGATTAAGACACTTGTCATGATCTTGTTTAATCTTTCTTTTCAGCCTTGTGTTTATTGGAAGGCCTCATATGTACATTTGAAATCAATCTTTTGCATCCACAATCAAACAAGCTACTCATGCCATACTCTCTTGTAGAAGGTTAATTTTGTTTTACATGCAATCCTAGGTGAGTGGAGTGCTCTATGAACTTCTTCATGGTATTAGAGCTCTATTGCAAACTTTTCAGATTTGACAATGATATGGGTATGAGTTTTTGCTAGATGCATTTTGGGTTAAAAAAGATTTCACCAATGAGTCCAAGCGGCCCCAAAACCCTTATTATTATATAAAATAGTTGATATTGGACAACAATTTTTTGTCCATTTTGACAAGGGTTTGCATATTTTGCCTTGAATAATTCCATACACTTCTATGAAATCCTTACAATTTATGAATGCATATTTCACATGTGTTGTGCAACAACGCTATAAGGTAAGGTGTAAGGTAGAATATTTAATTGGCATATTCTTTTATTTTACATAATCTTCATTTGCATCCCCTTTTGAATTCTTTGCTTCAACGTATTTTAACAATCAAATTGACATCAGCTTGTGTTAGATCCCATATGATTTTGTTTTAAAAGATATAAGTTATTTTAATTAAATTTTGTTAGGTAAGTGCAAGTTAGTGCTTGGTTGCAAAGATTTAAGGATTTGGTCTTGTGCATATAGCTTGTGGGGTTTATTGCCAATGAGTGACATGTCAGGGTCATTGCCACTTTTTGCCAAGTCGCCTTGTGCACCCGTTGCCAACAAAGGCAGTGTTCTTTTTAAAATTACTATTGTCTAGTGCTACTTGGTCATATGGATGTCTAAACCTTAGGGCCAAGTGCTTGAATTTTGCCCCTATATCTCCAGATAGGCTTTTTTTTTGAAGAGCATAACTTTTGATCCAATAGGTAATATTTTGAGAATGAGATATTATTGAAAAGTTGGTTGAGTGTCCTTCATTTTGGTGCTAGTTATGTTTCCAAATCTTCTTGTTTGATACCCTTTTTTTCTTTGAAGCCTCTAAGCTTATCCTCTCTTGCTTATATCTTCAATTTTCATGATTCTCTTGGTATTAGAAAGGCATTTAGGAGCTCTGTAGATCTACACACTCAAGTTTTACACTTTTTTTTAGATTGCAGGATTTTGGTATAACACCCCTATAAATTGCAATACGTTAGGTAAACTTTTTAACGTAATTGATGATGTTGGTACACCATGTCCTCTAGTACCACGTGGGTTGGTGGAGACTAGACCTCATGATCGTGTGCTTTACCATAGGAAGCTCTTGCCAATCGAGCTAGGCCCTTAGCCCCAAAATTTGCACATTTTTTTATCAGGTATACAAAATTTCAATTCAAACCAAATTTAGTATTTAGGCATTTTTTTTGTAAATTTGTAAAGAAGTAAAATTGTTGGACAAAAAGGCTACTTGTATTGTGAGGGGGTTAATTGTTGTTTCTCCAATATATATTTTGATTTTACAATGAATTTACCTAAAGTCATTCCTCTTACTCCATATAAAAATCATGAATCAAAATCACAAAATTGAGGTGTTATTATTCAAATTGAAGTTACATACCTATTTCAAAAAAGACATTAGATTTTAGGAATCACGTTTATGTAAAAATATTCTATGTGTGCATGCAAAGTTCTCAAAAAGGGTCAACTCCCACAATTTGTCAAATAGTTCACTTAGCAACAACTAGAAGTCAAGTCTCCACACCAACTTCCTCAACTCAATGCAATCAAGACTATTGCTTCACATGTAGGGACAACTAATTTGGATTCACCGCCAATTGTAAATTTGGTACCTTGAAGACCATTCTCAAAAGTTGTGTAATGCCTTGCCAAGGAATCCTTGAGGACAAGAGCTAAAAAAAATATAAAATAGCATGGAATAATTTTTTTGAAACATTTAAGTCATTCACTAGCAACATGCAAACTTCTATAGCTCAAACCTCAAGACTAGGCCAGTTGTCATTGAGTGACTACACAAGTGGAAGAATAAAACCATGAAACCCAACTGAACAAGGGAAAATGTCTTAGAACACGTAGGCATGAAATATAGGGTGCTTTAAGTCACCCAAAACTTCCCCGAGGTTTGAAAACCTACCTTGAAAAATTGGACCTTTCCTAGGTCTTGTGTCATAGATGAGCTATGTCAAGCACTGACTTGCACTCCAACACCACAACCACGATCCAAATGACTCTAAACCTTCCTAAGCCTCCTCTAAGGGTTTTGTGACTGTTCTAGATTTACATTGCAACCAAAAAAGAGTCAATTCGATGCTTTGAGCTCCTAGAATCCTCTCTGAATTGAACTGCAATTTTAAAGGCTAAATGGGTGCATTTGTAGAGTAGTCACCCCTTTGTTCACCAAAAGGGTGCTTTTGTTAAGAGTAGAAAGGTGCTATTGAAAGCATGACCAGAACCCCATGAACTTCTAGAATTCAATTCTAAGACTCTGAAATACATCCCAATTGATTGGAAACACATTGGAACACTTTACCAAGCATGTTAGGACATCCAAAAAGAGCCTAGAATGAACCAAACACTTCACAAATCCTACTTGGATTCACTCGAACTCCTTCAAATCTTGATGACAATGTTGAGAGGGGTATGAAATGCCCTCAAGATACCATGTGACAACAATTATGTTCATTTTAATCACCAAACCAAGAATTTATATGAGTAAAACCAAAATACATGTGCCCAAAGATAGCCATCATAGGGAACATGCCCTGTACCAAAACCAACACACCAAAATCAATACAAATACATAATAATAATGTTCAATCACATCAATCTCTTTGTGGAGTGTTCAATAGTACAATTGAAATGATACAAGCTTTCATAAAAATTGCATAGGTTACAACATATCATGAAATAAGAGAACATGAAGCAAAAGGAAGAAGAGGAAGAGTGGCACACTCTCAAAACTGGTCCATGAATCCAAGTCCACCAATACCCAATTGTGGTTTGCAATACCACTTGACCTTGTGGAACCCTAAGATCCATCTCATTGTGCTCGTGAAGAAAGTCACATGGCTCAAATAGTCACACAAAGAAGATACAAGGGGATAGTGTGATGTCCCCATTTTGAAATATAAATTAATATTTTATAAAATAATAAAAGAAAATTTAATAAATAAAATGATATAATATAATCTATTATTAAAATAAAATAATAATATATAAGTATACTAATATATTATTAATATACAATATTATTAAAATAATAATAATAAAAATATGATATATTAATATAATAATATTAATAAATTATTAAATATAATAAATAATAAATAAGTAATCACACTATAATTATAATCTATTATTATTTATAATATATTATTCATATAGTAAATATAAATAAATAAAATAACATAATATAACCCAAAAGACATGACTTTTGAAAATAAAAAAGGTATAAGAAAACAATTACGGGGAAAAGGAAGAGACGCTAAGAATAATATGGAAATCTTGGGAGAAAATAATATAGGAGAAAACGAAGGAGAAAAGCTAGGAGAAAATAAAGGAGAAAAGATAGGAGAAAATAAAAGAGGAAATGTAGGAGCAACTCAAGGGAGGAAAAAAGTATTAAAGGAAAGTAAGAAAATATTAAGACACCGACGGAAAATATAAAAATAAAGTATAAACTATTACTTGCAAGATCAAACCAACATTAACAAAATTAATAAACTTATTTCATTCATTATGTAGAAACAAGAAGGTATTAGGGAATAGAAAACTAACAAAATAAAAATAAAGGTATGTCCTCTTACTAAGATGAAATATATGGGATTTTGTTCCATTTCATTTATATATTAAATAAAATAAATGTCAAAGCTTTATTTATTCTAAATTATATTTTAGTATTAAAATAATTTGGAAATAGAAGAATTAATTAATGAATATAATGTATACAAAAGGAATAGAAGATGGAATAAGATTGTGACTATGGAAAGTATTTATGAATAATGATAATAATAAAATATTATATTTACGTTCTATCAAAACCATAGGTCTTTATATATTCTAATTTATTTAATATATATAAGAATTATATCAATTATATTATACAATATCTTTTTTAATATTTAGCTTAAGTAGAGAAGATTGTAATGTTACCAAGGAGGGGCTTGTCTAAATCCAAGCAATGACTATCTGTCCCAAGATAGGATATGGGCTTGGACTTGTAAACTTTGAGGGAGCCCATTGTAGTTGGTCTCTAGGCACCTTGGATAATGTCTACTCTTCCCTTCATTGAGTTAAAATAGTAATAAGGTTAGATATGAGTGTTAAAGATAACTAAATCTAATGAGATAAATGACTAATCCTATCATGGACATTACAATCCAAACCCTAATTGAGAAATTAAGGATAAATTAAGGAAGGTCCCAATAGGGGACATTACAGTGGTATCAGAGCATGATCCTGCCATCCTGCAGGGTAGGGGAAGATCTACAAAATATTTCACTATGAATGAGTAATGCAAAAAAATTTTAAAGCAAGAAAACTTGAGCAAAACTACTAGTCAAAAAATGGAACAAAGATTTAGACGTTCTTGGTGAGCATCAATGCTTGATCAAGGACATTCTTGGTGAGTGTTAGAGCTTGATCAAGAGACATTCTTGGTGAGTGTCAAAACGTGATTTAGACTTTCTTGGTGAGCGTCAAGGCTTGATCAAGGACATTCTTGGTGAGTGTCAGAGCTTGATCAAGAGACATTCTTGGTGAGTGTCAAAATTTGATTTAGACATTCTTGGTGAGCATCAAGGGCATTCTTGGTGAGTGTTAGAGCTTGATCAAAAGACATTCTTGGTGAGTGTCAAAACTTTATTTAGGCATTCTTGGTGAGCGTCGAGGCTTGATCAAGGACGTTCTCTGTGAGTGTTAAAGCTTGATCAAGAGACATTCTTGGCGAGTGTCAAAAATTGATTTAGACATTCTTGGTGAGTGTTGAGATTTGATCAAGGACATTCTTGGTGAGTGTTAGAGCTTGATTAAGGGACATTCTTGGTGAGTGACAAAACTTGATTTAGACGTTCTTGGTGAGCGTTGAGGCTTGATCAAGGACATTTTTGGTGAGTGTCAAAACTTGATTTAGACATTCTTGGTGAGCGTCGATGCTTGATCAAGGACATTCTTGGTGAGTGTCAGAGCTTGATCAAGAGACATTCTTGGTGAGTGTCAAAACTTGATTTAGACGTTCTTTGTGAGCGTTGAGGCTTGATCAAGAGACACTCTTGGTGAGTGTCAGAGCTTGATCAAAAGACCTTGGTGAGTGTCGAGGCTTGATCAAGGATATTCTTGGTGAGTGTTAGAGCTTGATCAAAATACATTCTTGGAGGAGTTGTACCATGTGTAACAAAGAAATATTACAACAAATCAAGATAAGTTTTTTTTTTGAATTGTTCTTAAATTGAATAATATGATGAAATATTTTCAAGTTCATAAGCTTATATTTATGAATGTATTGCAGTTATAACCTCAAGTTGAAATTACCATTTCAGGGTCATTGGATGGGATATCAACATAGAAAGACACCACTCGCACCAAAGGTTTGAATTGCTTGAGGACAAGCAATTTTGAGAAGGGCGAACTGTGATGTCCCCATTTTGAAATATAAATTAATATTTTATAAAATAATAAAAGAAAATTTAATAAATAAAATGATATAATATAATCTATTATTAAAATAAAATAATAATATATAAGCATAGTAATATATTATTAATATAAAATATTATTACAATAATAATAATAAAAATATGATAATTAATATAATATATTAATAAATTAATATAATAATATTAATAAATTATTAAATATTATAAATAATAAATAAGTAATCACACTATAATTATAATCTATTATTATTTATAATATATTATTCATATGGTAAATATAAATAAATAAAATAACATAATATAACCCAAAAGACATGACTTTTGGGAAAAAAAAAGGTATAAGAAAACAATTATGGGGAAAAGGAACAGACACTAAGAATAATATGGAAAACTTGGGAGAAAATAATATAGGAGAAAATGAAGGAGAAAAGCTAGGAGAAAATAAAGGAGAAAAGATAGGAGAAAATAAAAGAGGAAATGTTGGAGGAACTCAAGGGAGGAAAAAAGTATTAAAGGAAAGTAAGAAAATATTAAGACCTTACATTGGAATTTGGGACCACCGAAGGAAAATATAAAAATAAAGTATAAACTATTACTTGCAAGATCAAACCAACATTAACAAAATTAATAAACTTATTTCATTCATTACGTAGAAACAAGAAGGTATTAGGGAATAGAAAACCAACACAAAAAATAAAGGTATGTACTCTTACTAAGATGAAATATATGAGATTTTGTTCCATTTCATTTATATATTAAATTAAATAAATGTCAAAGCTTTACTTATTCTAAATTATATTTTAGTATTAAAATAATTTGGAAATAGAAGAATTCATTAAGGAATATAATGGAAAAAAAAGGAATAGAAGATGGAATAAGATTGTGACTATGGAAAGTATTTATGAATAATGATAATAACAAAATATTATATTTACATTCTATCAAAACCATATGTCTTTATATATTCTAATTTATTTAATATATATAGGAATTATATCAATTATACTATACAATATCTCTTTTAATATTTGGCTTAAGTAGAGAAGATTGTAATGTTACCAAGGAGGGGCTTGTCTAAATCCAAGCAATGACTATCTATCCCAAGATATGATATGGGCTTGGACCTGTAAACGTTGAGGGAGCCCATTGTAGTTGGTCTCTAGGCACCTTGGATAATGTCTACTCTTCCCTTTATTGAGTTAAAATAGTAAAAGGTTGGATATGAGTGTTAAAGATAACGAAATCTAATGAGATAAATGACTAATCCTATCATGGACATTACAATCCAAACCCTAATTGAGAAATTTATGATAAATTAAGGAAGGTCCCAACATGGGACATTACAGATAGTGAGTAAACACTCAACATGAATACCACATTCCAAACACAAATCATAATGCACATGAAATAGAGAGATGCCAACACCAATACATCACCATTATCATAGAGCAATATTAAGAAGGAAAGGTGCCCAAGCAACAATAATCACCATAAAAAAAATGAGGACATGTCCTCGATTGGAAACAACAAGGGCAAAGAGGTACCAACAAGAGCAATACCCAAATCGCCATACAACATATGTTGCAACATAATAACCAAAATGCTCAAGAAACAATAAGTTCATGGAGTGCTACTCAATCTACCAGGACCTACATGCTAGAGTGTTATGTGTAGGGAGTTTCATCATGTGTGTTCACGAGGATGCACCCCACAAAATAAAGCATTCTCTCATACAGGCGAGAATATCGATCATGCAAGTCCCAATACTACATTAGTGAGCATGTCTTTCTAAACAAGTCTCAATGCTCCTTGTGCAGGCATGCCTTCTCAAGTCATCCATAGGCTCGTGATTGTACCCATCACATGTTTGAGGAATTTAATTATCTTATTAGTGTTTTAACCCAATTTTATTATTAAATTAGTACTTAATTACAAAACTCTCAAAACATGATTGCCAAGAGTACCACTTATGGTCAAGGACATGAGTGGGAGCTACTCCCTAAACCTAAGCTTATCACATTGAATTGAATGATGAATCAAAATAAATATAATGCCATAATTCACTTGCCACAATCACATGTTTCCAAATATCATTTCCACAACATTATTGCCTAAATAAAACCTTCACTTTCACATTTAATCACAATTGCAAAAGCCCTTTTCTCACAATACCATGATATACTTCATTGGCCATAATGCCAAGAGAATAGATCCAATTTGATCTCATAATGACATGTACATATATAAAATCATGATTCCACAGTAGAATATCATATTAGAACCATCAAATTCCACTTTCCACCAAATGCCAAATTGAGACAAAAACCAATCATAGAGGCCACCCACCATTGATGGATCTCCAAGAGCTCAAAAATCCAAATGTTATACATAAATCTTTTAGGGAAACTCGTCCATAATAAAACTTGGGCAGCACACCCCGTAGAAAACCCACATTTCAACATTTAAAACATACAACTCATAGAATTTCTTTAAACAAAAAAAATTCAATTGAAAAGATGTTTGAAATTATCCAGCAAATCATTTGCAACATACTAGAATCAAATTGATTGAGAAACAAGGGAGAAATTAAGAGTTCTACCCCAAAACTTTAAAAACTTAAACTTCAAAATACAATTCACACACACACCAAAAGAAGCTAAATCCTTTGAACAGCCTCACGTATTAACCAACACAAATCTTTCAATCCAATATGCACAAAATTCCCCTCAAGAAATAATCCAAAATCTTCATTCTGAATTTCACATGTAGAGTTTTTATGAGAAGCTAAGAGAGAAGTGTCTAAAAAGAGTTCTAATTTTGCAATCTAAACTCACTTGTTTTCAGTGAATAAAATAATATTAAAATCGATTCAAAATCCAATAAACCACAAAATAACGCCCAAGACAAAATCATGCAATTCATTTTAAATTAAATACATATAATTCATATTTCACATTCAAATATTAAACTACCTCAACAATATTTAAATATCATTAATATATGCATTAAAATGACGACATTTCACAATTGACCAACTATACACAAATAGTCATTATGGGCCTTACACAAATATGCATAGCGGTAGTTGGATGTTACCAAAATGGAAACTAGAGGTGTAAATACAAATAATTAAAAAAATTGTTAAGATGAGAATGATGGATAGGGTTGAGTAACATAAATGGCTAATGTGTTATCTCTTGTAACCACCGTTACAGATGCTCAACCTTTGGAGTCAGGTGGAATCAATGCCTCATATTTGTAGTCACTAAAACACATGTCAAGTGTACCTCCTTATGCGCACATGCGCACACACACACACACACACACACACAGATAGTCGAAGTAACTAGAATAATTGGAAGGGGGTTTTAACATCGTATGCGTCCTCATGTATTTGAATGATACAACATCAATTAAAACACAACAATAACAATTTCATCTAATTAACTACATTAAATAACGACATCAATATTATTTCACTATAACAATGAGCATATAAATATGCCTTAAGTGAAGTCAACATCATAATATCACCACCTTAATAATTGACTATATCTAACATATATCTCTAACTATTTTGGTTAGCATTTAAGATTGTCATTTATTGCTAAGTATTACACACATAGACACACCTAAGTAAAATAATATAAAATATCACTAGATGCACTTTAATAATTGATCAAATAAACCTTTCATTTTAGCATTCAAATCAACACCTCAATAAGTTAATTTTGAATCAAGACATCATTCTTTCTCCAAAATCATTTGATACTAAGAACACAATTAGCCAATATTAAACCATGACAACAACCTCAATAGGTCATGTATCCAAGTTAGGTATGCAACAAACAACATCACAATGGTTCTCGCAACTAGGCACGAGGATGTGAAGCAAACACACATGCCAAAGCAACATAATCCATATCAATATGGAGAAATCCAACACATCACGAGTCTAAAATGATCACAAAACATATATCAAAACAAAGCATAAGGTAGGCACTCACAATCGCATACTACAACAATGAAGTATCCAAAATAAGATCAAAGCCTAACAAATGATCCACATCCAACTACAAAATGGGCACAACTGTAGGCACAATACCAAAGTCCACATCAAGATGTATGAAATGTATAGCAAATGGGAGAGGTACTACAACTTGCAACAACTACGGGAACACTTAAAATAGTATACCATACAAAAGAGCATCTCCAAGACACTCATAGGAATACAAGGAGTCTCACACTCTCTATCAAATTCCACAATACTCTAGTGCTAGTACAAATTACTTTAGACAAAGTGGAACACTGTTGTTGCAATCATTTTACATCCAAACAATATCCAATCTCTACCATGGCTTCAATTGGGTTTAATACACCTCCAGGCCAAACCACAACATCCAACTCTCACTACACTATTCTAAATATCAATCTACAAGATTTGAACAACATAGTCAATGCAACAACCTAGTTTGTAGTTGGCACTCTTAAGTCCCACACTATACAAAGTCATCCATAAAATCATCAAGGAACTACCAACATATGGTTTCAATCCCTAACCATTCAAGAATTAAGAGTCCATCATCAAAGATGACCCACTTCTATATGTAAATTTCAATTTCCTAGCAATTAATGGTATCTACACCTTGAATTCTCATGGTCTATATAGGCACATATGTTTAACATTAGATAAACATTCACTGCAATTAAGATACGTAACAAAAAGGTAGATTATCAACCATACATCATTCTCAAGTGTATGGAATATTTTCTATAAAAAGTCAAATGAGTTTGACTCCAAAACTACATAGTTGAATCTTGATAGCAATATCGCAATACACATAATGCTTAGATCTAAATCTTTATGCCTTTGCAATTTCCTATCTCATTAAGAATCCACACGCACATTCAACTTCATTTAGATCCACTAAGATTCAAACCTAGGCTCTTGATCAAGCACTAGTGTCATTCTCCTTAATCTCAATCGAAAGAGATACTTCACAAGCTAGAGGTTACAATTCCCTTGAACCAATTTAACATTGTTGAGCATGAAGTCCTCATTTTACAACTCACCCTTTAACAAAATGTAAAACTGATACAAATCTTTAGGAGTTCCAAATTGGTGATTAACCATGCGAGGAGAAAATTTCAATGCAACTAAGCTTATCTCTTAAGGTATAAGTATTGCCTTTAGAACCAAACATAATTTTTATTGTGTTCAACATTACCAAAGTAGAAATCATTTAACTAATGCCCTTGCAAGTTTGTCAACTAATCCAACATGAATGGATAATTTCTAAATAGAGAAGCCACCATCAAAATAGCGTCTCAACTGTCAATTCTTGACAACATTCAAAACTCTTGAGCATTTTCTAATGACCATTAGAGCTTGCACTTCATGCATTCCATAGACACCTTTGAATCATATATCATAGACAAATAAGACAATGTCAACAAGAGCAAGAATTGAACATAGAGGTTCATTAACTTGCAAACAAATAAGATTCCCAAAGGAATGATATCTCTTGAGAGAATGTTGTTAATGCAGCTTCTGGCACTAATAGCAAGAGGTGAAATTCACTCTCTTGTTTGGAGCTTTATTACTTAAACCCAAATGCCAGTCTTACTATGACCCTAGCAGGAATAGCTCAGCTCAAGTCAACACAAATGTAGATGTCAATGAGATCAACTTCTCATCATAGAAACATTACAAACTTTAGATAAAGAAAGCACATTTTTCAAAGGATCTATTTTAATGATACTCAAAGGTAAGCTTATTACTATGCTTATTGCAATATTGTAAGTGTTTTCATTTCATTACCTAAAAGACTTCAAAAGAATAAGAGTAGGGAGAATGATATATTTTAAATTTCTAACAATGACAAAAAAAACTCCATGCAACTTCAAATAATATTTGCGTGCCTTTCTAAATCATAACTTCATAACCATAATATTTACTCAAATTTACCAAAGCATATTTACTCAAATTTACCAAAGCATATTTACTCAAATTTGTACACAGATATAATCCAGGTTATACGTATGAGGGAATAAAAGAAAAGAAATATGGTGGCCTCTTATCCAAAATGGGTCAAAGTGGGTTAGTCACAACATGAATGATTGTGTTCAGAGCTTGCACTTCATGCATTCCATGGACACCTTTGAATCATATATTATTGCCAAATAAGAAAATGTCAACAAGAGCATGAAGTGGAACATAGAGGTGTCATTAACTTAAAAACAAATAAGATTCCCAAAGGAATGTCATCTCTTGAGAGGATTTTATTAATGCAGCTTTTGGTACTAATAACAAGAGGTGAAATTCACTCTCTCATTTGGAACTTAATTACATAAACCCAAATGTCAGTCTATACCAGGACCCTAGCAGGAATAGCTCAACTCAAGTCAACACAAATGTAGATGTCAATGAGATCAACTTCTCATGTCATAAACCAAATCTCAATTTCTTAATTATTAAAAATATATATAATCCTACCCTTAAATTATGCAGATAAGATGGAACAAAAAGCAGTTGCCTCTCATAGTGGAAATTATGGTGGCAGACAAAATAGTTGATGGACTAATCATTTTTATCTGAGGTGGCTTGTAAGGTGTTAGACAAACTTAAGTTAACAACCGTTTGCATTCTAAACTTATGGAGGTAGAACCCACCATTGGGGGGAAGACTCTTATGCATGTACGTTTTGGACAGATCTACAACTCAAGAACAGTTAAAGAAGGGGGATACTACACGGGGAAGCAAGTTGGAAGATCTCTTCAACCTGTGTAGGAAATAGAGAGTATAGCCAAGTTCCTCTAAAACTCTTATTAATTGTTTTTGAATGTTTTTTTTAAAAAAAAATTGTCTATGTTTTGGTTGGCTTTTGTAATCTGGTATCTCTGCGTGCGTAGCACACTTTTGAATTTATCTCCTTTTACATGCTAATTGTCATTAGGTCCATGTATTCAAAGGCATGCTAGTTTGTAATCATTGTTGAATAAGAATAAGTAAATTCGTAGTTCTAAAAACGGTTTTCTGGTTAGTATTGCTCAACCAATTTTTTTCTAGAAGTTTTCCTTTACATTATTCATGCAAATTTCCATATGCCTGCACTTTTTTTTTAATTGCGTAGGGATAGAAATTACGCGCCTTAAGTTTATCAATTTCTTAGATGCTTGGTTGACCGGATTCTGAAATTTAATCAGAAATTTAGAACCTAAATATTTTAGCATAAGCCACCTGGGTGTGAATTCGATTAGTGGTTTGGAATTCACTATGTCCTTTAACGCCAGGAATGATGTTGTTATGTATAATCGTACTCTACAAAATCATGAACTTTCCAATTCAAAATGCGGATTGTTCATAGCTCTGTAGCCATCGTTTAGTATTTTTTTTAAAACTCCAGAGGAATGTTTAAATGAAAATTTGTACCTGATATAGATCATTACTTTTTTTAACATTTTGACAAAGATATAATTGTGTAACTTATTTTATATGAGTTTAAATGGTTCTTTTATTTGTCAGAAGGATAGGTGATTTTTGTTTTCTTTTTAACTGAACAACATTCAAATTTAGCCATATTTGGGCACGCCACTTCTTAGGTGATTCTCCTTATCGGTTCAATTTAAACTCTGTTTGTATATGTATCAAACTCAGACTTAGATATTAATTCTTTTCTTGGATATAAATGTCGCAAGCCCAGTCCTGACTCGCAGTAGGCAAGATTTTGGGAGATCAAGGCAATATTTGTGATCTTTTTTTCCATACCTTATTCCTGGCTTGGAAGTTTCTTAATTTGTCAGTAGAGGGAATCCATTATATATATATATATATATATATATATATATATATATATATATATATATGTATATATATGTATATATGTATATATATATGTATATATATATATATATATATATATGTATATGTATATACATGTATATATATACATGTATATATACATGTATACATGTATAGATATATACATGTATATATATATACATGTATATATATATACATGTATATATATATACATGTATATATATATATATATATATATATATATATATATATATATATATATATATATATATGTATATATATATATATATATAGATATATAGATCTTTCTCTCTCTCTCTCTCTCTCTATATATATATACATACACACACACGCACACACACACACACATATCCTCCTTGTCTGAGTTTGTCACAAACCAATTTATTTATATTGGGCATTTATTTGAATTAGTGTAGAGGTTTAAACAAAACAATTGTTCTCTAACATATAACTTTATCTTTGTGCTATTACAATCTAATTGTTAAATATCTATGAATCGAACTAAAAATAATTTTGTATTTTTTTTAGCTGTTAAAAGAATGTTAGCAACATATTAGTCTTTTTCCTGAAACAATTATTTTAATTTTGTAAATACTTTCACTACAGAAAGTGTTTCCAAATAATTGTTCCAAATAGTCATTGCTCTATTTTTAATTGTGAAAAATGAATCTTTTCATTTGAAAGTAGTTCTTCTTGCGAAAACACCATCTTAGTCCCATTTACTTGTTGTGTGGATTTAAAAGGGATTTTGGTGATTGGATAAGTTTAGGGATTTGAGGAAAACATTTGCGAAAATGCTGAACTTAGCTTGGTGATTCAGTCTTACTTCATTTGCCTACTTGAGAATTGAGACAAATGAGATCATTGGATGTGTTGTTGATAAATGAGCCAAACTAACCTAGAAGAATTGAGGAAGTAACAACTATAGCTACCAAGACATGAAAATTCGACCATGCTGATGTAATATTTGTGAGATTAAAGTTTGTTCTTGTTTTCTAATTGTTAAATAATGATATGAAACATATGCTTAGGGATTAAAATTAACAATCACATGCATACTCATTGTTTGCAATCCTTGATATGTTTGTGAATTTCTTTATGAATAGGATAAAGTATTGAAAGAGGATCGTGGAAATAGGTTGTTACCATATTATTGACTTATGATTTCTTGATATTACCATACATTGCCTTAGCTTTCATTCATGTAATTCCTTCCATAAATATCATTGTGTATTGGACTTAAGGATTAAGACATAGACATTGTATCTAATACACTCATAATTTGATGATGTCAATTTTTCTGTAGAATCATTGTAGAAATGTGGAGTTATGTAGATTATACTATTTGCGTGAGATTATATGATTTTCACTTGTTTTATGAATATTTGCACAAATTAATATGGTCACTTGCATATGTTTAAGAGAGAATGATACCCTTCTGCATGATTAATTGAATAAGAAGTTAAGATATGTTTCCTTTTGAAATCCTAGATACGAGGTGCTCTTTTTAAGAATTCATATGTGCAAACAAAATATTATCCGTTAGTTCAATCCATCTGCTATAGAAATTGATATGGACTAACATTTCTAATTGGTTGGCTATTTTCCAAGAATTAGTTTCCTCTTAGAATATGTAGTGACTCCGTGCTTTAAAAAGTGTAAATACAAACATAAAAAAAATAATTAAAAATATATATAGTTGACCAGAATGAGTTTCTACAATCAACTCAAGCAACTACTTTAAAAGTTTCAAGGGAAAGACGGTCAATGAATTAAGCAGATTCAAGGTTAAATCTCCCTAAGTTTTCCAAACCTGTATAAATCTTTCAGGTGTCACGTGGATGTATAAATCTTTCAGTTTCATAAAATGGGAGCATATGTTGTGCGCATGCACAAATGCATGAAAATAACCAAAGAACTTATGCTAATGGTTTTCAACTTTGGTGACACCACAGATTTAATACATTGTTTTTTACAGAGAACTAGACAAATGCCTTTATTTTAAAATATTACATGACTGGTTAATCAATATTTTCAAAAATGGTAAAACATTAGCAAAATTGGCAAACAATAGCCCACAAAATTTTCCCTTGTGATCAGTCATCAAAGCCTATACCAAATAAGAAGAATCTAGTATATTTTGCCCTATCACACGAATTGACTTATAGTTTCAGCACTTGTAAATACCAATAGTAGGAACAAGCACACGTGAGCCTGCCTAAATACCATTCAAGAGATTGGAGAGCTTTGAGAGATTGAGGCAGTGTACACTTGCAACATCATAAATGTGCACGATAAAGGAAATTTGTACAATAATCAATCATTGCTATCTGAGATCTCCTAGACTTAAAAGGTACAAAACCCTATAACATTCTAAAACTTGTTGAACAACTAGCACCTACTGTAACCTTAAAAAAACTACGCAGTTGTAATGAACCAGCTTCTTTAGCAGACTAACTTGAAAATTTCACAAAACTATAGGGTAAAAGCACAATAAGCTATCACCCTTTTACAAAGGAAGAAGCTAACAACAACAAAACTGAAAAACTTCAAGGGCATAAAAGTCACATTTCTGTTGAGAATTTGAAGATGATGTAAACTGATGAAATGTATAAAAGAGAATGAATTTTATGTCTATAATTTTAAAAAATTAATATATATTTTTAAATTTTTAGGTCTATTTTTCATATCCTGAAAAATACTACAAATCAGGGAGTTTACTTCCCGTCAAATCATTATAAGTAAAACATTATTTTTCCCTCCAATTTCAGAATATGTTTTAGATGATATGTATATCTAGTGCAGGAAAAAACAAAGAAGTGTTTTCAATGTATAATTTACCCGTTATAAGTATTAAAAGTCGAACTTACCTGAAATCAACAGTTTTTGTCTCCCATCACTTTTCCCCTATCAAAACTATACCAAGAACCAAATAAATTACATATTCTTGAAGAAGACTCTCTCCTCTAGTGTCGAATATGATTTTAATTTTTTTTTGAATTGATTTAGCATTTTTCTATATTTTTTGAATCAACGTCTTCTCAAAGTTTAATATACCTACATGTAGTTTTTAACAAATTTGTTTAATATTTTGTAGTTGAAACAATATAAAATTTATATGTCCAGAATCATACTTCTGAGATCTAGAAAATGGTACTTTTAGTTTTTTAACATTTTCTATTTTGATTAGAGAAAGGAACAACATAAGTGCAGAATTTTGATTTTTTTGTGTTTTTGGAGGTTTGGCTGCCAACATGGGATGCCACCTAGGTAGATTGGGCCGAGTTTGACTAGGTCGAGTTCTACTAGGCTGAGTACCCTTAGGGGTTGGCCCCCCGTGAACAATCAAATAATGTGCAAATGAGGGGCTTGGTATGTTTTTTGATATTTAAAATATCATATAGACTCGGTCGAGTCCTACTTGGCTGAGTACCACTTGGCCCAGTCTACTAGGCCACGTAGACACCATTTGGCGCCGCGTGGCACCTACGTGTACTTGACCATGTTAGACTCGGCCGAGTCTAACTGGGCCGAGTGATTTGAGTTAACCTAAAAGGTGACACTCAATTGTGCTTTTACCCTATATATAACTTCTCAAAAAGCATTGATCTTTTTTCTAAGAATGTACATTTTGTGATGCTTTCTTATTATACGGTAGGGATGTTAGGTTGCGTATTTTACCAATTCTCCATATTATATTCCTTGTATGGGTGCTCTTAGCTATATTAACTTGTGTCCTTCGTAATCTTTTTAATGGTTGCCTTTGTTGCTTCACACATTGTTGTATAGTGTAAAATCTTTTTATTGGTTGCCTCCATTGCATAGAATTCATAATAATGTTAATTCTATGAATGTAAGTTGCAGTCATTACAAGAACAAATAATAATCCAAGCACACTGATAAAACAAAAGAGAATTTTGATGACCAAGAATTGAGGTCCAAAACCCCTCCAAATCATTTAAAACTACATCACCATACAAAGCAACTAAAACCCCAATTGAAAAGTCAAGATCGGTCGTAGGTATAAGAACAAAGGTTTGCAACCTCACTCTATCAAGGGTATTAATTTTGAAGAAAAAATACTATTCTCTAGATTGGAAATAACCCTACATCTTCAGATTCTAATGAAATCCAAATTATTCACATTATATTTCTCTTTGTTCATTGATTTCTCTCACTCCGGACTTAAGCCAACTTTAGTAATTCGGTTCTTTTCTTGTGCAAGTTGATGAGTACACCTAACTTCTCAATGTACTCCTCCTTGAATAGGTTATGCTAAGAGCTATCAGATGATTTGTCATTATCTATACTTGGTTCTTCTCCAGACCTTTATACCATGACTCTTCCATTAAATTTGTAGCCAAATATTTCATTATGTTCAAACCAACATAAAAAATGTATAGAAGCAAAAAACCTTAAAATTTCTATGATTATTGGGATTTTCTCATTTCCTATCAATGATGTCGAGCTTTTCCTGAAATAACAAATGATATGATGAAAAACTATTTTGAAACTTTGGCCAATTAAATGGTAACATGCAATTCAATCATGTTTTTGTATAGTCTTTTGGTGATTATTGGTTTAAAAATTTAGGTCATCTGTGTTTTTTTCAAATTTCGCGGCAATTTTTTTTTAGATTTTTCCATTTTTCCCCATTTAGTCCTGATTAATTAAAAAAATAAATAAAGATTGGTTTGCTGAGTTATTTTAGAAAAAGATTCTCGCTGCTAAGGATTGAACCAATTAAAGATTGAATCTGCATTATGCAATGACTACAAAACCAAATTTTCAAGAAATTTGGTAATCAGGATGCTCGTAGATGTTACAATATGTATATTTCATCATCATTATTGCTCATAGATTACATGCATTTTGTAAAACAAATTTGAAACCTAGATTTTCAGATTCTGAAGTTTATATATTTTTATTATCCTTTTTAATCATTGACTACATTGATTCTGGAAATCATTCCTCAAACATCAATTATTCATCATTGCCTGTGCCTTGGTCCTCCTTAGTGGAATGTCAGCTTTTTGGTAGGGTTCCCCTTTTGGAACATGCATTATTACATGTTTCTCTCTTTGTGCACTGAGATCACTTGATTTTCTCCAATCAAGCAACCATGATGGGTGGATCAACAGAATTTGAGAAATTACAATCCATGGGTATGCTCTTAAAAGGTATATTGATGATAACAATTTTCCACTCAAGATCCTCTGATATAGTACCATATTTGTCATCATCGACACTCTTAAATAGCATGGATGATTAAAATTTTTGAATTTACATAAAAATCTTGTTTATAATCTATTACCATAATGTAACATGTTCTGATGTTTTGGATGAACCCTATTCCCTTAGATCACCCAATTGTCAAATATGCAAAACTAAGAACTATTCCAAAGATCACTCCAAATCCACATTTCACTTGTAGAAGAGCGTGTTTGTCAATAGTGTTGTGCTATAAAATATGAACATAATAATTTATTAGAAGTAAATTACATTTCATATACGAAGCATCCAGTACAATATTCTTGTGACAAAATAATCTAAAAAAAGTTGTCCATGAGACCTAACAGCTAGACTATGTTTCCTTGATTGCAAGGTAACACATTGCCTCTAATGATAGTGGAGTCTCCTGATTGCAAAGTATTTCATTCTCTCTAATCACAATGGACTAATTTGAAGGGAATAAACCATGGTTACCTAAGGATGCGTCCCCGGCCTAAATCCCCAAGTTTCAAGGACGGGGACATTTTTGGGACTTGGGGATGGCTTGGGGACATCCCATCCCCATCCCCCTTTTCAGTCGAGATGGTCGAGATGTCCCAGAAACTTGGGGACTTCGGCCAAAAAATTGGGGGACAGCTGGAAGTCTCGGGGACGGCCGAGGATGTCATAGACGTCCCTCGATCGTACCGGGGATGATCGTAAGTCCCCAACGTCAAGGGTCTTAAAAAAGTTTAAAAAACTTAAAAAACTTAAAAAGTCTTTGCATGGGTGGGGTTGTTTTGTGGGCCCCACCACCACACTTGCCCAAAAAACCCTATTTTGTCCCTCTATATTGGCATTGTGAGCATTTTGGGGTTTTTTATATGTTGTCCATTATTTGTAACAACAAGTTTATGTTTTGGATTTTGTAGCTGCAAGAGGAGGTTTTCATATTTTCTCCATTCTCCAAGTGATTGTGCAAGGGTTTCAACTTCCTACATTGTGCAACAAGTAAGTGTGAAACTCTTTATGCTTCCTTTTTTTCATTTTTTTTACCAAACTAAAAGCTTGAAAGAGTCTGATTTGTTTTTAATTTTTTTCATTGTCTCAGTTCATTACATTCTTAAATCTCAAAACTAAGCACAATGAGTAGTAGTGGGGATAATAGTAGTGATGAAGAACATTTTGATTTGGGGGGTGAAAGTGCTAGTGTTGAAGCTAGTAGTCAACAACAACAAACTGATAAATTTAAATGCCCTTCAACAATCATGAGCAAACATGTAAAGGGCCCCTTCAACAAAAAAAAACCTCTTCTCTAATATGTCATAGCTAGGGCTAAAAAGAAAAAGAATGTAGGAGGGACTAGGGTATGGGATTGCAATTTTTGAAAAGGTGATTTTAGGGGCAACTATACAAGGGTAAAGTCACACTTTTTAGGTATTGCAAGCCATGGAGTTATAGCTTGTCCTAATATGACTGATGAGGAAAAAATAGAATGTCAAAGATTGCACATAGAGGCTCAAATGGGGGCACAAGGTATGTCAATAACATCACCTTTATCTTCTGCAACTATACACTCACAATCATCTAAGTGTATGACATCCCCCATTAGTACTACTAGCAGCCCTATTGACACAAGAGGGAAGAGGAGGATGAGTAGTGGTGAGAAGGGATCAGTGGAAAGTATGTTTAATGCACATGCAATTGAAATCACAGAGTCATCCATTGGTAGATTCTTTTTTTCTAATGGTATCCCATTGCATGTGGCCCATTCCACTTATTTCAAACAAATGGTCAAAGATATACTAACTATGAATCCCTCATTCACACCCCCAAGTGATCATAAGCTACAAACCACCATCCTTGATAAAGAGTATTCCAAGATTAATGTATTGTTTGAGGATATGAAACGTACTTGGGTGAGGATGGGTTGCTCTATTGTGATGGATGGGTGGACCGATGTTAGACACCAGCCACTCATCAATATCATTGTTACATCACCTACTAGCTCTTATTTTCTGAAAGCCATAGATTGTTCAGGGAAGATTAAGGTCGATGCAGAGTTTTAGTTCACCATTTTGAGGGATGCCATAGAGGAGGTTGGGTTGGAAAATGTAGTATAGGTGATCACAGATTCAACACATGTGTGCAAATCAACTGGTTTGATGGTAGAGGGTGCTTATAGGCACATCTTTTGGACCCCTTGTTGTGTTCATGCATTGAACAATGCATTAAAAGACATAAGGAAGATTGATTGGGTGAAACAGGTGGTGTCAGAAGCTAGAGAGATACAAATGTTTAAATACAACCACCACACTTCACTTGCTCTATTTAGGTCCTTCTCAAAGAAGGAGTTCCTCAAACTAGCTGAGACAAGGTATGTCAATTTTAATTACAATTTAATTTTACTAGTTTAGTTTAAACTTTACTTCATTTATTAAATTATTTTAATTATTGTTGCATGTGTTTTACTTTTAACTTTTAAGTTCTAAATTTTTAATTATAGCCATGCCACTTACTTCATCTTGATGGAGAGAATGATTGAAGTGCACGAGGCTCTCCAATTGATGGTGGTGAATCCAGAGTGGACCCGATGGTCCAATTCTAGCTCCTCTGAAGGAAAATTGGTGAAGCAAAAGATCCTTGATGACAATTAGTGGTCCACAATAAAGTAAGTTGCTGATTTTATATAAAAATTAAAATTAAATGTTAGTCTTTTGCTTGCTAATTTTGATATTAAATTATAATTTCTGATTTTAATTTTTGTTTGCATCTTGTAGATATATTTTCTCTATCATCTCACCCATCGTAGAGGTCATTAGATATGCCGATACTGACTCTCCTAGTCTTGGAGAGATATATGAGACATTTGACACTATGTTGGGGAGGATAAAGAAAACAATTGCAGCTAAGGATCCTACTTTGGGGTTTTATGAGCAGCATATTAGGCCTATAGTGATGCGGAGGTGGAACATAATGAATACCCCACTTCATATGGAAGCCTACGCTCTAAATTTAAAATGGTATGGAAAATTGGATGGAAGGGCCCTCCCATGTGATGATCCTAAGGTATTAGATGGCTTCACACAAGCCATTGATAAGATGTATCCAGTGCGAGAGGCCTCCATTCTTTGCACACAGTTCCTTGACTTCACACAACTTCGTGGCCCAAACTTGGGTAAACCATAGGCAAGGTTGGATAGAGTGATTTTTGCATAGAGAGATCCTATTGGATGATGGACATGGCATGGGAGGGATACACCAGAGTTGAAAGTGCTTGCCTCTCGCTTACTTGGACAGGTTTCTAGTTGCTCAGCCGCAGAGAGGAATTGGTCTACATATGGCTTTATCCACTCCCTCAAGAGGAATAGGCTTACCTTTAGATGAGCGGAGAAGCTAGTGGTTGTGCATAGTGCTCTTTGACTTCAAGATCACCAGACTCTAGAGTACAGGAAGACTCCAGCTTTATAATGGGATGTTGATCTTGAAGATGTGGCCCAGATTGATGAGGATGAGATAGCACCGGGATTGGTTGGGGTTCCATTAGATGAGAGTTCATTTCCAGTACAACATGATAGTGACAGTGACTCAGATGACTCTGATTTTGATGTCGTGTTGGAAGCAAAAGAATAGGAACAACAGTGTGCTTCATTTTTCTATATTTTAATTTCTATGTTGAACACGATGATGAAACTTTATGACAACACTTAAGCCTTTGGGCATTTTCAGTTTTACTTTTCTATAATAAACTTATATTTTGTTATCATATGCATATTGATAGTTTGACAATGAATTGAACTTTCAAATTTCCAGTTTACTATTTTATGAATGCATAATAGAGTTAGAGTTTAGACTATAGTTTTACTTTTACTATTTAGTATTTACTAAATGACATTGAAATGTTGTATGGTAAGGTTCTATGATGTTTAAATGACATGCATTGTCCATATTTTCAAATGAATGTAATTTCCCTATATTTATATAGACGTCCCCTTTGTTGTCCCCCTGTCCCCAAAATCGGCAAAAAAATTTGTTGTCCCGGAAACTTGTCTCGCCGTGTCCCGTCGTCCCGTCCTGGAAACTCAGGGTTACACAGGAATAAACAAGTTTAGGTGTCACATGGATGGTAAATCTTTCAATTTCATAAAATGAGAGTATATGTTGTGCGCGTGCACAAAAAAGTATGAAAATGACTAATAGTTTTCAACTTAGACGACATGAATACATTTTTTTACAAAGAAATGGCTAAAAGCTTTTATTTTGATATATTACACAACTGAAAAATCAATATTTTCAAAAATGGTAAAACACTAGCAAAATTGGCAAACAATAGCCCAGAAAATCTTTCCCCTTATCACACTAATTGCCTGATATAGTTTCAACACTTGGTAATACCAATAGACAGGAAGAAGCAAACGAGCTTGACTAAATTTTGAAGCCAAGTCTTCCTAGACTGTAAAATGAGGAGATGTACAAACAAGCTTCAAGAAATCATGTCATAGAATAAGAAAATAATAAGCATCTAGATTCACATAATGTAATAAAAATAAAAAAAATAAAAAAGAAACCTAGAGAGATACCACGTAATAAACCAGTACCTGAAGTAGCAATTCCTGCTCCTACAGGTAAAATCTACTGCTTTCGAAGCTCCCAAGCATAGCAAATCAACTCTTTTGGAACTGCTGCATACTCTATTCCACAAAAGATAGGTAGCAATAGATATGCAAGTACTCAGCATTTGAACCCCCGCTCTTTAATCTAAGCGCTATCCATTCATCAAGAATATAAGAAACAGAAGCAACCTAGATTGATCTACAATCGCATAACAAAGGGAAATTTCCATGAAACTTCTGACTAAGAATAACCATTACAGAGAAGATATTATGCATAGGAGTTTCTATCTCTTGGAGACTTCTTGCCAATGAAAGATTTTCTAAAAGTTGGTGCTTTAATATTTGAATTTTTTCCATGAGGAACAAGAAACATCCTTGGCATAACGACATAAAGCTGAAGCAACTTAACGATCTTATTGCCATCCATAGAAGATGGTTACCTGATAATTAGTGCTTGTACACCTTCAAGATCCTCTCCAAATACATTTCCATCTCGTTCAAAGTTTGTGAGAAAAAATGGCTCACCAAATTGCTCCAAACAGATGCAACAGGTGTATACCTCTTCTCTATCATTTTCCACAACACCCACAATGCATCATCCACCTTACCTTCCCCGGGGCCCACAGAGACCTTTTATCAACACTCGGAAGGTCATTTGACTTGGTTTCAAGCCAGCTTCCAGCATTCTATTAAATGCACTCATTGCTTTGATAGTATCACCCTGCCCACAATGCCCAACAACAATATCATCATGAGTGCAATGCAAAGGAACCAAACCCATCTTCATTATTTTATCAAACATTCCCACCACATTCTTCATTTTGCCTTCTTTGTAGAGCCCATTGACCATTTTCAAGCATTGTACTTCTAACACCGAGAGCCTTATCAATCCTTTTCTCTAAACAATGCCCTGAAATCAATGTATTATAAGCCCATATACCTGGCTTCAAACCCTTCTCAGACATTTCCAACAACAACTCCTTTGCATTGTTCACATCCCCATGCTTGCAAAAACCAACGATAAGAACATTGTATGAGGCCAAATTAGGCATAATACCATTCTGCTGCATTTGTCCCCAGAGCTCCCTTGCAAGTTTCAACTCACATGTCTTCCAAAGCCCATCTATCAAAACAGTGTACGTAATAACATCAGGCCTATACCCTCTCCCTTTCAAATCAACAAAAACCCTGATAACCTCCTCAACCCTGCCATGCTTACAAAGCCCATAAATAACAGAATTATAAGTAGCAACATTTGGCATACAACCTTTAGCAATCATCAAGTGCACAAGCTCAGAAACCCTAGTTAAAAATCACAACTTACTAAACACAACTATAATCTTAGTAAAAGTAACCACATTTGGAATCCACTCATTTTCCAAGACCTCTGTAAGCAAATCATAAGCTTCTTTAACCTTTCCTTCCTCACAAAAAGCCTAGATCAAACAATCGAAAGTACCCATGTCCACTGCAACATTGCTTTCGATCATTTCACTGTAAATCCTCCAAACTAAACCTGTATTATTAACCCTAACCAAACATGCCAACATTTTATTGCATGTCTTAACCTGAGGACAGAACCTTGATCTTCTCATTTCATAAAATGCATCTACTACTCTGGAAACATGTTTGCATGTAAAGTTATGCGTAACAAGTGACTCTAACTCTATGTATTTTTCATCATCATCAGGTCCCAGATTCAATACGTTGGCAATGGACGTGTCCTACGTTAGGGTTGTAAGGGGGTGGATTTTCATTTGTCGATTGACAAGAACTTTTAATGGAGGCTGGAGATTTCCTAGGCCAAGATTCAATCCACGAGAAGTCCATGAATGTGAATTGGCCTCGGCTGAAGCCAACGAGTGGGTAAATTTGTTCAAACGGGCTAGTTTATTCATGGGTGCCTCTTGTTACAAAATTTTAATAGCCAATGTAAATAACTCCATATTCAGGACTGCTGATGTTTCCAAAGACGGTGCAAGACGAACCAAAACTTGTTAACGATTTGATTTCAGCGAGGATTTCTTTTGTTTTGCTTTGAAATATATTCTCTTCAAATCGTGCTCGACTTTTCTCAGCATAGTTGACAGGGAAAATCCCTTGTCAATGGAAAGTGTAGATTGGTTTATGAATTCAAAAAGGTATCATGAAAAATTAGGAAAAATGAGTTCAAGTTCAAGTTCAATTTAACAAATTAAAGAAGGAAAAAAGTATTAATTATATTTATTAAATTTAATAATTTTTATTATAATAATAAATTGGTCATGAGATTTTTACATTGAAGGTGTTTCTTATATGAAATGAATATCCTCTATTTTAAAATCAATGGTTGAAAACTGTGGAAAAAGTTGCAAGACGATTGAGCAAATCCTAACCATTAAACATACTGTTACATAATTGTTCAAGGCCTTTTGATGACTTCATCAAAGGTACTATTTAAGTGGGATGCATGACCGTTCTTTTCCATTGTTGTCTTTTTGCATTTATTAGAACCGTAGGTGATCTAACATGTTCTAGCATGAGAATAATGTAGAATTAAAGAGTTCAAAATGAAAAACCAGAAATACAGAATAAAAGAGCAGATTACAAATAAACACATAACACACTTATTCATCATGGTTCACCACAATAGTGGCTACGTCCACACTGAGAGCAGAAGAATTGTATTAATCTAAAAATTAGAATGTTTACAATATAATGGAGAGTCTTATTTATAAGCTCACAACTGAGCAATTGAAAGGGCAAGGCAGCAACAGAAAAAAGTCCGCTGGCCTTCCAAAACTCAACAAACTCCCACCGGAAGTCAACGAATATTTCAGCTGATCAAGCATTCCCCTGCTCTACATGCTGACCTACTTCAGCTTAACAAGTCCAAGAGAAGTTCTTGCACATTCAAACTTCTCTTTGGTTACAACTTTTGTGAATATATCTGTCGGATTGATTTTGGTATCAATCTTTTCCACCTTCAACCTACCCTCTTCAACCATGTGTCGTACAAAGTGGGCATGGATGTCAATGTGTTTTGAACATCACTGAGATGTATGATTATGAGCCATAAAGATGGCGCTACAGCTGTCACTAAATAGAACATAATCATTTTGTAGATACTTCATTTCACCAAGTAGTCGCTGCAACCAAATCATCTCCCGAGCACGTTCGAAAAGCACCAAATACTCAGCTTCAATGGAAGAAAGACCAATAGAATGTTGCAGCCTTGAGGCCCAACTAATAGCAGCTCCAGCGAACATGAATGTGTAACCGGTAGTAGATCTACGCTTATCCAAATCTCTGGCAAGATCTGAATCTGTGAATCCCTGTAACTGTTCATTATTGCTACAAAAACATAAGACCAAATCTGAAGTGCCTTTAAGGTATCTTAATATCCATTTGACAGCCTCCCAATGAGTCTTCCCAGGATTGCTCATGAATCTACTCACAACTCCCACCGCATGAGCAATGTTGGGACGTGTCGAAACCATAGTATACATAATGCTACCAACTACAGATTTGTAAGGGATGTCCTCTATATATTCATTGTCCTCTTGTGTTTGTGGACACAAATTAGCTGATAACTGAAAATGTGAAGCAAGTGGAGTAGAAACACTATGCGCATCAGCCATACCAAATCTCTAAATTACTTTATCAATGTATTCCTTTTGTGATAGTGTAATTTCCTTCTTCCTATCCTGGGTGATAGTCATACCAAGAATCTTCTTGGTTGCCCCTAAATCCTTCATAGCAAATGTACTTGCCAATTTAGTTTTTAGCTCACTAACAATTTTAGAGCTTGTTCCTGCTCCTAACATGTCATCAACATAGAGAAGAAGAATGACGAATTCACCATTCGGGAGTGTCTTGTAATAAATGCACGGATCAGATTCACATTTGATAAAATTATGTTCAAGCATGAAGGAATAAAACTTAACATACCATTTCCTCGGGGCTTTCTTGAGCCCATACAAACTACGCTTCAGCCGACAATAAAGATGTTCCTGTCCCTTTTTCACAAAACACTTAGGCTGATGCATATACAACTCTCCATTTATGTCTCCATGTAGAAATTTTGTCTTAACATCTAGCTGCTCCAATTCGATATCCCAAATGGCTGCTAATCCCAATACTGTTCGGATGGATGTCATCTTCACAATAGGAGAGAATATTTTAGCGAAATCAATCCCTTGCTTCTGATCATATCCTTTTACCACCAACCGAGTTTTGAACCAATTTTTACCTCCACCTTCGTCTTTCAATTTATAAACCTACTTGTTCTTGAGTGGTTTTCGATTTGGTGGAAGAAAAACCAAATCCCATGTCTGGTTAGCTTCTAAAGAACTCATTTCTTCTCTCATAGCAATAAACCATTTGTTCTTATCACTGCTTGTACATGCCTATTTATAATTTGCTGGTTCGATTTGCTCAGAAATTAACAGCTCAAGCTCTGCCTCTTCAACAAATAGTAGCTAATAATTAGAAAATTTCGCTGGAAGTCATCTTTCTCTCGTAGACCTCCTCAACCCCTGAGTATTTTATTCTAATTGCAAATGGCTATCAATAGTTCCTTTATCCCTTTCTTGTGTCTGGGAATTTCTGATAGTGACTGCTGAGTTTGAAGTTGATTTGTTGTATAATTCGTGAGGACTACCCTTGGAGATGGGAATGGAGCATGTCCTTTGTATGCCCAAGCTATTTCAGAAGGCATGTCCTGTTAAGGTTCCTCCTTAATGAACATTATCCCTACCAAGAGATATGCTTATGTTATCCTCGGTGGTATGTCCATGTTGATCACCGAAAGTGGACTATTTCATGTGCCTATGTTGAAACTGTGATGCGCTACCATGTGCATGACTGAGGGAATGAACATCACGAGCAGGAATGGCATAGGATCTTTCTGCCAGTGATGTGTTAGTAGAGGGATGGAGGGGAGTAGTCTGCGGGTGAGGCTCTGCAGAGGTATGGAGAGGAGAAGTCTGTGGGTGAGGCTCTACGGAGGTGTCCACCTCATCTGCATGACAATGTGTATAGGAAGTGTGTGGGTAGGGAGTATTATTCCCAATAATACTTATGCCCCTGTCATAATTTGAAACATGAATGTCATGTGAGAGGGGGGAAACTTCTTGTAGGTGAGATGTGTGTTGGATAATTCATGCCTGGTAATCAGTAGTTTCAAACTGGCTTTGAGAGGCAGGGGTTTTTTCAAAGAGAGAGCAACTGTCAATTTCCATACAATCATTTTGGATGGCTTGCTCTATTTCAAATTCAGACATAGAATCTCTGTTGTGATTATCAATGATCACTTTGACTCCACATACTGGTAGAGGAAGACAATACAGGAGCTGGAACTAAAACCGATGTAGGAGAAACAAGATTTTGTGAAAGATTATTCTGCAAATCTCTATCAGACCTGTTGTTGTTATAAAAAATAGAGAAGGGAACAAATTCAATCACTGATTTTTCTTCTGTATTGGAAGCTGGAAATGCTTTCTCATTAAAGACTACATCTTTGCTCCAAATTATCTTCTTCTCAATCGGATCCCAAATTCTATAACCAAACTGATCTTCACCATAGCCAATGAATATGCCCTTTTGTGATTTGAAATCTATCTTCGTCCTTCTTTCTTTTGGGACATGTACATGAGCTTCACACCCAAAAACTCAGACGTGTGAGTATGAAATTCTCTTTCCCAGCCATTCCTCTTCCAGAATACCAAACTCTAGATGAGATGAAGGAGACCTATTGATTAAATAGACTGTTGTATTGCAGGCTTCCGCCCAAAATTATTTTCCCAAACTGGCATTGGAAAGCATACATTGTGCTTTCTCAAGAATGGTTCTATTTAACCGTTCTGCTGCCCCATTTTCTTGAGGTGAATAAGGGACAACCTTAATTCTTCTTATACCATGATCTGCACAAAATTTATCAAACTCCAACGAACAAAATTCACCTCCATTATCCATTTTCAAACACTTAATTTTATGACCACTCTGATTTTCCACAAGATATTTAAGAAATTTGAATTTAGAGAATACCTCAGATTTTCTAGAAAACATATAAACCCATACCTTTCAGGTGCTATCATCAAGAAAGGTAACAACATATTGTGCACCTCCATAAGAGGTTACCTTTGTAGGTCCGAAGACATCCGAATGCACTAACTCCAAGGGTCTTATCTTTTTGTCATGTCCATCCTTCAAGAAACTGACCCGCTTTTGTTTCCCGTGAAGACAATGCTCACAAAACTCCAAATTTGCAGATTGGAGACCCAGTAGTTGATCATGATTCAGCATTACCTCAAGGCCTTTCTTGCTCATATGGCCTAGCCTTTGATGCCAAAGTGCAACATTGTTGTCCACAAGTGTCATGGAAGCTCCCATCTTATTGATTGGTTTCATAATATAGAGACTACCAGTCTTGTCTCCTTTTGCAATAGCCAATGAACCTTTGACTATTTTCCATGTATCCATGAGTTCAATTTTAAATCCTTGGGTATATAATTGGCTGACTGAAATCAGATTCCTCTTTAATTGAGGAACATGTATAACATCTTTGAGCAGTAATTTTGCTCCACCTTCTAGATACAAGACAACATCTTCTTTCCCAATAATTTTACATGCTTTGTTGTCACCCAAGTATACCTCTCTGAATTCACCTTCTTGATAATTTGTAAAAGTATTCATGAGAGAGGAGGCATGGAAGGAAGCTCCTGAATCAATTACCCACGAATCAACTTTTGTATCAGTTATGTACAAGGAAATGTACCTTCATAGAATTAGTATTGAGTAATAAATGAAATAGAAACTAAATAAACCATAATATAGCAACTATTTAGCAAATGAAAGATCAATTGAGCATCCTATGGCTCTTTATCTAAGAGTGTTAATAGAAGCTCTCAACAAGCTACCATTAATGACAGTCCTAGAATGAGAAATGATAAAGATTAAGCTAAAGCTAACAATTATATTCAAATTGAATGCTAATTAAGCTCTTAAAATGCCTTTCTAACTATAAAATGCAAGAGGTTCTATGCAATTCTCAAATGTGTGGTTATGAATTATGAGGATTTTGGTCTTCCTTTTATAGATTTGTGCAATGGTAGGGGGTGTAGTTGCTTTGATCATGATTAAGTCTTGGTTGAGTTTTTGGTTCCACCCTTTGAAGACAATGCAAAGTTTGTGTCCTCAAAGCTTGGGACAAGTAGACAAGATCAATGGACAAGATTCTCTTTCACTTTGACTGATTGAGATTGAATTTGGCTTGATCCATGTGAATGTATTTCTCAAATCCTATTGGTTGATTGGATTTCCTCCCCTTTTGGGTTGTTGAGAGAAATTATGATTTATTAATTGATTTAAATTCATTTGTTTAGCCATGTACCCCTTGAATGGGTTGAATTTGATTTAATTCAAAACTATACAATTAATAGAATTAATTGCACATTGATTTGATTTCACTTGATTAAAATGCTCTCAATTTTGATTTTTCTTGAATTAAGACTTGATTTTAATTTTGATTGGCTAAATGTTTGATTCAATTCAATTTCCTTGATCTTGTTCTCGATTTGCTTTTATTTACCTTGATTTATTACTCGATTGTCTTTGCCCATTTTTCAGTGATTACAAATGCCCCTCTTTGAGTTGATGTGCAAAGCATGTGAATTCAAAGAATACTTTGATCTTGCTGATGATAGGTCCTGATTCTATTGATGGTCGATCTTTGATGTTTGTTTGATGTCTTTCGATGGTCAATCCTTGATAACTGATATGAGATTGATGTATTTCTAATGATGTTCGTTCAATTGATGTGATACTTTGATGGTCATTCTGATGATTGTTCTGATGATGGATCCTTGATATGATGTAAGATTCTGATGTAAAATTTTGATTTGATGATTGATTTTGATGTGATGCCCCAGTCGATTGATTTATGAAATTTTTTTTGATAAAAGCTTTCGCTTTGATTTGATGATCAGTCTCTCAATTGTCGTTGATGATCTTGTTGATGCTGATTATTATCCAATGGTATGCCCCCTCGGAAATGAAATAAAATTTGATCGATGATTGAATATTTTTGATGATGTTTTTGGTTAAATCACGTTGATTTAGTTCAATTTTTAATGACTTTTTATTTTATGTTCGATATTGATTTTACATCTGTTTGATTACAAATGCCCTTGTTTTGGCTGATTTGATGTAAAATTCAAGTTCCTGGGTCAATTTTGGTGAAAGATTCCCTTTTTAGGTCATAGATACCCTTTTTTAGGTCAAAAGGCTATATAAAGGGGTCAAAATTCCTTTTTCACTATTCATTGTCACTTTCACTTTTCACTTTTTCCTCTTTGATTTCTTCTTCCTTTCACGATGTCTGTCCCCATCCACAAGCATAGATTTGAGCAATGTCATCGATATCAGCGTCTACCTAGCTCTGGACCTCTGGTGAGTGCCTAAACTTCCTCATTTTGTCGATTCATGTATTTAATTTCAAAAAAATTGAATTTTTCTGTAGAAACCCTCTTTTTTTCTCGTTTTCAATCCAAAGAGTGCTTTTGCCCAATTAAACAATGCTTTCACCCTCCAAGTTGCACTTTCACAATTTTAAGGTGCGCTTCCACATTCTGATTGTGTGCTTTAGCTTGCTAGGTTTTGGCCTTAAACCGCTTTTGCCTTGTTAAAATGCGCTTTTGCTCTTGTTTTTCGCTTTTACCTTTTTAAACAACACTTTCAATATTTTTAATAGCGCTTTTGAATTATTTGGGCACTTTTGCCTATTTTTCTACTTTTAAGCCATTAAATAACACTTTTACATACTTAAAACAACGCTTTTGCATTTGTGCACTTTTGAAACTTGAAATAGCGCTTTCACTTAGCAAAAATAATTTCTATTTGATTAAGTCCACTTTGCATTTCTTCTGATGTTATCGATCAATTGATAGGTTAAGTTCCCAAACTTGATGCCTTTAGCAAGTTGTAATATGTTAGTATGAGTTAGTTATCATTTGAATATTTCTCGTCAATCTAGATTCTGATGATGGGTGATGATAAATTTTCCATTCTATCTGAGTAGAAACATGAAAACTGATTGTGGTTTGATATTTTGAAAATTTTGGATTGATTTTGAATGATCCAAATAATAATTGATTTCAATTCTGATGTGATTGAACTTGCTTTTATAGGAGATCCTTGGGTCCTTGCATTTTCATGGTTGTTATCCTCTATCATGGAGCATGATTGATGATCTTAGTGCAGCGAATCATCACCATATTAGTTCTTATGGCCTATCGTTCCTTCTCCATCTTCCTCAATTCTGAGTGAATTGGGGTCTTCTTACTGCTATGGCTGAGCATTGGCACTCAGACCATAATACCTTTCATTTTCCATTAGGGGAGATGACTATTACTCCTGATGATGTTTATCGGATCCTCCACTTACCTACTCATGGTGAGCTAGTTTATTACGACTCTTTGTATGATGGAGCAGCATGTCGGTGAGTATTCAGTGATCATACTATTGGTGATGCGCACATCCAGTGGGCTCAATTCGTTTCCTTTCCTATATTGCCAACTATTTTGGGTACTTTGATTGGAGGTTTCCTTCTTCTTGACAGATGTGGGCATGAGTTTGTTGTCAGTTGGGGTCCCATTTTCGAGGATCTGATGGCACATCCTCATCACTTTGACTGGGGTTCTTGTGTTCTGGCCCAGTTATATCATGAGTTACATATAGTAGTCTATAGGCATTCTACTACACTTACTGCAGGTGCGATCCTTCTTCAGCTGTGGACCTGGGAGCATATCCCAGTGACACATCCTATTACTACATGAGATCATCAACCAGGTTGGCCATTTGCTTGGATGTATGGTGGTATTATTATCCAAACCCATATGGGTAAACTGGATTACTAGCGACGGGTCCTTGATGACACAGACACTGTCATATGGAGGCCGTATCTTGGTTGTGAGGCTTGGCCAGAGGATGATGGTGAGATTCCTTACATGTTCTACCCCCGATGGATGATTAGCCATTCCACTTATACCATTGAGAGATTCTATTTTCGATGAGTTTTTCGTCAGTATGGATGTATCAGGATATGCCACATGGAGTAGCCATGTATGATCATGTACATGCCGAGAGATCATTATGGGCCCCATGTGTAGATTATAGGATAGCTGTGCAGGAGATACGAGAGATTGGGTATCATCCTTGGTCTCTTAGATCACATGTGATGGATGCGGGTATTACTGATGATAATGGTGCTTGGCTCTTGCACTATCCTTTCCCTAGATTTACCGATCCTACGGAGAGAGTTCCTACCATTAAGGAGTTATCAGATGAAGAAGATGATGGCATTGGAGATGATGCTAGTGGTGATGATGGGGATGATGGTGGAGATGGTGGTGGTGTTGGTAGGATCAGGGGATAGCATGGACGACGGGGTTGTCGAGGGGCTAGAGTAGGTAGAGTTCGTATGCTAGTGACTGTTGCTACTCCTATTCCTCCTAGGGGTAATGATCAGGTGAAGGGTCATCGGGTTGAGAAAGTTTTATATCATGTTGCCAGGGATCCAATAGATAGACCTAGAGTTAGGCGTTAGAGGGATGTTGATGTAGATATTGCATAGGGGTTACTTGATCAGGCATAGGGTGCTCCTGCTCAGCAGGTTATTCCTCTAGTTGTTCCACAGGCTACCTCATCTCAGGCAAATGCTTCTTTTTTGATGCCTTCATCTTCTTCACATCCATCATCTTCTCTCTTCATTCCATCTTTAGGTGATCCATCTTCCTCGAGGCCATCTTCTTCTATTCCTCCTCCATAGTCTTCTGCAGCATAGACTCCTGCCCCAGCCTTAGCATCAGATGTTGTATCCCTGCAGACTCAGATTTTAGCAGTGCAACAACAAGTTTCTTAGTTGAGCTTGATGATGCATACTTTCATGGCTACTATGAGTCAATATGGTTTACAGGCTAGTTCTAGTCAGCCTCCAGATATTGCTCCTGGTCCTGATGGTCCTGATGGTACTGATGGTGCTGGTGATTCAGTTTTTTGAGATATCTATGATTTATATGAGTTGATATACATGATCTTTCTCTTTGTTGTTATCGAGACCTTGGAATCTTGTTGTATCTTTTTTGATCAATTAATGTTTCTTATGTTGATACTTTGGTAGTTTGATGGACATTGATATTTGGATACTGCTTTTATGATCATTCATTTTGAATTTGATATCTTATTGATTGCATGATGATGGTACCATGGACTCTGATACTCTTTTTGATAGATTTCACTATATATGATGTCATCATGTGTTGGATTTATTTTTCAGGTATTTTGCATGATATGCAGATCTATATGACTCTATCTCCTATATGCTTTGTTTTATGCTTTTCAGAATACAATTTTCCAAATGTATGCATATGTTCTAATGATACCTTAAATGATTGTCTTATGTATGACATAGAATAGATGAATGCAATGTTAATTTAATGATTAATGATATTGTGTGTATGTAATGAATACATGTAGGATGTTAGATGGATAATGAATGGATGTCTTTCTTTTGATATGCAATGTGATGGATCTATGTAATGATGCAATGATAATGATCTTTTAATGATTAATGATATATGCAATATGGCTGGATAATACTATCATGGATGATATGCATTTAATGTTGAATGATCCTAATGTATGCAAAGAGTGATTAATACTTAATGCAATGCACTTAATGAATACACCTTAAATGAGATGAATACAATCTAATGATAATAATGAACTTAATGCAATCTAAATGGATATGCAACTTAATGAAATGCAAATAGATTTTAATGATATATGCAATCTAATGCAATGAACTTAATGATTCAAATGTTGGACACATTTAAATGAATGCAATGTTTAATGAGGATGACTTAATGCAACTTAAAAATGACCTTAATCAATGCAAGTGAACTAATGAAATGCACTTTGTTTTTTATTTGTTTTTTATTTCCAACAGACTCAATCTGATATAGTTGGTTTTGATAATCCTTTGATTTTTCATTTGAGTACAACCCCTTTTCCTTTTCCTCTTGCAAATTAAGCTAAGAAAGGTAAATCAATATACAATGCACTTAATCTAAGATGTATGCAACTAACTGTCATTATTCAAAATTTGGAGCTTATAATCATCATTGAGCATTTTTTGGGATCTTGTCTTAGTACAACCATCACTAGTTCAACTATGATGATATGAATAGTTTTTTCACCTCTTTCTTTTCTTTCCCCTCTCTTCGGTATGACTATCACTGATTAAAGTCAATCATGAGAGTGCAAATACTGATTTTGTTAGATTCTATGTTGCAAGTGGATTTTGGTATTATGATATTGAAGATCAAAATACCCAAGGTATCCTTTTGCGTAAACAAGCAGGAATCTTAGTTTTATCCTATGTACCAGTCCTCGATGATTCTTTGATGATCACATCCTTAGACAAATAATACATGATTTAAAACTTTGATTTTAAGACAATCATTAAAAAATCAACAAAAATATCATCCTTTCATCATAGCTTGTCTAGTCTAAAACTTTCATTGATTCGCTAGAAAGACATGATTTCATCAATTTAATCAACACTTAGAAAAATTTCTTGCAATGTTTTTCAAATCCATATGTCAAGTGTAGTTCCATCCATTTCATATTTTTAATCCTGATAAAGATAAGGTTATGTAAGATCTTGGATCAAATTTTGCGTTTGGCTCAAATTGGATTAGAATATAGATTTGATTAAGTGTTCCTCTTTCGAATTTGATGAATTGATTCCATGATTGAATAAAGCTTCCTTTTGATGAATCTTTTCTCCTTTTGAGTAGATTGCCCCCATTTTGAGATAATTTTATTTGTGGGACTTAGGACAATTTGCAGATTAGGTGATCAAAATATTAAGGTATTTGCAAATGCAACTGTGGGATTTTATTATGCAATATATACAAATGCTGGTGAATGCAATATTTACAAGGTGACCTTCTAGGCATGTGACTAACTTGGGCTTCAATGGCGCCTATTTACCAGCTTTTCACTAATTGAATAGATCTTGCTCTTTTTTCTTTTTTTAAAGCTTTTCTCTTTTTTTGCTACCAAGGTACCTATTTGCTAGGTTTTCCAAGGCACTTTTTCTCTTTTTTAAAAAAAAATTATTTTAATTAATTAATTAATTAATTAATTTTTCATATCATCAAGGTTCCTATTTGCTAGGTTTTCACCAAGACAACATCTTTTTGAGGATCATATATGAATATTTTTGGTATTTCTGCATGCTCAAATTTCCACTGTTTTTGATCTTTTCTATTTTTCAATTTATTTGTTCTTTTCTTCTTTTCAAATGTTTTTGGTATTTTCCAGATCTCTTTTGACTATATACAATAAATATGATGCTTACCATCTGACACTCTTTATACTCTTTCATCTACATCGTGTATAGAACCTCTTGAGATGTATGCTATTAATAGGTTCTTGTAGCTCTTCTCCATCACAGTCTGCTAATTTGTATGTGCCGGTCCCAAAAGAAGAAGTAATGATAAAAGATCCTAACCAGTTTGCTTCCCATTTTCCTTTCTTTTCTCTTTCTGCTTGATTTTTGGGATTCTATCACAAAACTAGGTCACCTATTTGAAATGTTCTTGACTTGATGTGCTTTTTATAAGTCCTTGACATTCTATTTTGGTATACCTTCAAATGATCAAATGCTTTCTTCTGTTTCTCATCTAGGAGTTCTAGTTCTTGCAGCCTAGCAACTCTATAGTCTTCCTCACTTATCAAACCATGAAGAGATACCCTTAAAGATGGAAGTTCTACCTCCAAAGGGAAAACTGCTTCTGTTCCAAAGACTAAGGAAAAAGGTGTAGCTCCTGTTGGCATTCTTATGTTTGTTCTATAAGCCCATAAGGTCAAGTTTATTTTGATGTGCCAATCTCTACTTGAATTGTCCACCGTTCTCTTTAATATCTTCAAGATGTTTTTATTTGTTTCCTCGGCTTGTCCATTACCTTGAGGGTAATAGATGGATGAAGAATGATGAATCATGTGAAACTTTGTGCATAATTCCTTTAAGTCTTTATTTTTGAAATGCTTTGCATTATTTGTTATGATAGCATGAGGTATGCCATATCTAAAAATGATGTGATTTAGGATAAAAAAAGATATATGCTTTCCCATTGTAGTTGATAAGGGTACAACTTCCACCTACTTGGTAAAATATTTTGTTGTCGTGATGATGAATTTATGACTATTCGAGGATGGTGGATAAATCAAACTTATTAGATCTAGACCCCATTGATATAATGGCCAAGGTGTTGTCATTGGATGAAGCTCTTGTGTAGGAACATGTATCAAGTTTCCATGGAATTGACACTTTCTACAAGTTTTGGCAAAATTACAAGCGCCTTTCTCCATCGTAGGCCAAAAATATCCTATCCTAAGAAGTGTCTTAGCTGGGCTTAATCTGTTTGAGTGTGATCCACAAATTCCCTCATGGATTTCTCATAAGGCTACGTTTGATTCCTCTTCTTATAGAAATCTAAGGAGCATTCCATCTAAGCTCTTGCGATACAATGTTTCAGAAATTATAGTATATTGGGCAGCTTGGCAAATGAAGCTTTTCTTTTGATTCCTGGTTTGGTCTATGGGAAGAATTTGATCTTTTAAGTAAGTGTAAATAGGTCCATACCAAGGTGATTCATGTGTAGTTAGCAAGAAAGTGGTATAAGGGTGGGTAGGGTCAAACGCGGGTTGATCCACTTCTTCTACTAGGAATTCATATCTAGTACTCTGATCAGGCATTTGTAGAAGTGAAGCCAAAGTTGCCATTGCATCTGCTGCTTTGTTCTTTTCTCTTGGCACTTGCTCAAAGGTAATAAGAATGAAGTACTTCTTAAGACTTTCCACCATGTTTTTATAGGGTACCAATTTGTCATTTTTTGTTTGATATTCTTCATTAACTTGATTAATGACTAATTGTGAATCTCCATAAACCTTTAATTCTGTCACTTTCCATTCTAGTGCCAACTTGATTCCAATGACCAAGGATTCATATTCAACTATATTATTGGTGCATGGAAATAAAAATTTATAGGACTTAGGAATAGTAGATCCTTGAGGAGTGATTAGAAGTATGCCTTCTCCTGACCCATGTTGAGTGTATGAACCATCAAAATATAGTTGCCATGTTTTTGCCTCAACATTCACAATCTCTGAATCCGGGAATTCCACTTAGATGGGATGATCATCTTGAAGTGGTGCTTCTACTAATTGGTCAGCAATGACTTTCCCTTTGATTGGTTTTCTATCAACATATTCAATGTCAAATTCACTTAACACCATAACCCACTTTGTTAGCCTTCCATTTAATGTTGTTTTACTAGGTAGGTACTTCAAAGGATCAATTTTGGAAATGAGCCTTATCTTATGGGATAACATATAATGGCATAATTTTGTGAAGCAAAAACCACAGCCAAGCATGCCCTTTCCATGAATGTATAGTTTAGCTTGTATTTGACTAGAGTCCTACTTATGTAGTAAATTGCCTTTTCTTTGCCTGTTTCATCTTCTTGTGCTAAAAGTGCCCCTAATGAATTCTCTGTTGCTGAAATATATAGGATTAAGGGCTTGCCTATGATAGGTGGCATCAATATTGGTGGGTTCATGAGGTATTTCTTTAATATATTAAAGGCTTCTTCACACTTTTCATCCCATATGAAGATTGTATCTTTGTGCAGAAGTTGGGTGAAGTTATGGCATTTTTCAGCTAATTAGGAGATAAATCTCTTGATGGATTGTATCCTTCCTTGTAGAGATCTCATTTGGCTAATGTTTTTAGGTGCTTCCATTTCCATAATGGTCTTAACTTTAGCGTGATCCACCTCTATTCCCTTTGCAGATACAATGTAGCCTAGTAGTTTTCCGAATTGGACTCCAAATGCACATTTTTTTGGATTAAGCCTTACTTTGAATTGCTCTAATCTTTCAAAAAAATTTTCCAGAATTGGTAAGTGCTCTTTTCTTGAGTAAGATTTGGCTAATATGTCTTCCACATAGTCCTCCATGAACTTATGCATCATATCATGAAATATTGTGGTCATCGCTCATTGATAAGTCGCTCCGGCATTCTTCAAACCAAAAGGCATGACATTCCAGAAAAAAGTACCCCATGCACATGTTAAATTTGTCTTATCTTGGTCTTCTAGTGCTATCTTTATCTGGTTATATCTGCTAAATCCATCCATGAGTGAAAACATAGAGTGTCCTACTATTAGGTCCATAATGGCATCTATACTTGGGAGTGGGAAGTCATCTTTAGGACATGCCAAGTTTAAGTCTCTAAAATCCGTGCAGATTCTGATGGATTTATCTGCTTTTGATACTGGTACTATATTTGAGATCCATTGTGCATAATCAATGGCCCTTATAAATCCCACTTTCAATAATTTTTCTAATTCCACTTTGACAAGTAGTGCTATGTGTGGATGCATTTTCCTTAACTTTTGCTTAACAGGTTTAGCTCCTTCCTTGATATTTAGATGATGCATTATCAGATTTTGATCTAATCCTGGCATATCATCATAAGACCATGCAAAGTTAATTTGTTTTTCCTTAAAGAACTTGATGAATTCTATTCTTTCTTCACTAGATAGGGATGCCGCTTGGTGGATGATCTTCAACTCAGTTCCTGACCCAATATTTATCTTTTCTATGGGCTCAATTAAGATTGGAGATCTTTCTTCATAATGTTCTGGTAGAGCATCCAAACTCCCTTCCTTAGGTGCCTTAGTTGGGTTTTCACCTTTGGAAACATCCTTTATTTCTTTATTTCTTTCATCTTGATCTAATGTTGCCACAACGTGGTTTTCAACACTTGATTATTTTCCTTTTTTATTTTTTTTTATTTTTTTCAATTTTTCTTAGATTGAAAGTTTGGATGCTCCCCTTGATCAATTATTCTTGATATTCCATGATAGAAGAGGGTTCAACCATTTTAAGGTATTGGGACACCATGTTGTCATTCAAGAAGATTGGAAGGGTAGTTGGTTCAATGGGATTCCATTCAATTAATTCCGGGTGTATGAGAGTTAATGGGTCAATACTTGGGTTTGTTTCAATGTGGTTTAAGACTAATAATTTGTTAGATGGTTCATACATTGTATTGTGCAAGTCTATGACATGGGCCTCTTCTAAATGTTCTAAAGAACTAGGATCAAAGTCCTCCTCACTAGAATCCTCTAAGATTTCTGTTGGATAAAATTCATGCGGATTAAACCTAATGTTTGATTCCTCCATAGTAGGTCTCCATGAAGATATTTAGAGTTCACCTACCCATTGATTTATCTCTATTTCTATGCTTGGAACATCATTTAGAACCCCTTGGTTTGAACTAGATGCTTGATTTGAACTTGATTCTAATATTGGTCCTTTATCCTTGGTAGAAGTATATGTATGAATAACATCAATACCCTTATCATGGTAGGAATCATCAAATAATGTCTCCCATTCCCACTCATTAGAATCTTCATCACTATGAGATTCTAGTTGTAATATTTGACCATGGAGTTTGGGATAATGTTTTTAAGTGTATCCTTCTTCAAGATACCCTAATCCTATTTTCTCCTTAGTATCTCACCATATTATTTCTATGGGTTCAATGAGCCCTTCATTCTTTATGCCCAAAGGTCCTTGACCTTTGTACCCCATCTTTTTCATGATTTGAAACCCTTTCCCATATTGATGTGTGAGAATGGTTATATTTTGAATATGTTTGACATGTGCACTTGATTCTTCATCTTTATATAACTAGTTTAGGATCTCATTGTCTTCTTCATCCATGGTGGATGATGTACTTGCCCTCATGAAAATATCATTATATCTATGGGGTAGATTTGAGGGTCTTCCATAGGACTTGGGTGATAAGGGTATGTCCATCATAGATAAGGAGTATTCTCCTATACCTTTTTGCTTGATCTTGCATTGCTTATCAAAATTCTTCATCATTTGGTCCATTTTTTTATAATGAGCCTCTTTGGTGTGCACTTGGATAGCTTTGGTATGGTCTTCTTTTGATTCTTTAATAATATTATCCTCACTAACCTTCTCTTTTCATTTAGTTGATGTAGTTAGGTTAGTGAGTTTTGATGTGTCTTCAATAACAATTTCCTCTTCCATCTTTTCTTTTCCCTTCAATAATGGGATGTCTTTAGAACTTTTCCCTTGCTCCATTTGATTAGGTATAGACCCTTCTGCATTGTATGGGACTAAAGAGTCATTGATAGGCTTGATGTTGTTACAATATTGGAAAGGGTTTAGGTCCCCATTTACCATTATCTCTTTCCCTAGATAAGGAAATTTTAGGCATTGATGATATGTAGAAGGAAAAACTTGCAGCTCATGAATCCACGACCTTCCTAACAAGATATTGTAAGTCAACTCCAGATCTAACAATTGGAATATGGTCTCTTTTTGCATGGGACCAACTCTTATGGGTAACACTATGACTCCTTTTGAAGCTCTTTCTTCATCATCATAGGCTTTAATGGTTATCTTTTTCTTAGGGTTAATAGCCTCCTCAAAAAATCCTAGGGCCTTCACTAGGCTAAGGGTACAAATGTTTAGGCTGGCTCCTCCATCTATAAGGACTCTTTTCACCCTATGCTTGTGAATCAAGACTTCTATGTGAAAAGGAAGATTTTGAGGATGATTAAGGGACATGTCATCTTTCTCAAAAAATGATAAGCAATGGGGTGCAATGAGGTGTCCCACCATATTTTAAAATTTGTCTACCTCCAAATTTAGAGGCACATTGGTTTCCAATAAGGCTTTCTCCAAAATTTCTTTATGAGTTGGTGACAATTTGAGTAACTCCAGAATAGAGATTTGAGCGGGAGTTCTTTGTAGTTGATCAACCAAGTTGTATTGTTTTGATGATGAGGTTGAAGCTTGGTTTGATAACACAATTTTAGGAGCATTGGTAGATAGAATAATTTTTGATGCTTTCCCCCTAGTGACAACATTTGATGATGCTTCTCTTAATGTCATGCCCAAAATTTAACCAACCAAAAACAAAACAAATTTTTTTTTTTCAAAGTGGAAAGTTAAGGAGTGACGTTTGAAGGTTAAGTGTAACTCGTCTATGGCTATGCCAGCCGCAACTTAGAGTTAAGTTTTCATAGTGTTAGGCTTAAGGAGAACAATATGACAATGTAGGTCTAGCGGATACAATAACATAACCATCATCGTGGAAATTTGAGATCGATAAGTTGTGCCACAGAGCATACAATTTCCATTTTAAAACTTTTGATCATGATGTATTCAAAGTTCCTAGGGCATTAAATATTCATCTTATCCCAATTAGGCTATACCCACCATTGGTATACCTACTTAGATTCTAGTTCCCGATTAAGGTCTGACTAGCTATAGATAATTTATCCTTCAATGATGGTCCCTGAGTTAATTACAATAACAATAGGATCTAAATTTTTTTATTTCGACAATAAGCCTATTAATGTTAACTAGGACAAAATGAATTCTTGATTTTAAAAAGATATCAATCACACTAACCAAAGTTAATTCCTACTGTTAGTCTTCCATTACACTAATTAATCTAAATAGGTCAATGAGTATTACATCCTAACCCATTAACCAATGACGAATTGACCATTTGATCCAAGCCAGCTAAATTAGTATTAGCACTTTAGTGTTAATCATTGAATGAATTGAACTATAGTATTTAATTGATAATTAACTTAATTAATGAATTAATTTTCCAACAAAATCATTACCAACTAACTAACTAAATTATTAACCAAAAGGATAAATTCAATCCCTAAAGTTTATACTACAATATTATCAATAATCGATCTCCTAACTCACAACTAATTGAGTAGAGGATTCGTTAACAAGAATAAATAAAATTAATAACAAATTTTCAAATCTAAAAGCACACTACTAACTATTATCAAGGGCTTTATGTCACTACATAACATTTGAGTAAAACAAACCATCTACTTAACACATTGCTTAATTAACAATATAAGCTAAGATATGTTACTCATGAAACTATTATTCAGTGGATAAACATTATTAACATAAGGTTACTTATCAAAATAACTTTACTAGCAATAAGCTAAGACTAATGCCTAATAACTATTGGTTAATTTAATGTTAGACTAAAACAAAATAATAAATAAAATACTAAATTCAAACTTGTAGTTATCCTATCCTACACTAACACCTACTAACCTAATCATAAAAGGCTAAAGTGGTGCGCATATCCAAGAGGGGGAATGAAGTGTGGGAAATAACCAGCTTTGGGCGGACCACTATAATCCCCTTTCCATAATGCAACACAAAGATTTACGCAGATATATGAAAGGAGGTGGTTTGATTGTGACATGGGAGTGTGGGTCCCATCAAACACATGCAACTTGTTCCCCAATACAAGGCTTACGCAAGGCATGGAGTGGCCTTCTTGTGAAAAGGGAAAGAAATACATTTAATACCATGTCAGGTTCCAAATTTTGCAGCAAATAAAATACTAAATAAAATCTAACAAAGATAGTCTCCAAAGCATGCGTTGGTTTAAGGAACAAGAGGTTAGGGGTCCCACCGCAAGGCTTCCCCTTAGTTTTATGTAGCAATCCCATGGAATTTACACTAGGAAAGTGGGGAAACATGTCTTATTCAAGATGTGATTACATGTCAAATCAAAGGGCATGAAGATTCATGAAAGGAGAGGAGAGGGTGGCTTGTCAAAGGGCATGAATTTAATACCATGTCAGCAAATAATGAAGTATGGTATGCTAGGAAGAAAGGTCACGCATGGTTTGAGTGAGAGAAAGGAGGCAAGTCAAAGTAAGGTGACATGACAAGGTGGCCCCCATTTTGCAAGTAGCTTTCAAAATATAAATTAATACAACTCTCCTTGCCAAGCTCCTGTGCCAGATTTAAGGGAAGAAAGTATAGAGTAAGTTATGTTATGACATTCTTTATTAATTTAGGGATTAATTATTAACAAAGTCATGTCAGGGTTTAAGTTAGATTAGTTCCAATTAAGGAGCATATTTGGGAAGGGAAGGGAATATTCTTTGTGGCAAGAGAATTATTTCCTTCCCATACAAATTCCAGAGAGCTTTTTTCTCTCTAAAAACTAGGAAGTGCTATTCCAATGTTTTGCCATAGCTCTATTTTTTTTTAATTCTTTGCTTATTATTAGAGGTCTAAGAGCATGAATTTGATAGTTTAATTAGTGCATTGTATTAAGGAGAATGTGATGGTTACATTAATATTCAATTTTGTTTAATAGAACATTATTGTCATGTTTGATTTTAAGGGATTATAAGAATACAAGTTGGTTTCAAACTAAGGTGATGATCATATTGTAATAGAAGTTTACTCAAGGGAAGATTGCCTATTTTTTTGAACTTGAATATCGTAATCAAACATCAAGAGATTTCAAGGTTCATACATTTACAAGATTATATATGCTATTGAAAACTATTAAGTTGTTTACTCCATCAACTTGGAAGAATTATTTGCAATGAAAGAATAACTCCTCTATTATGAGAGGTAGAATACAATAATCCTAAAAACAATGATTCATCATTTACATTATGGAAATCTCTACAATTACAAATGCATATACTTCAAGAAGGAGAAGTCTTCACATTTTACAACAAGACAATACAAATTGATAATATTACTCAATGAAAATTTAGAGGAGAATAAAAAAACTTCTTCCATTACAACTTCACAATGGCTAATGAAATAGGAATAAAATTGCAACTTCCAACAAAATGATCAATCTCATTACAAAGGAGTCCACAATACAACAATAGGGTTGTCTTCACACAAACACCCAAAATGAAGAAACCTCCAAAGCTTTCTCCACAAGATCTTGGCTTCAAAATTTGCAAATCAAAGAATGGAACCATGGGAAGCTCACCTCCCATCCTAGGTCTCTAAGAGACCACCCCCAAGCTAAGAGAATCAATAACCAATGGGTGACAATCACACATCCACAAAACATGATTACCACAACAAAAAACCCTCCCAAGGTTTGCACAAATGGATTCAACATGAAGCCATAAACAAGGGTGAAGGTGGGTTTTTCCATGTAGGAGAATGCCAAAGTATTTCATAGAAATAACAAGCCCTTTCGAGGCTTACAAATAACAAGCCCTTTTGAGGCTGAAATCACATACATCTCTCCATCCAATCTTCTCCTTATCTCCCCAAAAATTAGAATCAAATACAATGACATGCAAGGACCCATACACCTTGCATCTTATCCCTCTTCTCTCCATGAGAAGATACTCTGCACTACCATAGAATCCAACTAACCCCTTCCCCCATACATGGCCACTTCTTCCCTATCCAAGGGTGAGTAATGCCATCACACCCTTCACAAAAAACTCCCATATTCAAAAACAAGATAAAAACCATAACAAGGATTCAAACCCAAAATCCTATTCTCATACAAATAACAACACAACCATATGAACATATACAAGAGAAAGATGAACATACAAATATAATTGCAACAAAGAAGAATAAAGATCTATCATGGCAATGGAGACCAACCTTCACAATGTGTTATGGCAAGTGAAATTTTGAGAAGAGCCCAATTGCTTATTCTTCCTTTTTTCAAAACCCTAATGTCTCTAAAGATAGAGAGTGGGTGAACACCCACTAACTCTACCAAGGGCCTCTAAAAAGGCCTCCAACTTCTACCCACCCACAAGCATTAATTTTAGAATTGACTCTCATGTCCTTTGGCTTTTTCTTGTCCCCTATCTTAAATGCCTAATTGGAAGGAAGAGTGGGGTTGGGTAAGGGACAAGACTTCATCAAATTTCGTAGCTTATGCTAAATGGGTCATAAAATGGGTCACCAAGGCCACTAGGGTGTTATGGATATGTTAAAAACCTTCCTAACCCATACCCCTAACACTTAGGTGCTTAAATTATGCAAAATATGATCCTTAGGACCTCTTTTTGGCCTCTAAAAGTGGTTAGAAGAAAAATTGGAATTTAAATAATTAAATTGGTGGGGTTTACAAGTATCTCCAACAAAGAATTTAATTAGGTTCCTAAAATTCAATTAGGCTTAGGTTTACATTGCCAACCTTAGTGAACATGTCATTACATAACACATAACAAGTGTCAAGTTACACTGTAAAATGACATAACACAACATTGACATGTCACTAATTACATAGAGAGACACCAATACATACACATAATTTTACGGTTATGAATTAAGTCACTTTACAATGAGGTTCGAACCTCTTCATTAGGTTCAACCTTGGCTTTACAGTTTGCACAATGGTTGGTTACTGATTCTCTGACTAATTCCATGGTTCTCTTACCTGCACACCTAAACATCGAGCATCAGTAGTTCAAGGTGATAAAAACACATGAAATAAACATTTTCAATTCCTACTTAGCAACATTAATCAATATGTAGAATTTAGTTCCTAATTACAATTTCCATTCAGAAATGTTTAAAACATAATAATTTCATAAACATCATGACATAACATTCATGAAATAATCAAATCTAATCATGATCCGCTCTTCTCATCATTTCATATTTCTAAACATGTATAATCACAACCAACATTATATCCTAGATCCTAGTCCACATCAGAATGTAATTCATGCAATATAGTCATCATCATCAACCATAATATCTCAAGTCTCTGGTAGGATAATCCAAAGTGCATCAATGTATCAAGTACAAAGTGTCAAAGTGTGAACGAATCAGTAATGCTATGATAAGTCGGTGTGAGGCCTCACACTTAAATTGTTCTTTACTATGACAACATTTATGGTATTATCCTCTTCTCTTAGAGTATTTATCGTGTTATCATAAGTATGAGAAAAGTTCACTTTCTCATTGCCTCTTTTTTTATTTTGATTAGCATTAGATGACTCACCCTTTTCATGGCTCAAAAAGGGATTCTTGAAGGTTGTGTGATCCTCATTGTTTTGAGGTCCTTCAATTTGGATGGTTCCATTATCTATTAAATCTTGCACTAAGTTTTTTAATCTCATGCATTCATTGGTTGGATGACCTCTATTTCGATGATATTCACAATGATGAGAGTCATTCCATGAATTAGGTTTAACTTGAGGTTCATATTCTCTCACATCGGGTAATGTGATGATTTTGTTGGCAACCAAGGTCCTTAATGCATTCTCCAAAGGTTCACCTAGATAGGTGAATTTTATTTTGTTATAAGTGGAGTAAAAGGATTTGGGCTTATTCCCATTAGCATTATTATAAGTATTATTGGCATTATTGTTGGAATTGTTATTGGAATTATTGGAATTGTTGGGATTAAATGGAGCTTTTTTTGATTGATTAACATTATTTGAAGAATTATCTCCATATGGTAAGGTGAAAGGGGTTGCCTTCAAGTTGTGAGCCTCCACAACTCCATCATTCACAAGTTTTTGTTGTTATTCTTTATCCATGACTTAGATTTATCATTGTAATTATTGGACCCTTGATTATTGACATACTTGGGCACATAATTATTGTTGTTGTTATTGTTGGTGTTATTAGATTTGTTATGTTTAAATAATTTTATTTCACCTCTCTTGACCAATACATCCTCAATCTTGATCCCATTTTTGATAAGTTTTTCAAATGTTGGAGGACATTGGAGTTGTAATCTATAATTCATTTCCGTGGTCAAATTGTTTGTGAAGATTTCCATCTTCTCTTTCTTAGGGATACTTCATGGATACCTTACGAAAATGGTCCTCCACCTTTGTAGGAATCCTAAGAAGGATTCTCCATCTTTCTGTTTGGTATCACACAACTTGAGCATCATGATTTCATGCTCAATGTTATAAGAATAGTGGGTCACAAAATTGGAGGCTAGCTCCTCAAAGGTCTTTATTCCTTGGGGTAATTTTGAAAACCACTCCATGGCGAGGCCTCCTAAGCTCCTAGGAAAGAGTCTCATTAGGTATGTATCATTGTGCATGAACTCAATGCTTAAGGCACAAAACTCCCTTAGATGATCCTGTGGGTCTATTTTACCCATATATTTGTCATACTTAGGAAAAATGGTATTAAAGGGAAAAGGTGCCATAACTAAGCTTTTATCAAATGGGAAAGGACACAAAGCTTCAATAGAAAAGGCCTTAGGTTTGACCGCCTTTTTCATGGTATCAATTTGTTCTTGGAAGGCCTTTATTTGCCTAGTCATAGCATTCATGGGGTTATCTTTCTCTTGGTCTTTCTTAAGTTGTTCTATGTCGAAATCATGGGGAAGCTTTACTCCTGCTTGAGCTAGGTTTAGGAAAAACCTCTCCCTATCCTTATCTATTAATTTCTCCATGACCTCTAGGAATTCCTGATCTTGGGCTGCTCTCTCAACTTTTTCTTCAAGTGTTTCTTTGGGATTATGATTGGCATTGTTGATGTTATGATTTTTTCCTCCTTGTTGGTAATTATGGTATGCGGAGTTTCTATCCATTTCTGTAAGTCTTTTTTCAAATAAGTTTGGGAAAATTTCCTCTTGATTAGGACCTTTGAAAAGACTTTGGTACTCAACTTCTTGCCCTTCATTTGCAACAAGAGTGCTATCTCCTTGTAAAGATACCCTATATGTGTGGGACCATGTGGAAATCGACATCCAACAAGGGTTTGATTTGAAGTGATCCTTGATTTGATAATTGTTGATTTTAAATTGAAGAGATTAAAAATGTAAGATGAACTTTCAATGGATATCTCTCTCACTTGTTTATGTATTTCAAACACAACAATCACACATTCACTTGTCTTCTTTTTACCCACTAACACAAAATTTTTGATTTGAAAGAACATTGTCACGGGTTTTGCACAACAAGAAACTTCAAGCACCTACCTAGCTCAAGATTGGTTTGTAAACATGGCTCTAAAAGGTGGACTTTCTATTTTATCAAGGATTTAATGTAGATTCTGTTCAAAATGGATCTTAAACTTTCATCCCCCAAGTATGTTAAGGGGCTTCCCACCATCGGTATATCAGAGTTTTGCCCAATTTGTGAGGACTACTCGAGGAAGTTCAAAAAATTTAAAATACTTTTGTCACACACCCCATTAAGGATGTATGCGTTTTGTTTTATAGTGGGTTGGATTCTCATAGAAAAAGCAAGTGTATCCCACTTTGGGTTGTCCCTCTCACCAGCCTCATTAAGTTAGTTTCTCAGGAGGCGAGCCCGCTAATGTTTTAGCATGTTCATGTAAAGCAAGGAAATGGAGTTAAGAATTAGTTTTTGGGAATTTGGTTCACCAAAAAGGTGAAGAGCATATCCCTGACTTTTCCTTAATTTTCAAAACACAATAAACAAGGTTCAATTACTAGCCCACTAACTATAGGGATTTGAGTATTTCTACTCTCCTCCAAAAACAAAGGGCTTTGATTTTATGTGCTTGATTTCCTCAACCTTTCTTCTTAATTAAAAAGTTCAGCACCTTTGGCATTTTGATTCACTAGAAGAAGTGAAGAGCATAGGCCTAAATGCTAAAATTTCCAAATAAAGATAGGCTGTTTTGTAATTACTATATTTTCAAATGCACCAATGCCACAATTTAAGGGAAAATATTCACTAGTTTGAGGCTTACCTTTCCTTGTAGCTAGCATAGGCTAGGGGCATTTTTGAGTGATTATTTCCATTTTTATCTTACCTTGGCTATAGTTCCTTTCCAATGTGCTTTTCCTCCAACAAAGTTAGTCAACAACAACATCCATAATGAGGGAAACCAAAAACAAAATTGAAGAAGCAAAGTTTGAATTGAATCTAAGGCCTTATTTACAAATTTTGAGAAAAACTTGAATTAAGGTGAGAAAATCCAATTAAGTGATACAAACTTAGTTTTATATGCTTCTACAACTTTAAGGTAATTCTCATAAACCTGATTTTCCTCCACTTGTGAATCCTCAAGAACTGATTTGATGTGAACAAAGTTCTCCTTCTTGATTTTCTTAGTCAAAGCCTTCCCTTCTTGGTTGAATCTGCTCTTTGGTTTCTTCGCTTTTCTGTGATTAGACATCCTGTAGAGTCATACAAATCATTTTACCACAGTCAGATAATGCAAATTAATAGTTTATGTAAAAGTGCTCCTGTAATGATTAAAAGTGTTATTTTACTACTTAAAAGCGTTGCTAATTTGATTAAAAGCGCTATTTCAACTCTGTCAGTAAACTCAAAAGTACACAAATAACTAATAAAGGTGCTGCAACATCTATCAAAGGTGGTAAAAATGTAGTAAAAACACTCAGTAAATTAGCAGAAGTGCTCAGGGGTCAGGGAATAAGCGCTATAAATTCATGCAAAGGTGTTGTAAGAATGACATACAAATAATAGAAGGATTGAAAGCACCGTGGATCAATGCAAAGGCGCACTAATTTGTCATGAAAGCATTGAAACGGTGCTGGAAAGCGGTGTTTGAATGTGCAGAAGCACCATTTGAGCTCTCAAAAGTGTTGTTTCTTGAAAAACCTAAGAGTTAAACATGCACAAATTTGATAAAAATGAAATAATTCCGAGCATTTAGTAAAGTGAAGCATCTTGCCCCACGGTGGGTGCCATTTTGTGTACAAGGAAATGTACTTTCATAGAATTAGTATTGAGCAATAAATGAAATACAAACTAAATAAACCACAATATAGAAACTATTTAGCAAATGAAAGATCAATTGAGCATCCTATGGTTCTCTATCTAAGAGTGTTAATAGAAGCTCTCAACAAGCTACCATTAATGATAGCCCTAGAATGAGAAATGATAAAGATTAAGCTAAAGCTAACAATTATATTCAAATTGAATGCTAATTAAGCTCCTAAAATGCCTTTCTAACTATAAAATGCAAGAGGTTCTATGCAATTCTCAGATGTGTGGTTATGAATTATGAGGATTTTGGTCTTCCTTTTATAGATTTGTGCAATGGTAGGGGGTGTAGTTGTGTTGATCATGATTAAGCCTTGGTTGAGTTTTTGGTTTCACCCTTTGAAGACAACGCAAAGTTTGTGTCCTCAAAGCTTGGGACAAGTAGACAAGATCAATGGACAAGATTCTCTTTCACTTTGAGTGATTGAGATTGAATTTGGCTTGATCCATGTGAATGCATTTCTCAAATCCTATTGGTTGATTGAATTTCCTCCCCTTTTGGGTTGTTGAGAGAAATTATGATTTATTAATTGATTTAAATTCATTTGTTTAGCCATGTACCCCTTGAATGGGTTGAATTTGATTTAATTCAAAACTATACAATTAATAGAGTTAATTGCACATTGATTTGATTTCACTTGATTAAAATGCTCTCAATTTTGATTTTTCTTGAATTAAGACTTGATTTTAATTTTGATTGGCTAAATGTTTGATTCAATTCAATTTCCTTGATCTTGTCCTTAATTTTCTTTTATTTACCTTGATTTATTACTCTATTGTCTTTGTCCATTTTTCAGTGATTACATCAGTAGTTGATAGTACTAAGATACCTGGATCCTTATAATGAGTTATGTTTTCTTGACTTTCCAATACTTGTTCTTGTGCCTTCTTGAATTTTCTAAAATCTTTCTTAACATGCCCAGCCTTCCCACAAAACCAGCAACCATTTTGTCTCCCTCTTGACTACAATCTTCTTGCAGATTGGGACCTCTGATTGTTATTATATTTGCCTCTATATTGGCTTCTTCTTCTATTTTCAGTGCTCACCACTATGAGAGCATTACCAAATGATGAATCATCATTCTTCCTACTCAAATCTTTGGAGAGAAGGGTGGCTGAAAATTCATCAAAAGCCAACTTCTTGGTACTTGATTCTGAAGTGCTTACGACTGTCACAAGTCCATCCCATCTATTAGTAAGAGAACATAACAGTAGGACAGCCTTATTCTCATCATCTTGTGTCATGCCAACTGAATTTTCTTGGCTGATCAAGGTGTTAAACTTGTTAAGATGATTTGTCATGGCTTCACCTTCCCTCATCTTAAGCTTATATAACTTCTTCATGATGAAGACTTTGTTCGTAGCAGATGCTTGTGCATATGTCAAAGCCAATTTATCCCATATGTCTTTTGTTGTAGGTTTGTTTGAAACATTATGTAATACATTATTGCCTAATGCAAGAAAGATTGTCGCCATGGCTTTTTCATCAAGATTTTCCCAATCTTCATCTTTCATGGAGGTTGGTTTCTTTTCTTTTCCTTCAAGTGCAAGAGAAAGCTCTTGCTTGACTAACATAGACTTCATTTGAATCTTCCATATCCTGTAGTTCTTCCCAGAAAATTTTTCAACCCTTAAATCTTCCATGATTCTAAAATTTCAATTACCGAAATCTCTACTAGCGATTAACCTCACTCTGATACCAATTCTAGAATTAAAGAGTTTGAAATGAAAAACTAGAAATATAGAATAAAAGAGGAGAATACAAATAAAAACATAACACACTTATTTATCGTGGTTCACCACAATAGTGGCTACATCCACACTAAGAGCAGAAGAATTGTATTAATCTCAAAAAAAGAATGTTTACAATATAATGGAGTCTTATTTATAAGCTCACAACTGAGCAGCTGAAAGGGCAAGGCGGCAATAGACAAAAGTCCATTGGCCTTCCAAAACTCAACAAATAAGCCCTGCCCCCTACACCTATGAGACCCAAATCTGATCCTCCCACAAAGAGATTGTAAGGTATATCTCGGTGGAGGAAAGTGGACTATGTAAATTCTCAACAAACTATCCACTGTGCTTCGTTGCAAGTCTCTGTTCAGACTCTTCCAATCACCTTGGCATGTAGAAGGGAAACTAAAACCTTTATTTTTCACATGCAGGATAGATGTTACTAAAGGCTGTGGAATTGGGCTTTACATCTACCCATTACATTTTCTTGAAAGTCTCAAAAGCCTTTTCATCAAATCCGTTGGCACTTATGCTGCAATCATGGCATTCCATGAGACCACATGTTTTCTTCTAGCCATCTCGTTAGATAATTAACATCCTCAATCTATGCTTCCACATTGTGAAGCATGTCTGCCAGGGTTGCTGGGCAGTGGCTATGCAACCACCAAAATTGTAAACCATACGAAGGGGAAACACTAACTTTTTTTTTTCAAAAGTTTATAAAAATTTATATAAAGAAAATAATTTTCGTGGTTGGACAACCACTAATGGGTTGTTGCAACCACAACGTCTAATTAAATTCTCTTGGCTTATGCTTCGACGGAAGTCCATACCTTGTTCTAAATTTCCCATGTGAACAAAGGCAGGTTGGACATCGGTAAAAATGGTGGAGTTTGGCTTTTACACATGCCAATCACATTTTCTTGAAAGTTTTAGTAGTGTGAGGTTCACTAATGCTTAAGCGACACTCAATTGAATCTTGAACGGTATCAAATCTATTCGGTCTTAATTTTGGACCCTACAGCTGGAAGCATCAATGATTTACCATCTACTTACACACATAAATTACATGTTACTTAATGGTGGACATAATTTCATTTCATTTCATGTAAAAAGAGATTTCAATAAGCTTGTTCTCTCAATCTTTTGGGCACCTTGTTCAATATTTTGCTACCATCATTGTGCAAAAGAAAGTGGTTTCATGCTTGGCTTGTGAGGAAATTTCTTGTAATAGATGTGTCGTGCATTAGTGATGGGAAATAGATGCAGCTAAGCTCCAGATAGAATGCATCGTTGACTAAATTTAAAAAAATAGAAAACACAATAGAGTTTCATGAAATTTTCACCATCTGTTATACATGATCTGCACACTTTGTGGTGGAAAACCACAAAAAAATTGCAAAAAAATCACTGTGTTTTTGCAAATCTAGAAAAAAAAAATTGACTTTTTTTTTTGTTGTCTTTGGTGCATTTTTTCTGGAGCTTAGCCGACGCCATGGGAAACATTGTCTTTGAGGAATAAGAAGATAGTGGAAGAGTATCATAGGTCCTAATAATTGTGTACTTTAGGTGCATTTAATTTTCTAATTGTTACTTCTATAAAAAAGGTATTAATTTTAAAGGAGTCAAAATAATGATAATTAAAAGTCTATTAATAATTTAATCAAATTATTTTTGGATTTGATTGTGTACAATTATTTCTATGATCCATCATTTTACATTCTAGTTTCTCTATATCATCCTGATGATGCATCAGAGAGTGTGAACTGAAACGTTGATACAAAAAATTGAACACAATCAAATCTAGAAACAATTTGGTTAAATTCTTATGGATTGTGGAAACGTAATGTTTTTAGTAGTCTATTAATAAGTTTTACTTCTATTAATAGCCGATCATTTTTTAGCTATTTTGGTTCATAGTTGGCCTATTTGTTCACCACTACTAAGACATTTGTCCACAACTGGGACATTCATCCATAAGCACTGACAATTTTGAGTGCATGATTATTGGGGCATCTTTGAATAGGTATCATACAACACTTTGAAATGACCAAATTTTGACCCTTTGATGCTTAACGAATACTATAGGGAGCTTTGTTAATACCCAGAAGTCAAAAAATATGTTTTAAGAAGTTAAGTTAAATATGGAGACAACAAAAAAATATTTGTTAAAATTTGATGTATAATTTAGGCTCTACGAGTACACAAAGTTAGCTATAAAGGCTATAGGTATGCTTCCCCTAACTAACATACTTTTGTGGTTCTATTTCTTCCTAAGAGAAGGAATGTTGTTTGACGAACTTGGATCATCTTCAGAATTCATTGTTGTACATTTACTATCACTACAAAAGATTTCTTATTGAGGGAGACTGCATGATCTATCTTCCTCTTTGTTATGGGAAGGATTTTTTCTTCATGTGGGATTTTTGTACTCATCTTATTCCCTTATTTAGGTGGGACTTTTCCCCATGGGTTTTCTCCTTTTTCCTCTTTTTAATTAATGTACTTTAGGTGCATTTAATTTTATAATTATTACTTCTATCAAAAACATATTAATTTTATAGGAGTCAAAATAATGATAATTAAAAGTCTATTAATTATTTAATCAAATTATTTCTGGATTCAATTGTGTACAATTATTTATGTGATCCATCATTTTACATTTTGGTTTCTCTATATCATCCTAATGATGGATCATAGAGTGTGATCCGAAACGTTGATGCAAAAAATTGTACACAATCAAATCTAGAAACAATTTGGTTAAATTCTTATGGATTGTGGAAATGTAATGTTTTTAGTAGTCTATTAATAAGTTTTACTTCTATTAATAGCCAATCATTTTTTAGCTTTTTTGGTTCATAGTTGGCCTATTTGTTCACCACTACTAGGACATTTGTACACAACTGGGACATTCATCTATAAGCACTGACAATTTTGAGTATATGATTATTGAGGCATCTTTGAATAGGTATCATACAACACTTTGAAATGACCAATTTTTGACCCTCTGATGCTTAATGAATATTACATGGAGTTTTGTTAATACGTAGAAGTCAAAAAATATTTTTTAAGAAGTTAAGTTAAATATGGAGACAACAAAAAAATATTTGTTAAAATCTGATGTATAATTTAGGCTCTAGGAGTACACGAAGTTAGTTATAAAGGCTATAAGTATGCTTCCCCTAACTAACATACTTTTGTGGTTCTATTTCTTCCTAAGGGAAGGAATGTTGTTTGATGAACTTGGATCATCTTCATAATTCATTGTTGTACATTCACTGTCACTACAAAAGATTTTTTATTGAGGGGGATTGCATGATCTATCTTCCTCTTTCTTATGGGAAGGATTTTTTCTTCATGTGGGATTTTTGTACTCCTCATCTTATTCCCTTATTTAGGGGGGACTTTTTCCCCATGGATTTTCTCCCTTTTTCTCCTCTTTTTAATTATTGTACTTTAGGTGCATTTAATTTTCTAATTATTACTTCTATAAAAAAATATTAATTTTAAAGGAGTCAAAATAATGATAATTAAAAATCCATTAATAATTTAATCAAATTGTTTATGGATTCAATTGTGTACAATTATTTTTGTGATCCATCATTTTACATTCTCATTGCTCTATATCATCTTGATGATGGATCACAGAGTGTGAACTGAAACATTGATGCAAAAAATTGTACACAATCAAATCCAGAAATAATTTGGTTAAATTCTTATGGATTGTGGAAATGTAATGTTTTTAGTAGTCTATTAATAAGTTTTACTTCTATTAATAGCCGATCATTTTTTAGCTTTTTTGGTTCATAGTTGGCCTATTTGTTCACCACTACTAGGACATTTGTGCACAACTGGGACATTCATCCATAAGCACTGACAATTTTGAGTGCATGATTATTGGGGCATCTTTGAATAGGTATCATACAACACTTTGAAATGACCAATTTTTGACCCTTCGATGCTTAAAGAATATTACAGGGAGCTTTGTTAATACCTAGAAGTCAATTTTTTTTTAAGAAGTTAAGTTAAATATGGAGACAACAAAAAAATATTTGTTAAAATCTGATGTATAATTTAGGCTCTACGAGTACACAAAGTTAGCTATAAAGGCTATATGTATGCTTCCCCTAACTATCATACTTTTGTGGTTCTATTTCTTCCTAAGAGAAGGAATGTTGTTTGACGAACTTGGATCATCTTCAAAATTCATTGTTGGACATTCACTGTCACTACAAAAGATTTTTTATTGAGGGGGATTGCATGATCTATCTTCCTCTTTCTTATGGGAAGGATTTTTTCTTCATGTGGGATTTTTGTACTCCTCATCTTATTCCCTTATTTAGGGGGGAATTTTTCACCATGGGTTTTCTCCTTTTTTCTCATCTTTTTAATTATTGTACTTTAGTTGCATTTAATTTTCTAATTATTACTTCTATCAAAAAAATATTAATTTTAAAGGAGTCAAAATAATGATAATTAAAAGTCTATTAATAATTTAATCAAATTGTTTCTGGATTCGATTGAGTACAATTATTTTTGTGATCCATCTTTTTATATTCTAGTTGCTCTATATCATCCTGATGATGGATCACAAAGTGTGAGCCAAAATGTTGATGCAAAAAAGTGTACACAATCAAATCCGAAAACAATTTGGTTAAATTCTTATGATTGTGGAAATGTAATGTTTTTAGTAGTCTATTAATAAGTTTTACTTCTATTAATAGTGATCATTTTTTAGCTTTTTTGGTTCATAATTAGCCTATTTATTCACCACTACTAGGACATTTATGCACAACTGGGATATTCATCCATGAGCACTGACAAATTTGAGTGCATGATTATTGGGGCATCTTTGAATAGGTATCATACAACACTTTGAAATGACCAATTTTTTACCCTTTGACCCTTTTGACACTTTGAAATGACCAATTTTTGACCCTTTGATGCTTAACAAATATAATAGAACAATAGAAGTGCAAAATTCTAGCCTTTTTTTTGTGTTTTTGGAGGTTTAGCTGCCAACATGGCATGCCACCTAAGCAGACTTGGCCGAGTTTAACTCAGCTGAGTCCTACTGGGCTGAGTACCCTTAGGGGTTGGCCCCCTGCGAGCGGTCGCGTGGGCGACCCACCCTTTCAAATAGAAGGGTATATATATAAGTTATTTTTTAAAAATAAAATATAACAATTGCAAATTTCATTCCTTATTTTAGAATATAAGGGTTTTTTGAAGCTAGGAGGCATTTTTTCAAGGAAGCTACAAAGGCATTTTGTTTTTGGAGGAGTTTGAAGGCAATTTTTTTAGTCAAGAAGGATTAAAGAAAAAAAATAAATCTTGCTTCTATTTGAGCAATGGGAAATAAGAGGACTAGAACAAGGAAATATGATCGTAAAAGGTATGACCAAATGAAAGGTCCTACGAAACTTATTGAATAACAACCCATTGATGTTGAAGAAGAACCTATCGATGTTGAAGAAGGTGATGTTGATATTGTGGCGAATGATCATGTAGTGGGTGTTGATATTGTGGCTCAAATTGTAAAACCCTAAAATGGCCGATTTTAGAGGTTGCCCTAAAACGCATGTTTTAAGCGGCTGAGATGCATAATGCATTGTAATGTTGATGTACTATTTTGTTGGATAATAAGAAAGGTTGGACAACTATGTAGGTGGATGTAGCCCAGGGTTTGGGTGAACCATGTTAAATGTGTGTGTTATCTATGTTCAAATTATTTTCTTCTTTTTTTTCTACATATAACTATTTATTCTTGTATTGTTTGGATCTGTCAATCCCTAACAGGTGCAACTCAACTAGGCGAGGATATTGGTAGTAGTCAAGGTATACATATTTATCCTACAATGCAAAGTTTAATGGAGATGAATGAGGAATCACTTATCAATCAAATTGCATTGGAAAACCTGGTACTTGAAAGAACTATTAAATTGCATCTCAAAAACATGTGGAAGGAATATTTTGAGGATAAATCTTTGGTGGGAAAAGCACAATTATTTGCAAAGTTATTCAGGAAAAGAGAAATGACTTCGGTTTTGGAGTTGTTGGGTGTTGATAATAGGAAAATTGTAGGAGGTCAAGTAAAAGAATGTTCAATAATTGAAAATTTACAAGATGCATTAAACATTGTTAACATGACAGATAGAGGATTTGATTTAAATGTTTCTAGAAGAGCATTGATGACTATGATTTCCAGTAAGAGATTGACACACAGAAATCAAGTTCAAGAAATTTATGATTTACTCAGGGTATCTCAAATAACTGTTCAGAAATATATTAGGAAGAGAAATATGTTGGATATGGACATTGAAAAGAATTGGGTACAGATTTGTAGAGTTCCTTGAAAATACAAAATTTCTAAAGATGTAAGAAGATGGGCCATTGAATTTTGGACCAACCACTCTCGTGTTTCTTCAAATAGAAGGGGAACTATACAAATGAAAGATGAAGACACCGGTATGAAGATTTCACATCCAAAACATTTTGTCGATACTACACAAAGTGAATTATTGGAAGCATTCAAACAAGAATTTTTATATGTAAAAATAGGTTAGAGAATGTTTGAGATTTTGTGCCCTTGCTTCGTACGCATAAATAAGGTCCATGAAACATGTTGTTGTTGAACATAATGTTGAGTTTTACTTATACTTGCAATCATATAAAAAGGTTATGGCAGTACTTAATCTAGATATGGTTCCTAGAAGTACAACAAAATTTGTGAAGTCCATTTTATGTGATAAATCAGAAGACTTGGATGAATTCAATGTCTAGTGTATAAAAAATGAATGCAATGATTGTGGAAATTTATAGAAATTTCCTTTACACTTTGATAATATTGATGTTACAACACCAGTCCAGTGGAAGAGATTTGAATATAAGAGATACCAAACGAAGACAAGACAAGAAATTTAAAAAAATGCATTGAAGGAGAGTGAATTATCGTACCTTCAGTTCATGGACAGATTTTGATATATGATTTATCCACATATCCAACATTGTCATGGTGCACAATGGAAAGATAAATAGTTTCGCGATTCCAAAAATTGTTTCCCACCTAGTTGTATTCTTTAAGTTGTAGATTTTGTGGAGAACTATACATTCCCCCCCCCAATTAGAGCTTCACAGTCAATATTATCATTCAAAGCAAGTTGCAATAATTGTGCATGTGACTTATAGACATGCACAATTTGATTAGGATGAGATAGAAAATATATATTAAAATGAATGCATTATCATCAAGGAGGTTCATTTCTATATCAGCTATGATAGGGTTCACGATAGGAGCTACGTGGCTCATTGTTTTGACATGTTTTTCAACAATCTTGCGAATCGCGGGATAAATGCTTCACAACACTGGATCTGGTCTAATAGGTGTGAGAGTAAGTACATTATTTTATTTTAGTCTTTCAATTCTATTAGATATAAATTATATATAAGTATTAAATTTTTTACATGATTATATATATATATATATATATATATATATATATATATATATATATATATATATATATATATATATATATATATATATATATATATATATATATATATATATATATATTTATTTATTTAAGTTAAATGTTCATGTGTGTGTACATGTTTGGTAACTTTAAATTGCAGGTCAATTTAAGTCTTCAAAAACCTTTAATTGGTTATCCATGCAACATGTTAGACACAATGTTAAGTTTCTTTGGAACTTCTTTGAAAGTGGACATGGAAAAGGAGAGTGTGATGGAACAAGAGCATGTGTGAAGCATGCAATCTGGAAACATGAACTTCAAGGTACATACATTTGATATTCAACTTATTTGTAGTATAGTATGTACACATTCTTTAATCTTCATTTGCTAGAAATAAACTAATTATATACTAAATTGTTAAAAATATCTAGGTAACATGATAGAGAATGCAAAGAAAATTGTTGAATGGTGTCAAAATCATTTCGCTACTCGAGACACAAAATACAACAAACGTTAATTTTGGGAAGTGATAGGTATTTAAAGCTTTCATTTTTCAAACTCAAATTCTAAAAATTAAGTTATAGGTCACACATGTTGAAAGTTGAGTCTATATATAGAATGCATGTATGCATTTCACATTTTTCATAATTGAACTGAGATCTAACTTTGATTTATTTAAAATTTGCAATTTGTCTAGACATCAATCGATCCAATCCTTACAATTGTCAATCAATTGTTGGAATTAGAAGTTTACATCAAGTGATGACTACATGAAAACACAAGCCTCCATTGATTTAACTAAGAGATAAATCATGCTTTTGTGAAGATTGTGTTAACACCAACACAATGAGTCAATGTGTTAATATTGTAAATGGATATGTTTCACAATGGGATCAAATTGAGTTAATCAGAATGCCTCCTTATGAAGATGATGACAATGAAATAAACATCCATGATCCTATATATTCAGCTGATTATGAACATGTTTATGATTTAGTTGTTACAAGTGCGTGTTGACATACATGTAAACACATATATGTTTTATTTATTTATAGTTTTTATATATAATTTATTAGGTTTATATATATAATTCATTTTAACATAAATTGTACAGGTGATATTTTTTTGTGGTGGCAGATCTCGAGAATGCAGAAGGTGTAGATTATTATCTACTAAGATGCACCAAAGTAAAATACAAGTTGCCACAAGAAATTGTTGATGGTGATGGACAACAATATCCAACTAGTTCAATTGTTATTGAAGCCACCTATTATCAACAAGCTAAGATAAAAAAAATGGAGTTAAATTTATTGAATACATGTCTGGATGGATAGTTGTACATTATACTCACATGGTTATAGCGAAAAAATTGCAATTTGAGATTGTGCCAAAAAAAGGACGTGGAAACCAAAAGTGGAAGTTGACTATTGAAGAACATGAAAACTTTTGGAGATAATAAATGATAGAGAGGATCCAGAATACATGTATCAGGAGCTAACTTAGGCTTTTAATGTGTTTTCATAGATCTAGCTCGTGTGTACTTAAAAATCACATTTGAAGTAGACTATAAATGATTTAAAATTTATGATTAAGATTGAATTTATATTGACTACTTGTTTTGAATTTTAATTGATTAGACCAAGCTCAATAATTTTTTCAATTGATTAGATTAGATTGATTTTATCTATCCATTAAGGTTGTTTAGATTGATTAATAAATTGATTAAAGATTGTTTGAAATTAGATTGACTAGGTTTTGAATTATTTTCAAGGTCAAGCTACATTATATTAGATTGATAGTTTGGTTTGGACCTTTATTATTTCCGTTTCTAGATCAAGATACTAAAGTTCAAGTTCAAATTACACTTGTGTAATTTTCTAAATTAAATTCTATTGATATTAGAAATTTATTAGATTGATGAGATTGAATAATTGGTCTATATTAGAAATTGATTAGATTGATTAGGTAAATTGAATTTTAATTGATTAGACATTTCAATGCTTTTTTCAATTGATTAGATTAGATTGATTTTAGATCGATTTTAAGGTTGTTTAAAGATTGATTAATAAATTGATCAAGTAGATTGTTCAATTAGATTGATTAGGTTTCAAATTATTTTCAAGTTCAAATTACAAACTTGTATACTTGAATGTGATTAGGTTTCAATTAATTGATCTAGATAAACATATGTCTACATATTGAATGCAATTAGGTTTCAATTACTTGATCTAGATAGGGTTTAAGGGTTCATAATAGGGCTTAAGGATCATATTAGCTTGATTAATTTAGATTGATTAGATTGTTCAGTTAGATTGATTAATTAGGTTTCAATTAATTGATCTAGATAAATTTTTATTAGTTTATATTAGATTGAACAATTAGATTTCAATTAAACTGACATTTCATTTAAATGTATCTAGAGATAAACATATGTCTATGAAAGATCCCCAATCCCAATGACCTTGGCATTTATTATATGTTTCATAATTTGAATCTTTGACTAACGTTTAGTATCTCTGAATGGTCTTGGCTTAATTTTGATTTATTTGCTTTTTTACTTGTGTTTTTCTAGTTTTTGGAGTTTTTGAAAATAAAACAATTGCATAACAAATGGAAAATAAATAGCATTTAAGAAATGTAATCATGTTGTAATTCTTATTATTGCTAAATTCTGAAATAGCACATTACCCGAATCATTCACAAATATGATATATTAGCTTCAAGAAAAGATCAAAACAAACATACAATATTGTCCATCACATGAATAAATGCTAGCTACATGGAAATACTTGATGTGTGCCCCAAATCTAAAGAAGATGCTGTAAATAATCCACCAAAGCGTCAATGAATGCTAAACCACCCAGTAATGAGTAAAGAGATTTCTCTAAACCCCACATGAGCTGCTGGAATGAAACGCCTGCAGGCAATAAGCTAGCCGCCAAGCTGAAAGTAATTCTCTTCCCCTAATTGCAATGCCAATACCAAATCAATCACTTCCTCTGTCAATTCGAATGCAATAAAATACCAATCCAATCACTAGAGACTTGTTGAGGTTTGCATCCCAATAGTCCAGACTTGAGGATTTCATCCCAAGCCACAAATTGCTCTCCAGAGCAATTTCACAATTCAAGAGTTTCAAAAATCTCAAAAAGGTAATGAGAAAATGAGCTTTCATCTCTTTATAACTTCTCTCAAGGGCAATTCGAACCCTAAAGGAGAAATACACTTACCACTTTATAATAAAATAATATTTTCCCAATTAAAAGGTGTCCATGCTATAGGAAAATAATACTTTATTAAAAAAGTTATAACTCAAGGCACCAAAAGGTCTTTGGATAGTGAAAATGTTTTATAATAATTCGAGACCTTTCAACGAGCTATCACATGAAGGCATCCCTAACCAAATAAAGTAATTATTCCCTTATTACTCCAAAATGGCTATTAAAATAGCCTTATTATAAATTATTTAATCATTGACTTAGGAAATATTTAAATATATTAAAATATTTCCCTTTTTTCCTCTGATAGGCCAAACCAACTAAATAAACATGAGTCTAACCATGTCACCTATCTGTGACTAATGTCGAACGAGATGGGTCAACTGGTAGTCCTATCCCTAAAATCTAGGGATGCCCCTAGAAGTTAGGAAACCAATCCTTTCGCATTGAAACTGATACCAACTGAAGGGTCACGAATAACCTCACGACTGGCAATTTTTCACAACCTCCTAAAATTTAGGGATATCCCTAAAATCTAGGAACTGCTCCAAACTACTTGTAAAGCCAAAATCCGGTCACTGTATGCACTGAATGAGTCCCTATCCATCTCTGCTAGCCTACGAGACTCCAATGATAGGAAAAATCCTCTGCCTCTGATGGTCCACTCTAGAAAGGGGACATGACAGTCTACATATTGAATGTAACTAGGTTTCAATTAGTTGATCTAGATAGGCTTAAGGGTGCATAATAGGGCTTAAGGGGTCATATTAGCTTGATTAATTTAGATTGATTAGATTGTTTAGTTAGATTGATAATTAGGTATTGATCTAGATAATTTTTTATTGGTTTATATTAGATTGAACAATTAGGTCAATTAAATTAAAATTTGATTTAAATGTATCTAGAGATAAATATATGTCTATATATTGAATGTAATTAGGTTGCAATTAATTGATCTAGATAGGGCTTAAGGGTGCATAATAGGGCTTAAGGGGTCATATTAGCTTGATTAATTTAGATTGATTAGATTGCTTAGTTAGATTGATTAATTAGGTTTCAATTAATTGATCTAGATATTTTTATTAGTTTCAATTAGATTTCAATTAAATTGAAATTTGATTTAAATTATCTAGATAAACATATGTCTACATGTGCACAAATTTATTTCTAATTCAAATATCTATATATCTATCTAAACAAATGTATAGACTACATGATCATCAAATATCAATTTAAACATAAATTTCATGTACATATAGATCACAAACATAAATTTCCATACATATTTATACATCTATAAATGTAAAATGAAAATCAAATATGTATTAATGTAAATGTCTATATCAACGTAAAATATATATCAGTGTAAAACATGTACATACATATCTAATATCAATGTCATGTGTACAATTACAAGAGGTCTATAGAGATAAATACATGTATGTTGTACTAGATCAAAATCAATGTCACGTGCAAATATAAATCTATGTACACATTGTTGGAAGTCTTATTGGGAAAGAAAGATACTGAGAGGGGGGGGTGAATTAGTTATCCATAAGCTTTTACTCTTTGAAACAAATTCAATATATGTATATCATGAATGACATAAACATAAACTTCAATGCTGAAATAGATCTAACTACTATTCATATCCATGAACATAGAAGTAAATGATCAACAAATAACACAAAGATTTGGGTAACCTAGGAACACTTGAAAGGTAATACTGGGGTGGGGATGACACCCACAAATCTTCACTACTACAGTAATAAAGTGGTGCTTGTTAGGGCTACAAAGTTTTGATCATTCTGGTGATTTACCTTGTGAGGGGTCTGCCCTGCTAAGAGCTTATAGACTTATACAATTTACCTTGATTAAAGGATTTAAACTTACAACTAAGTAATCACTTTTTTAGGATATTTACAAAGGTCTGTTAGGACCACTCTGTTAAGAGATTACCTTGATTCACTTGCTAGAATGTATATAGTACCTGATCCTTCAGTTTTCACTTCAATGTTGATAACGGATCTCCTCTTTCCAATTCTTATCTGATCTCAAAATCAAATATAACTCTATTCTATCCTTCACTACTCTACTCGGTCACTTTGCCTTACCTTAGCTTCTGAAATCCAAAACACTGATCCTTCTCCATACATGTGAGATCTTCTAACTCTTCATATTAGGGTTTTGATGTCACCTTAAATAGACAACTGATCAATCTTCTAGATCAAGATCAACGATCTAGATTCATCACTTTTACATCTTATACATTCCCTTTTTCTAATTGGTTACATCCCCTTGCATAGGGATTAATGATCATAATCATAACACGTAATCAACTCCTTAATTATCTCAATAATCATTAAATCGTGCATAGAAGTCGGCCAAAAAAGTTTACCTAAGTGTTTGTGCCATTCCAAACACATATACAAAAATTGGTTCACTCGGCATATTAAGTATTTGGTGCTCGGTCAAAACTGTTCTCCATATAATGGCACTTGGTACTGACTGTTCTATACATCTTGACATTCAAACTGCTCGGTAACTACTGGGGTGCTCGACGACCACTGACTTTCTCAGAAGTAACTATTGCTCGGTAATGATATTTATACAAGTCAATACATTACTTGGCCTTAGTAGAATGGCTCGGTCGCAATGATGACCGACCAACTTTGCCTTGATAATGACTAAGTATTTGACACTAATAGACAACATGACTTGGAGATCAACACACATTACATGTGTATACAATATAGATCACAAACATCAATGATTGCCATCATGTGCTGTGTGGATCCTTGTCCCAGTGGACCTGAGTCTACAGGTAAATGTAACAATTTACAAATAATTAATATAATGTCAAGCTTTTTTTTAAATGTACATTTAAACTCAACAAATAAATTATTTAATTTAAATTATTTTACCTCTGTATACTGATGAATCATATCAGCAGGCTCCTCTAAATCTCCATATGCAACACCCATTGTAGTGTCTTGTACCTGGTTCAAACAAACAAATATACATACATACATATATATATATATATATATATATATATATATATATATATATATATATATATATATATATATATATATATATATATATATATATAATTACTTGATTGTTCTTGAATCTTGAAATTAAATGGTTTCTTACCTATTGTAATGCACATCCAATGTCAGATAACTTAGAAGAGTTGTAAGGACACTGCATTAGGATTAATGACCTCATCCATAAGAAAACTTGAGAATCCAATGTGAAATCATGAGGTCGTAGGTGTCTATTGTAGGGGAGCCTGTATATGTTGTCAAGGTGGTGTAAGATCATCCACACTTTGTCGTGGAGCTGTAGGATGTATTTGTATGTTGTCTTGTCTAGAGGTACCTATCTCTACATCTCCTTGTTCTCGACTGCTGCTTGTGGAGGATCTCACCTATACTCCTTGAATGAATGTAGGAATATCATGCGGAGGAACTCCATGCAATGTAGAATGTATTTGGTAAGATACCAAGAGATCAATCACTAAATGGAGCTCATGTCGCGCAGACGATCCTTTTGTAGTCGTGCTATCTCATCTGGAATGGGAAGATCAAAGCAGATGTAAGGATCATAAAAATGGACTAGAAGGATCAATATCTATGCTCGTCCATGATCTAAGCATGTACCTATCCAAATGATCATATGAAAACTCATCAACCTAAGTTGCGATGGTGGAAATGCTAGAAAACATATCTACATGTGTATCCTCAACTACAGCCTGTCTAGCTCCAGTGTAGGTCTCCAAACCATTTGGAAGAACCAAAAGGTTTTGAACCACCAATGCCCTCTTACTAGGGGGATGTGGTAAATCAGGTCATCTATACTTATCCTGATATCTCCCCTGACCCTGACCAACACGTGGAGGTAAATCTAGTAATCAACATCGTAACCCAAATGGAACTCTGCAAATAATTGTTTTGTACAAAATTATAGGGGCAAATCATCATTTTGGGGCCACATATGATGAGTCGCCAACCATCTCAGATATATAAAAGGGGCTACTAAGTCATCTATACATTTTGTGACCCTATATGCTCTAACCACCCTCTTATCAATGTAATGGATTCCAAACATGTTCTTACCCTAAGCAACAGAAACATCTGAATCAACTATCCTCCAACCCATAGTCCCTATGAACATGCTAGAGAGACTAGAGTAAAAAAGCATCAACATATGTATCATCATATGGATTATATGATTTAGCCTTCTGAATCATACTTATCAACTCAATGTGAATGGATGTCAATTTCTCCCTATTAGAGAGGATATAACTATTCTACAACGTTCACTCTAGCACAGTTAGAGAGGTGTGCATCCTAGAGATAGTCTCTTGTCTACAACTATCTCTACTTTGTGGGGTACCATGGTGGTCTGAGGATGCTTGTGAGGCCTGACTATTATGAACACTAGGGATTTGAACCACTAGAAGCCATGACACAATGTAATATAGATAAAAACTGCTCGTTGCAAGTGGGGCACATACATGTTACATACATTTAGTAGAAAATCAATATATATATACAAGTGTTGAAAAATAACATGTTTAAATAAATTAAAAACTGTCTATATACAATACACATGCACATGTACATTTGAAAATAATTTCAAATAAATTAAATTTTAACATAATTTATCTATCTAACTTGAAACATACATACTTTAAATGAAAAAATTTAACTTCAAACATATTAATTCATCCTTTTACA